>VYXF01003601.1:249178-339404 GCA_013397295.1 Polioptila caerulea
CCTCAGTGCCAGAGCCCTGAGCCCTCAGTGCCGGCTGTGCCAGAGCCCTGAGCCCTCAGTGCCGGCTGTGCCCAGCCCTGTGCCCGCAGTGCCCGGCTGTGCCGGGAGCAGCTGCCTGGCGGGATGTGCTGTGCCTGCGCTGCTCAGCCTGACACCACGCCATTTATATTTGATGGTGTTTGGATGAATTATGCACATAGCCACTAAGAGAAATTTAATGATGGGTTTCGTCTTATTTTTTATAGATTTCAGCCTTTGAATTAAGCACCGGTTCACTCTCAGTGCTACAGGCGATAAAAGGGAATATTCCAGTCCCTGTGTCCATCACAGCTGCTCTGCCAAGCAGAGCTAACAAGTAAACAGTAATCGCCCGCAATTATTGCCCATTACGTGCTCTCTTCACCTGAGATCCCACAACAAAGCCCGAGTGTGCCGTCGCAGGAGGAGTCGGGTGGCGAGGAGCTGTCAGGATGAAATAACAGCACAGACCTGTCAAACGCTGGCTCCGTGGAAGCCCTAAATCCTCTCTCGATGGCCCCTCCGTACTGCGTAGAAGAGCTATTGCTGTGTAATTATAAATTGTCTGTAGGGCTTATCTCAGGTTCAGGGTTGACATTACAATAATAGGGTGGGCGAGCTTTATTTAAGGGATAATGTGTGGTGTACACAGGCAGTAAAGGAGTGCGGTGGGTGATTAACACCGGCACGGGGCCCGTGTGGCCACGGGCAGTGCTGGGAGGGCAGGGGACTGCCCGCCGGTGAGCAGAGTCCCATCAGCAGAGGTGAGAGGAAGGACTCCTCACCCAGCTCTGGACGTACCAGTGCCACGTCTCCAGGAGTATTCTGCCTGGACACTGCATCAGCAGCAGAGAGGGAAGGGCAGGGTTTTGGTGTTTTACCGACCTACTTGAGGTGCTTACTTCAGGGATTAACTGAATTATTCTCAGAATTGCCTTTTCTTTCCTTTTGCTATAAAAAAAAGCAGGTGATGATCTCAGATGTGGAGTTGTAAGTCAGGAGGGACAGATCCTTTTGGAAATACCTCATTCACTTTGCCCAATATTTTCCCAGTGTGCTTCTCTGGTCCTACTTTATTTTAAGGATGAATTTCCCAAGGATGGATCTCCTACAATGTTTCCGCAAGTAGGTGTTGGAAAGAGAAGATGTAGAGAACAAGCCTTGCACGTGTACGTTCAAGGTAACGTTTTGTTTTCTTGAGCCAGGTTTGCCCTGAAGACAGGTGGTCCTGAGCCTTGCCTGGGTGCCTTCTCCTGTGTCTCTGCTCCCTGCTGCAGTGAAGGGCAGCAGTGGTGGGGACAGAGGGGCTGCTGAGACCCCAGCCAGGTGTGCAGGGTCCGTGCAGAAGCTCAGCTGCTCCAGCACAGTGGGGCTGGCTGGCTGCAGCCCTGTGTGAGGAGCAACCCCCCAGAGAGGGTTGGCCTCGGAGTCAATACCTGAATCTCTCTTCTTGTATTGGGGTAAAAATAAAGAAAGAAACTCCATGTGGATCCACAGTCTCTCTTAAGTTCAAATAAGCCTAAAGTTTGTGTGGGAGCTCAGCACCCGAGGCAGCCCTGTTTGTTGCAGCTGACCATGCTGGGAGGGCAGCTCGTCTCTGGGCAGCCCCTTCAATCTCCACGTGAACTTTGGGCTGCAGTAAATTCCAGGGATCCATTGCTATTTATAGAGGATGCAGGCAGGTATGCAGGGTGAGATTCCTGAGGATCAGGGAGCCTGGGAACTGCCCCAGAAGCTGGGCTGGTGGATGAAGGCTCTGTGCCCATTTCTGCAAGCTCTGACCCCATCTCAGGTGGAGCTGGTGCCACTCGGGGGAGTTAGCAGTGATATTAACTGGAGGAAATACTATAGAGTAAGTATTAGCCTTGTATTATGTAGAATTTTAAAGCGCTTCATTAATTTACAATTCCACTTTTTATTAAATTAATTTGCATTTTAATGAAAAAAAATAAGTGGAGCCAGCTCTCTTCTTGAAGTGGTGATAACATGCCACCTGTATGTGAATGAGTGTGCCCTAGCGAGCTCCCAGCCCTGAGGGGGACTGTCCCCAGCGAGGTCCCCTCCCTTCCCTGCGTGCTCGGACTGGCTCGGAGCGGGCTGCAACTCAGGCTGGGGCTGAGCGTGGGGGAAAAGGCTCCAGGAAAGGGCAGGGGCAGCATGCAGCGATCCCACCTCTCAACAGGAAAGGCCTCTGGCTGTGGCCAGCATGCCACCGTGCCCTTCTTGACAGGGCCATCGTGTGTCCCTGCTGCCAGGCTCTCTCTTCCCCAAGAAATGGGGGCTGTGACAGCAAAACGTGCTGGGACAGAAGAGCCTCAGCAGCCTCCCCTCTCAGCATGCAGGGCAAATGGAAGAGTTCAGCTAAAGGTTAAAAAAAGTAAAAATTCCCATTGCTGGGCAGCCGTTGGGATGTGGAGCTTGTGTTCCCTGACAGGTGCTCAGCTGTTCCTGGTCCAGGATTGTTGCTTTTCGGGGAGATCAGCCTCAGGGCCTTCCTTTGGCTGGCAGGAATCAATCCTGGAGTGAAGCAAGGCATGCTTGTGGAAATAGCAGAGATTGTTCTGAAATCACTGGTCTCAAGAAGCTGTATTTAAAGTGGGACAAAGGTGGTTTGTCTCTCTGCAGGTTTGTTTTGTTGGGGCTTAGGGTTTTTTGGGGGGGAGGATTTTTTTGTGTGTTTTCATTGTTGTTATTTGGTTTGTTGGGTTTTTTTTGTAGTTTGAGATCTTTCTGATACTGTTCTTTGCTTAGAAGTTCTTTATGTTTTGGGAGGTTTTATATTTCTTTGGGGTTTTTTGTTTGTTTCAGGGTTTTCTTTGGACAGGATTTCAGGTGTGGTTACAGCTAGGCAAATTAAAAGAAAAAATTCAAAAATCTACTAGCCTCTGTGCCTTCTGGCTCTGGGATCTATAGGTAACATCTCTGGTGCCTCAACAGCCACCTAAACTTTTACTGGGAAACAAGCATTTCTCTTCAGGGTTTCATAATACTATTATTCAATATTTTTTGTTAAAGTATTATTATTGTTATTGTTATTTGTAAGATTGTTATTATTATTACTGTTGTTGTTATTAATAATATTACCATTTCAGTTGACTGCAAATGAGATTCTCTCCACCAAACCATCTTTACTTCCAACCTCTCTTATCATCCATCAGCTCTGCTGTCGACAGTGTGACAGCAATCCCACACAGTCCTTTGGCTTTTGAGGCAGGTTAATTTAAAGTATTTTAATTTAATTTTTTTTCCCCAATAGCATCACGTCTGTAAGGGAACTTTGGCTGTGTTCCCTCACAGCTTAGTGTCACAGTGGTGCCAGCAGCTGTGACCCTGCAGAGTGGCTCTCCTGGCCTGTGCAGCCAGAGATGAGGGGAGTTTCTGGGCCCCAGGAGCACAGTCCTGCAGCTCCTTGCCCCTTAGAAGAGGAGCACCAGGGCATTGTGTACGTGTAGGCTTTTCTTAGAAAGGAAAATTAAGCAATAAACATCCACAGAAATGAGACATTTAAACATCCCAAGTAATTGATACCAGGAAGAAATATGATAGGATGAAATCTATTCCTGCAATAAACTGTCCATTAGTTGGGCCATCAGCATAACCCTAATCTAAAGTTATGAGGATCCATTACAGATATAATCAAATACAATTTTCTATATTCCATGAATCAAAAGCACCATATGTATTAAGAGCCTAGTTTGTCTTTTTGTTCCTGCCTTCTCCTAGAACAGTGTATATCTGATTTCTTGTGTTATATTGCTCTGATGTCTGCTAAGGGCACCATGCCCTAGAAATTCACATTAAATAACTGAGAGCGAGTACTAGAAATGAAAAAAGTGAAATACTATCTAGACAGCTGGAAGTAAAAATATGAAAAGTGTTGCACTTACAGAAGGAAAAAAAGGCCTATTTTTATGACTTGAATAGACAGGCTGGTATAAAGAGAAATTTCTCACCCAAGACCAGCCATGCAGCTGGGTTGCAGCAGGCAGCCTGGGGTGCTGGAATGGTGCAGATACAGAGCAGAGAGTGTCAGGATGTGCCTGCAGGTGCCAGGTGTGCCAAGGCATGCACGTTCCCACACGTGCTGGGCAGAGGGTCACTTCAGCCCAGGACTTGTTTTGGCTTCATAAGAACATTTGCATAAGGACTGAGCTTTTAAAGGAGACCCTGCAGACATGGTGAACCTGTGGCCAGATATGTCTGCAGCTGTGAACTCTCCCACTATGACCCTTCCATCCTCAGTGGCCTGACTTCCAACTTGTCCTTCTTTCCCTCTGTGTTGTTCATTCTTCCATTTCTCGCCATTGGCCAGCGTAGCAGGTCTGCTCCTGTCCAGCTCACGGACGTACCCTAGGTCTGACAGATGTCTCTGGGAACCAGTGGCCAGGAGATGCTTTATCAGGAGAGCCTGAGGAGAGCTGCCACGGTTTGCAAGGGTTGATGCTTCCTGCCAAAACTTCCCCCCATCTCTGAACACAGCTTTCTAGAAAGGTGTGTGTGACCTGCCTGTGGGACAGCACAGGGGCTCTGATGTGTTGGCAGGAGCCTGGAGCCATCTCCCGTCCTTGCCACCTCATCAATTCTCCAGCTGTTCTCTAGTCCCATCTGAAGAACAATAAACCTCTCCTGTCTCTCCACACCAGCCCCCTGGTTTATCTGTGTTCTTTTCCATAGGTTTCTGTCCATAAAAAGGGATGCTTTAGTTTATTCATGACTTTCTTGTTGCTTTCTCCAGTGTTACACACATACCTCCCTGGCTGACCTGCACTGTTTGGCTTTGCAGCTTCCTGCTGGGAAGACCCTCTCCAGAAGAGCACTTGGACGCTGTGGCACTGCTGGTGCTCTGGATCTGCCCTGTACCTTGGCTCCGCCAGCTGGACGGGCTCTGGGGTTACAGGCTGGGGTCTCTTGGTTCTTGCCCTCTCTAAGGTTTCCCCTTGTGCCTCGGGGGGCTGTGAGCTCCCAAGGGTGACTGTCCCTACATGGGAACCTGTCTGAGGCTGGGGGGAGGCTTTGCTGGGCAGAGCTGAAGCCACAGTGGGTCTTTTGGCCAGCACGGGGGTCAGCTGTCAGGGCACATTGCAGGCTTGCTGCTAAATTCAAGGGTGAGGAGTGAAAGATTGTGAAAGGATAATATTCTGTTGGTAATTTGTACAAAATTAGTGGCTGTGTAATCATCCTAAGTTAATCAGTGGATGAGAGATGAGAGTCCGGCCATGGGCTAGGAAGTGTGAGCCTGCTGAGAGCAGCAGGTGGGAGAGGGGCAGCAGCTGAGTGGGATGCTGCCACAGCCAAGATGAGAGGAGTGAAACCTGGTATTGGATTTGTTTGCTGGGAGCTGCGGATCAGCCAGCTAACGAGGCAATGAGTTCTGAGGGCAGAGGAAGAGCCTGGGACATGTTAGTGCTCATTAGCAGCCAGAGACGTGAGAGCTTTCAGCACCCTGGTGCTTGGGGCTGGCCAAGCCCGGGGTTCCCTGGAAGGAGGGCGAGCACGCCGCTCCCAGTGGCACAGCTCCAGCAGAACAGCTACTCTCAGAGCTGCGAGCGCTAAAGGCCTGAGAAATTAATTTTGCCTGTCAGAGATTCAAATGTACACGTGTGAACTGTGGTTCAGCAAGGTATGAACTCACCTGGCTGCGCTCCAGCTCCGGGAGCATCGCTCACCGCAGGGGAGAGGAGGCCAGCGAGTACCTGCCAGTGTAAGCTGGTATTGTCTTCCACATAAAACATGCCCTTAATTAATAGCTAGCATGAACCTAAGCTACTATCTCTGCTATCAATTTGTGGATGTGGTTGGATTGTCTGTCTCCCAGGACAGTAATATCCCTTCATCTTACTGCAAATTGCTCACAGCATCCTTCCATTACACAGGCTTAATGCTTGAAAAATAGAGATTTAATACTCTACCATATCAGACTAAGTGAGGTCAAAGCAATTCATATTCACGATCCCACAAAGCTCCCTGATGGTGTTCCTGTGAGGAAGGTGATGTGGAGGATGCAAAGCTGTGAGGCCCTGCCCTGGCTCACAGCTGTCCCACACCAACAGGGACCAGGACATCCACGCACGGTGGAAGTGCTGGCTCATCCTTGGGAGGAGAGTGGGTGCACGCTGTGCCCTGGCATGGGAGGGGGCCTGTGGGGTCCCTCCAGGCTGTGCCAGCCTCTGGCCCCATGTTGTTGCCACCCATTCCTGCATTTCCCGTTTTGAGGGGTTTTGCTAGAGCAGAATGGCAGCAGCCCACGTGTTTTGTGTGTGTGATGGGATCAGAAACTGCTTCTGGGGTTCCCAGGGTACTGGAGGTTCCCTGATGTGTTTTTAATGAGCTGGCTGAGCGTAACTTGTGTGCAAGTTTCCTCTGAACTGCTGGTTGTCACCTTGGCTCTGGGCAGAAAGCCTGGGAGTAGCATGTCGTGTGTTCACTTGTTTATTTTTGTCCTGAAAGCTGTATATATATTAAAAAAAAAAATAGTAGCTGGTGTTTGTGCATTTCCTCCCCAGGAAGAAAACATTTATCTGCAGGGATGATGCGTGTATTGCCAGGACACATCCCTCCTGCACTTGCTTTTATGTGTGTGCCAGGACACGGATTCTGCCTGCATTGTGAGAAAATATCTAAGCACAAAAAATGGAGGGGAAGTTTAGTTTCAGAGGGATTTATGCTGAGAAATTAAACATGGGTTAGCAGAAATATCCCTTTGCCTTGCACAAAACTGGCACAATTAACATCGTTCTCCTGGTGTGAGCTGAAAGTCCAGCTGAATTTGCCAGCAAGACGCTGATGGGGAGCGCAGCTATCCCAGCCCCAGAGCCACACGTGCTGTTGGGAAGCATCGGTGCTGCCGTGCTGGAGCAGGCTGCCTTCTGCACGGAGAGCACTGGGCAGCAGCACTGCACTGAGAACGCTGCTTCTCGCAGAAAGGGCTGTTCCGAGCCTGAGGAATTCACAGAACGAAGCTGCTGGACTAAAACGAGGTGGAGCAGCTCCCAGAGAGGGCTGCACAAAGGCGCTAATTAAGGCAGGAGAGGTGGCTCCGGAGCCGCTGGGGCTTCCTGCTGGGACCATCTCCCGGTGCCGGCGGGGACTGGAGCCTCCGCAGGGAAGGACTCGGGGCGGGAGCTGCCGGGCGAGGCTCTGCGAGGCTCGGGGACACGCTGATGAGTGCTGACGGGTGGCTAATTGCTCGGGGCAGGCTGACATAATGGAGCAGTTCTGAGAGCACCTCAGCTGCGGAGGTCAGCAGTGACGCACAAGGCTTAATTTTTCATAGCGTGCTCCTTGTATCCTACAACTCCTCCTGTAATGGACTAGCAAATTACCACACTATTTAAAAGGCAGCAATTTATAACATTTGGATAACTGCATGCTCCCGAGGGTACGTTATCCGTGCCTGCAGAGAGAATGAGTGGGAATGCTGCTATCCCTGCAGCGTGGGCACGTGGGAGCGTGCACACACACCCCTCTGCCATCCCAGCACCTGCCCTCCAGAGCGGGTCAGAGACTCATCAGGCCTCCTGGAAAAAATCTCTGCCTCTCAGACCTGGGTTGTCTCTGCCCCATTCCTGCTGATTTCGACGTGATTCTGGTTTAGGGACCCTGGTGATGTTCCAGTGCCCACCCAGTTTCACAGTTCCCCAGTGGCACTACCTGGGCTCCGTGTGGGCATTGTTCTGGGTGCACCTGGCTGTTTCCATGCCTGCACTGCCTCCTATCACAGGGGAATTACTTCAATCCCCACAGGATGTCCAAGTGGTTGCTCCCACAAAGAAACTGCAATCATGAGAAGGAGGTAGGACTCATAGAACTGTACTGACCTGATTTACAAAGCCCCAAAGTCAGCAGACAATTCTTTTAAAGATCTCTTCTTACCTCTTTGTGGGAAGGCACCTTGGGGCTCCTTCCCAGATGCAGCTGCCCTCGTGTCTGTGAGTTCTCTGCAGACCACCACACACATCTGGGTGTCCCATTCACTGTATTTCATGTACATGCTGCCCTGCTGCTGCTGCTGTGTTGCACAAACATCACTTTTGCTGCAGGTGAATAATCTGCCTTCATTTCTCACTGAGGAGTCTGAAGAACTGAATGCCCAAAGAATTTGCATGAAAACATATATCCCTCTCAAGTAACTAAACTCTTACCCCTGGGTCATGGCAGCAGGTCAGCGCTTCCTGCACAAATTGAGCCCTCTGCAATTTCCTCACAGAAGCTGCTACTTTCCACAGAACCGCCAGGCACCATGTCCTGGGAGGAAGGGAACACTAGAGCCAAGTGCTGGGGCGAAGCCCAGGCTCTGGTGCATCCCCTTGTCGTACTGTGGGAGTGAACAGAGCCCAGGACAGCGCAGGAGCAGGGAGCCACAGAGCTGTGTTTGGGAGGACAGTTTGCAGGAAATGTGCCGTGGGTTTGACAGCAGAGTGTTCCTGCATTAGCACCACAGCAGCAGGTGTTATTAACTGCGTTCCCTCTGGAGTGGTGTAACTGCTCCATGCAGCAGAGATGCATCCAATTAATCGGATGGATAAAAGTGGTTAATGCACCTTGGAGAAGCATAATTTAATTGGAAATTATTATTATGTTCTGCTCCTATGTAAAGAGTGTGAGAATCAGCACTAATGGCTCTGTATGAACATGACTTTTAATTGCTCTGAGGTTCTGTGATTTAGGCTTCTTTCTGGTTGTGGTTTTGTTTCTCAGAGGTGTTTGGTGGGATGCAATAACACGCTGGGGTCCAATGACATACATTGCCATGAGTCAAGGCTGTCGCTCCTCTTTGTGCTGGTTCTAGGGTGGAGCTTGAGTCAATGTTTTGCCTTTGAAACCCACAGGGATGGCTCCCGAGAGCAGCGTTCCTGGCTGAATGCTGAGCTCCTGGCTGAACTCCAGCCCACAGCTGGCCCGTGCGGGGAGGCAGAGGCTGTTCCCCGCTGCACGGTGCTGTCCCACTCGGCACCGCCTTCCCCACGCCTCGGCCACCCCAGCAGGGGCTGCAGGACGCTGCATGTGGCAGCTCCTTGCTGCTCGCGGGACGTGGGTGCCGCGGGGTTACAGCCGCATTTCGGGGGCAGGAATGGAGCTCCAGTCCCCCTGCACAGGACGCTCACCCGTGGGGCTGATCAGCGACGGCAGGAGAGGTGGAGAATGGAGCCTGCATAGACAGCAAACCAAGGAAGGGAAACTTTCTCCTCCACAAGGCTGTGAACCCTCCCTGGCTCACCGGCCACACTTGTGGTATCTTTTACAGCCCCTCCAGTTTACCAGAGTGGTGCCCATAGAGGTGGGGAAAATGTGGTTTTGAAATGGCATGGAAAATGTCTGTGAGCTGCCATCAGCACAAATATATCTGTGCCTTGTTTTCCTGCTTTCCTGGCTTTGGACAAGTGCCACCACAACCAACAATTTTCCTGTTCTTTTTTAGCTTCGCTTTCACAAGTATCTTAAACCAACTCCCTCCATCTCAGCAGAAACAGAATACACAGACGGCTATAGAATAAAAAAAAATCAGGATTTTTAATCTGCAAAAGAGAAACAGGGAGAGCCTTGGGCTCTTTCATTTGGCTTGTGGTTGCAGACTTGGATCTGGCTGTGTGCAATGTGCCTTGCCCATGACCGTGCCCCTGGCCCCTCCAGAGGGGGTGGCTGTGGAGGGTGCTCTGGGCATTGCGCTTCCCGTGGTTTCCCACAGCAGATCAATGTGAGCGAGAGTCTCCTGGCCACAGGTGCATCGCTCCACCTCCCTGTGACCATGGACGGGAGGGAGGGAGCTGGCTGTGGAGCTTGTGTCCATCCTGTCCTTGTGGCTGCTGGAGGCCAGCGGGCTGGCCGGGCGCAGGCACCGAGGGCATGGCAGCTGTGCCCCTGGCTCTGCCTCTGCCAGCAGGTGCCTGGAGCTTGCCCACCACAGTCTCATCACCAGAGGGTCCTTTTAACACCCATCACAAGGGCCAGGCAGTAAAGCTGTAACCCCGGCTCTGCCAGCCCGAGGAGCTGGAAGGAATCTGTATCCCAGCTGGGGTGGCTCAGAGCCGGGGGGGACAGTGGCCCAGGGGGTCCCAGCACACAGGCAGGGCAGCAGGGCTGTGCCTCGCAGCACACTCCTAAGTGGAGCAGATTTAATAAACAGCAGGAGTGTTTTCCCAGGCCACATGCTGAGCTGTATTCAAAATACATTTGTACGAACATCAATTTTTAATGCAATTTATGCCAAATGTTGTTGCAAAAAGCAGCCGTTAACATGACATTAATTCAATCACTGGAAATACAGTACGTGCTGCTAAATGAAAACATGTTATTAGTCAATTACATTAACTGGATGTAACATTTCCAAACACAACATAATATGGTTTGTACATGGTTAATTACGTTGTACAAATTACATGGCAATAAGGCTTAGCACTGGACACACACATACAATTAATACATAAGCAGAAAAACCAGCTTGTGATTCACATTTGAACTACGTAAAACTTATTTGAAATACAAATATCTTGCAAGCTTGAAATAAAGAGGCAAAATTATGCTGATACTATAATGGGCACAGGGTAATTTCTAAAATAGCCAGGAAGGCCTTTGTGAGGAGATCACAGATGTTCGTGGTTGCTTTCACGAGTTTTAATTTGCTCTGAAAAGACCATTTTAATTTTAAACAGAAACACTCCTGGCCCTGGTGGAGTCCCTCTATGCACAGGAATCTGTCAGTGCCCACGCAAGCCTCCTCCTTTGTTTGTGTTTTAGGAAGAATTTGCACCCACTCACGGGGAATGGTGCCAGCCCCTGGCACCAGGAGTGGGCACTGTGCCGGGCAGCCTCCGGCATGCCACAGGTGCCACCAACGCTCCCCACAGCCTGTGACCCACCACATACAGCACTGGGGGGGCCAGTGGGGAGCCCCACAGCTCTGCCACCTCGGGGACGCCCCGCCGGGGGGATCAGGAGTGCCCAACCCCGGAGAGTTCTGGAAAGAGGAGGCTGTTCCTGGGAAGGAGTCGGTTCTGTGGCCCAGGATGGACATCCAAGGCAGCAGCCCCACACTGTTCCTGCTCTGCAGGAAAGGAACTGCACACCCAGGCATGGCCCCCAGCCCCGAGGGCAGCTCTCTGCTGCTGCTGTAAGGTGTCTGGCACCTTTGGGAGAGCAGAGCTCCAGGCCCCTGCTCCCAGAGGCTCTGGGAATGGGGCCGTGGCTCCTCCCTGGGGACCCTGCCCTGCAGAGGCACCAGACAGCTCACCACTGTGCACATGGGGTGAAAACAGGCAGGTGGTACAGCTCTGGAAATACAGTTTTATACCTATTGCTGCAATAATTATCACAGTTTATGGAAATGTGACTTTCCCTCTCCGTTACTCCATCAGTAATCTCATCAGCATTCCAGCAGGGCTTGGAGGGTGGGGGAGCACAGACTGCCCCACACTGGTGCCTCCATGGCACCAAAACAGTTCAGAGGGGCAACCAGGGGCGTGAATGAGGGGGAAAAGGAGATGTGCCAGTGGCTGACACCCCGGTGCCCTGCAGCTCCACTGCTGGGGTTGGGTGCTGCACTGGCAGCTGCAGCTCCCATGTCCTGCCCAGGGACAGGTGCTGATATTGGCAGCCCGCCCGTGCTGGGCTGAGGTTTAATTTGACACACCCAGGGGCACGGCTGGCAGCCACTGGTGCAGTGGAGTATGGCTGATTGGTTTCACAGGGAGAGGGGAGCGATCTGAGCAGCCACTGTAGGGCTGGCACAGACACACAGCACATTGCTGCAGCCACTGACACAGCACTGGTACAGCTCTTGGAGATATTCCTGTCTCATCTCTCTCAAGTAAACCAGAGCAAAGCTGGAAACATCAGAGGATGCAAAATGCAAAAGCAATAAAAAGCTCCTGACTCCCACTGAAGGCAGAATGTGGTCTGACATGACCACTGGCAGCAGAAGGATTTCACATGATTGGGGGCTGCTCACATGAGGGATTGTTCATTATTTAGTGGCTGCTTAAGGGGCTGGAGAAACAAAAATCAAAGTTCTGCTGTTCTCTGGTGATGAAAGTGCTGCAGCTGCCCCACTGCAGTCATCTTTACCTCCAGCCTCACCTACACCAGGAGCTGGAGAGGTGTCTGGTGCTTGCTCAGAAATGAAAGCACTGAGAATCAATCATTTGTTTACATTGTAGGACTTGTTGAAAATCAATTGGCTCCACATGCTGCAGATCTGATTGCATTTTGTTAGCGGTCACAGGGAATGGTTTTCCCTTGACACGTCTGTGTTCGTGGTTTCTCCAATGCATCAGTTGTACCAAGCTTTTAGGATAATTGAGACTGAGCAACAATCCCCTTTATAAATATTAACTCTGATATGCTTGGGAAACTCTGCCTCTCCTGGATGAATTTTTAACTAGCTTTTTAATCTATTGTTCCTTGTTAGAACAGCAGGATCACTCCTCAGTGCCTGTTTCTGCCTCCCCAGCTACAAGAGAGTGGCATCACTGCCAAACCCCGCTCCCAGGACAGGGACCCAAAGCCCCTGGTGCCAGGGCAGGGCCGGCTCCTGCCCTGCCCTCGGGGACAGCCCCACAGAGCAGGGACACAGGGTTAAGAGCAGCCATACGGGGGCTGAGGAGAAGTTTGGTTTCTCCCAAAGGGACTGGTACAAAAGGATGAGTTTCCATGCAGATCCCTGGAAGTTTCCTGAGGTGATGCCTGGGACGAGCAGAGCCCAGCAGCAGGGCAGTCTGTTGGAGAAGATGCCTGTCCCTGTGCCCACCCATCTCAAACAGCTCAAGTGATGCAGCCTCAGCACCCTCAGAACAGCTGGGGAGACAGCGCTGCCGGAGCCATGGGAGCTGCAGAGCTGGGGGACCCCCAGCCAGACCCAGACCTCTGTACCTGAGGGGCCCGGAGCACACTGGTGGAGGGATGGTCCCTGGGAGGGAGCTGGGAAGGCTGTGGAATGGGCTCCTCTCTCTGTCAGGGGCTGCCAGGCCCCTCTGAGCCCTCCTTCCTACTGGGGTTTGGTTCTGCAGAACAGCCCGTCACGGTCCAACAGCTCTGGCCTGGCTCAGCTGAACTGTTTCTTTTCCCCCACAATCAGATGTTGCCCTCTTTAATATTATCTGAACATCTGTCAAACTGTAGATTTTTTTGTGAAACCTCTGTCCTCTTCCTCCAGGAAGAGACAAAAGGCAGCAGGAAAGCTGTTGATATGAAAACCCTACTTTACATTTCAAATGCTTTAACAGATTTTTCTTTTTTTTTTTCTTGGATTTTTAATAAAAGCTTTAAACAGACCTTTTTTAAATGGTGGTTGCCTGCCAAAGGACATGTCAGTGGGGATGTGAGGAAGCTGTTGCACGCAGAGGTTGCACAAGTCACTGCCCCAACTAGGCTTGGTGTTCCAGGCTGGTGCGTGCCTGTTCCAGTGGAGTGGCTGCTGATCTCCCACGGGGGCAGGATGGATGGATTGCCTGGAGAACCCAGGCACGTGCTGCCAGCATTTGCCTAATAGGCACCTCAGAAATGTGTCCTGGGAGCTGAGCTTGCCTCCTGAGCAGCTGCTGTTTCTCTCCAGTAAGTATGTAAAGCCTAGCACATTCCCAAGTGTTGGAGGTTTCTGCTGGGGTCCAGTGGCTGCATGCTGCCACTGTGGCTGGAAGACCCCAGGGGGAATTCCAGAGCTTCATAATACAAGCAGCATCAGATGAAATAACAATTCTTGGGCACTTGCTCAGGCAGTACTTTTAGGTTTCTAAGCAGTTTGTATCATGCTGTGGCTATTATTAAAATGCTCCTGTGGTCAGTAGCAGTGCAGCTCGCTCTGAAGAGTGCACAGAGATTTAAGTCCAAGAAATCCACGTAATGTTATCGCAGGCCAGGCTGGGACATTTATCCCAGCTGGCTCTGGGGAGCCAGACCCTGACACAGCTCTGCCCCAGTCTGTGCTGTCTGCCCCTGACCAGGGCCACAGGAGGTGGCCAGAGTGGCCAGGTGCCAGAAGCATTTGCACCACGTCCCGTTGCCTTCGTTTTCCCCCCAGTGCCGTGGTGCCCTGCCCCGTGGCTGCTCCACAGCCACCCCTGGCACACTGCAGGCTGGAAGCAGCTCCGGCTGCCTGGGATGCTCCCGGCCCCTCCGCCCTCACTCTGGCTGGTGGCAATGCACGGCACCTCCTTTGCAGGGAGGAAAATTAAATTCCTGATACCAGGATGACTGCTAGCTGTTGGGAGCCATCCCTCAGCCGACACTGGCCCAGCAGCCGGGGGACCCTCCGGCTGGCTGTCGTGCCGGCCAGCTGTACCCATATTTCAGTGCTTGGGGAGGGCGGGTTATTTCCTCACTGCTTGGCATGGTTGCAAATTTTAGTGGAAAAGCTAAACCAGACAGACTGTGGAGTGTCACACTGCGTTAGTTCTGTGCAGAGAAAAGTTGTCAAACCCGCAAACAAGACACGGGAGAAGCCTGGAATTGACACTGGTGCTGGTGTGTGCTGAGGCAGGGGCTGGGACACCTTCCTCGCAGCCAAACCCAGCCTCAAAGTCTGCAGCTTGAACCAAGGTGATGGAAGTGGATTTATTTAAATTACCAGGATAAATTAACTTTTGAAGTCACAGCAAAAAAGTCTGTGCCGCAAATAAGGGCCATGAATATTCAGGCACATGCACTCATTGAATTAGTTTGTTGCAAACATATTTGGAGGCAGCTGTTCATTTAATAATCAGGGATAATCACAGAAATAGGCGACCGGTTACTCCATCTAAATTGCATGGTTAAAATTATAATTTTATAACTCTATCTCAGCAATTAGATTTAATAGCTATGGAAATCCAGCAAAACCCAGTTGAGGGAAAGCTGTTACTCCTTTAGTGCAGAAAAGCCAAGGTCAGGCTAAGGCTGCCCTCTGCCCACACCAGAGACACTGGGGCTGGGGCTGATTCCAATGCTGCCCTAAGCACAGAGCTGGGACTTCTGGGCTAAACACTCTAATTCCAGCACTGAACCAGGCAGGGGTTAGTTTTCTTGGCATTTCCCGTCTTCATTACAATATTTGTCCCAAGAACAGATTAATTCCTCTCATTCTTTCTGCCTTTCCAGCCTTTTGTCACAGGAATGCATTTCACAGGACTGTAATGTGTGATACTTGCTCTGAGTTATGGCTCTGCCATCCGCTGTAAAAGTTTGACTCTCTCAGTATTGTACATTTTGATTCTACCCCTGCAGGCTATAAACAACCCAAATTACCTCTTTCTTTAGCTTCCAAGAGGACTAATCCCCTGTCTAGTGCTTTATCAGTCAGTTGAGAAAGAGTGAGACCAACTTGCCAATCCAAACAGAATATATTGGAAAAAACATATCTCCATAACACGGCCCCTGTCCATAACTCACCCGCCGGCTCAGCCAGTGGAACCTGGTGCTGCAGTCACCTCTGGTTCTGTGATGGACCAGCAGCAGATGCACCACCACCCACCCATCATTCCTCCTGCCCCATCAGCCTGTCCTGCAGCCCTGTAGGAGCAGGAAGGGGGGAATGGTGAGGGGTGCCAGGCTGCGGGCTGGGACCCTTTCAGCAGCCTAAAGTCTGTGCTGGTGATGAGCTCAGGGTTGCCTCGCTGTCCCTCCACCACTGGCCGGGGCCTGGCCTGCTGTGTGCTGAGGGAGCGGGGGCTGGAGTGGGCAGGGGCTGCACTGGGGACACACCAGTGGGGTGGGGGACCTCCCTGAGCTGCTCCCCACTGCCACTGCCCTGGTCAGGTTCTTCCTGCACACCCTCCCTTGATGCCTCCAGGCACCCCTCTCTGCTGGCTGTGGCTGCTGGGGACAGGCAGGACAGAGCCTGGGGAGGGGGCTCTCCCTGGAAAAGGAAGCTGGAATTCACCACAGCCACCACAGCAAGAGACGTCCTGGCCCCCAAGGGTGCCCTCCTGCCCACAACAGGCAGTTCCTTGGCTTAGCTGGAACTGCTCTCCAGCACCAAGCCAGCGTGGTTGCTGCAAGGTTTAACACGTTATTAGAAAATGAGAGGTTAGAGCATGTTCCAGAGGAGAAAGAAATTTATTGTTGCCCTGGCCCTGCAGCAAAGCAAAACTCAAATAACCCAGGTGCAAGGAGGACAATAAATCCCTGCTGGCAATCACACTGCTAAAAAGATGGTGACAGCCACAGCAAAGTTTGGCCAGTTAATATTTCTCATATCTGAGTGAGAAAAAATAGCTATATTTAAAATTATATCTCTGCTGAATTATACAATGAGAAAGCCCAGATAGCTGTAAGGCCTTCTAAACACCTTGCCACAGGAAGTGCTGGTTTGCAGAGGGCTCCTGGAACAGCAGAGGGTCCCAGGGGTCTTCTCCCCACTGTCTTTCTCTCCTGAAGGATCCCTCTGGGTAGGGAACTCTCTGCCCTGAGCCAGGCAAGGGCGTCTCATTAGGGGAGAGCAAGATGGGGAGAGGGAAAGGGTAAGGAGTGAGGGCTCCAGCAGGCACCAAGTGGTTAAAGCACTCGAGGGGTGCCAGCGGTGTGAGCGGGACAGCGACTGCGTGGGCCAGCTCAGCACGGGGCAGGCACGGAGCAAGGTGCTGGTGCTTCTCAGGGGATGGGGACGGGACTCACCACCCTGAGAGCGCTAATTCCTTTTCTCATCTAAAGACTTCGTTATGAGAAACTTTCTCTTCTTAATTTTTATTTCCAGGCAGTCACTCTTGTGAAGCCAGACTTGTCCACTGAGTAGAGGTACTTGGCTGGGGGTCCTGGGAACAGCAGGGAGCCCGAAGCAAAAGAAGCATTTCAGCACAATGCGTGCTATAAATTGTCAATGTGTTTTTGTTTTATGCTCCAGGTGAAGGCTACAGAAGCCATCAATCCTCTTCCTGGCTGATCCTGAGCTGCTAGTGTGCAGGGAGGCTGGGCAGCATCTGGCTGGGACACCCCTGATGGGCCGAAGGCAACGGAGTGTCCTGGACCATTTTGGTTTGCCTTAAAAAAATTATTATCCATTAACAGAAAATACAAGCCACCGAGGGATATTTGTATCTTCCTGACCTGATGCCTGAAATACCTCGCTGTCAGCCTGCAGAGCGCTCTGGCACAGGAGCCAGTGTGCTGCCAGCACGGCTCCCCAGCACAGCTGCCCTCTCCTCCTGCCGCCACGTGATTCATGGCTCACATCTCTGCCATCAGCCTGCTAATCCAGCACCTTGCTCCAGCCACACCACAGGGGAGGATTTATGGTTCTTACAGATCAATTTCATTATCCCAGGAGGAAAATCAGCATCTTGTTATGGATAAAATGACAATAAATGAAACGACCGTTAATTTACGATCTTGCCACACAGTGGCACTCAAACAGATTCCCATTAATGGCTTGTTATTATCACCTCCCATACTGAGCTAATAACAGTTCCTGGGGAAAGCCACACTGAGCACTGGGAAGGGGCTGCTGCTGGATGTGAGGGTCCCACAGTGGCAGGGCAGCCCCCAGCCCCGCTGGTCTGTCCTGCCAGGCCACGCAGGGAGGCAGCAGCCAGCCCTGGTGTTCTGGAGGGAGATGCTGAGGTCCCTCCATGGGATTTGGGATTAAGAGCCTTTTGCAGAGGCACAGAGAAAAGCAGGGCTGGGCTGGCTGCATCCTCTGGGGACACAGGACCAGGGGTACATCTCTGCAGGGATGTGCTGGGCACTGGGGACCCTCATCCCCTGCTCCTGTCCACCCCTTTGCACCGAGGGTGATCCCAGGAGTGTCACCTGCTGACAACGGAGCTCTGCTAGGCTGCAGTTAAATTTTTGATGCAGGTTGATCCCATTGATGGCAAACGAATTTGTGGATGGTTTCAGACCAAGGCCAGTGTGATCCTTGCCTGGCTGAAGGCCACAGGGTCCCCACTGTCCCCTGGGGCCCTGCCCTGTGTCAGGCAGCAGGAGCAAGCTGCAGTGCACCTGTGCTGGTGGAGATTGGTAGGTGGGATGGATGGAGGGTGCCAGGCAGAGAGGGGAGGAGGAGCTGCCAGCTGGGAGAGAGCTTCCTGGGGGAGTGGGGTAAAAACCTGATTTTCCTATTTGCTTGCAACTCAAAAAGCCCAGAAACATTGGCTTGACATTAAATGACTTTTCAAAAACTTCTACAAAGCAGAGAGTACCATAAAACACAGAATAAAGGGCAGCCTTTTTGTATGGGGAAGTGCTTCATTTGGTCCAAAATGAAGAACTTAACATCCTTACTGAATTTGTTCTTTTTAAGAACATTAAAGGCATCAGGTGGAAAAGCACCAAAACTTCTTAAAACACTGTCCTTTTGAAAGCCAAATAAATTGACAAACCAAACTCAATGCCAGCAAAGTCGCTTCTTTCCTCCAAAATGTTTCATTTTAGTAACTGCTCCTGGCAGCTCTCCCAGGCGTGCATGGCGCCTGTCCTGAGCCTGGAGGCAATTCCGTGCTGGCCTGGGCAGGGTGAGCAGCTCCTGTGTGCTGCCCCTGAACTGCCCCAGCCCCGAACTGCCCCAACCTTGAACTGCCCCGGCCCTGAACTGCCCCAGCCTTGAACTGCCCCGGCCCTGAACTGCCCCAGCCTTGAACTGCCCCGGCCCTGAACTGCCCCAGCCTTGAACTGCCCCGGCCCTGAACTGCCCCAGCCTTGAACTGCCCCGGCCCTGAACTGCCCCAGCCTTGAACTGCCCCGGCCCTGAACTGCCCCAGCCTTGAACTGCCCCGGCCCTGAACTGCCCCAGCCTTGAACTGCCCCGGCCCTGAACTGCCCCAGCCTTGAACTGCCCCGGCCCTGAACTGCCCCAGCCTTGAACTGCCCCGGCCCTGAACTGCCCCAGCCTTGAACTGCCCCGGCCCTGAACTGCCCCAGCCTTGAACTGCCCCGGCCCTGAACTGCCCCAGCCTTGAACTGCCCCGGCCCTGAACTGCCCCAGCCTTGAACTGCCCCGGCCCTGAACTGCCCCAGCCTTGAACTGCCCCGGCCCTGAACTGCCCCAGCCTTGAACTGCCCCGGCCCTGAACTGCCCCAGCCTTGAACTGCCCCGGCCCTGAACTGCCCCAGCCTTGAACTGCCCCGGCCCTGAACTGCCCCAGCCTTGAACTGCCCCGGCCCTGAACTGCCCCAGCCTTGAACTGCCCCGGCCCTGAACTGCCCCAGCCTTGAACTGCCCCGGCCCTGAACTGCCCCAGCCTTGAACTGCCCCGGCCCTGAACTGCCCCAGCCTTGAACTGCCCCGGCCCTGAACTGCCCCAGCCTTGAACTGCCCCGGCCCTGAACTGCCCCAGCCTTGAACTGCCCCGGCCCTGAACTGCCCCAGCCTTGAACTGCCCCGGCCCTGAACTGCCCCAGCCTTGAACTGCCCCGGCCCTGAACTGCCCCAGCCTTGAACTGCCCCGGCCCTGAACTGCCCCAGCCTTGAACTGCCCCGGCCCTGAACTGCCCCAGCCTTGAACTGCCCCGGCCCTGAACTGCCCCAGCCTTGAACTGCCCCAGCCCTGAACTGCCCCAGCCCCAGGGCACAGCAGCCCCACGCTGGCAGAGCCCAGTGCCCAGCCAGGGCAGCACAGAACAGCCACATCTGCTGGGCCTAAACTGTGTCAGGTGCATTTTGCTACACACTTTTTGCATGACAAGTAAACATGTGAGGAGCTGATCTCCATAAACACAGTTTTACAGTAATACAACAGTACAAATAAATACTCCAGCATATCTCCCAGCGTCACTTTTATTTACAGTTAAGTGACCTGCTATTACTGACCCCTCTGCCACAAAGGCCTAATTGAGAGGAGGCCACAGAGCAAGCAGGGCTGGTGTGAGAGTGCATCATGCTAAATAATTCATAACGAGCACTGTGGTTCTTGCAGTGATATATGTAAATAGGAGCTCCGCAGTTTGTAACTTACAGTCTAGGTTATTTTATGAATTTTAAAAGAAGAAAGTCTTCATTCTCTGGTGAAGAACTGAGAGGAGTTTCTGTTCCCTGAAGTCCTGTCCCCAGGAGCCAGCTTCACAGGGCTGGCTGGGGCAGGAAGAGGCTGCTCATGGCCTCTTCCTGCATTAGCACTTCGTAAATCTGTTTGCCCCCGTGTTTCACCTGTGGCTTCATGACAGTCCCTGCAGGACCAGCTGCAGATCCAGAGGATGGAATCTGGCACCCCAGGGTGGGAACACAGCAACGGCATGTAAGAGCATTGGTGGAGAATCCTTCCCACACATCATCCAGCTTCAGGGACCTCAGCACAAACACCCCAACTCTGAGTTTCTCATCAGCTCAGGGAGATGCCTCTGCTGCAGGAGGGGCCCAGTTTGCCACCTGCACCAAAGCCACCAGCAGATGCCAGGCCCTTTCTCTGCATCCCGGGGCCAAAGCTTGTGAGGCAGAGCTGAGCTCCCTGGGGAGTGTCTGGGGTCGTGCTGTGCTGAGCCCCACGTGCTTGTTACAGCTCACATGAGGGAAGTGTTTACCTTTTATTCCACCTTTTAATTCAACATCATATTTCCTCTCTTTTATGACAATGGGATAAGAGACTGTCTCTTGAAGACCATTTATTATTTATTCATTCTGTTTCTACCTTGTTTTTCTGTCTCTCCTTATTTGAGAATTGTTCTAGTCCTTGATATTACTCCTGTCCCTCTCTAGTTCTTACCTATTGCTACAATATCCTCCAGAGATAAGGTAATCACTCCAAGAAAATTGACTTACATTCAATGGCAAAAAGCTTCATTAAAATCCAGGTAAGGCTCCCAAAGGTACCTTCTGTTCCTCAGAAATATTCAGCAAAGCTCATCCTTCCAGCAACACGTGCTGAGGGGTTTCAGTGGTGCCCAGGCAGGGCTGTGTGTGGGCTCCTCTCTGCTCTCAGCACGTGGCTGAGGGGAAGCTCGGCTGTCCAGCACTGCTTGGGGAGCTCTCCCTCCCTCACAGGCGTTTTGCTTCCCCAGAGTTCAGGGTGCTGCCTTCAAGCCTGGCACCTTTCCTCTGGGCACTCCCTGGGATCCCTTGGACCCTCCAGCTGCCTTCCAGACCATCCAGAGGGGCACGTAGCAGTCCCAGCTTCTCCCAGAAAAGCCTTGCTGCCGGGCACACCTGCTGAGACACACCTGGCAGTGCTGTGGTGGGGCCCACCCTGCCCTGTGCTGTCACCCGCTGCTGTGCCAGGGTCCCGCTGGCCGAGCGCTGCCGGCCCCGGGAGCTGCTGCGAGCTCTGCCCCAGCCCGGGGGCAGCTCCTGCTGGGGCCGGGCGGAGGAGGGAAAACGGGGGCCAGGAACTTCCCTTCTGCTTGAGCTTTTCTTAGTGGCACATGGAGGTTTTCCTGGAGTTCGAATAATACTAAACCAGGTCTCTGTGTCCTCTGCAGGCACAGCGTGCGGTTGTGGTGGTGGTCAGGGCATCACTTGGGTACGGCAGCAGCCTCAGGACTGTCATGGGATGGCCAAGGAGCTGGGGCTGCCCCTGGCCAGGGCTGGGCACCCCCTCACCTGGGACAGTGCTGCTGTGTGTGGGTGCTCGGAGGGAGCAGTGCCCTGCAGGGGCTGCTGGCTGCTGCTGGTGTCACAAAACCAAGCCAAAGCTGGCAGTGTGGGCTTTGCATCTAAGGCACGCCACACCTCGACATTCCCTGAGGGGAATCCTTCAGGAAGAGTAAATGATGCTTGTGTAGCATTGTCTGGGAACGGGGAGGCTGGAAAACTTGCCTAAAATAACTTAGAAAGTCAATCTCTCCTCCTCCTGCAGCAGAGGAGTAATTACTGTTTTGTAAAGCTTTTAATTTTTTTAACATTGCATATAAATACTGCTGCTTCAGAGTTCAGAGGCAGGGATTTTAAATCTAATCCACATTTAACAAGCCTATTAAAGAAAATGTTTAAGCTGCCAGAATTTAACTGATTAAAATATTTAATAAATCTTACCCAAAAAAGGAGGGGGGGGGGGCGGAAAAAAAAGCAGCAAGGAGCCAAGATCACATGGCTTTTATATGTGCACTACTGAGAGTGCTTTTATGGGAAATGGAAACCCAAAAGATTGCAATAATCCTGCCAAAAAGACCCAAATGTATTATAAAAATGTTTAAAGCTCCATTTGAGTTTTTCTAATTAACTTGATAATGACACTGGCATTCTCACTCGATCAGACTCCTGGAAGATCAGAATCCTCTCGATTGCTGGAGCAACCTGAGAGTGGTGGGAAAAGCAAGGGGCTCCTCTCCTCCCCAGGGAACCAGGGCATTCCTTCGAAGGCTCCCCTGCCTGGGTAGGGGACTCAGTCTTGGCTCTTCTCTCCCCCTGGGTGCTGGCAGGGTGTCAGTTTTCTGGCACAGAAGAGCATCCTGTGGGATGCAGTTCACTTCCCAGCTGGCAGTGCCCTGGGAGCTCTGTGCCAGCCCCCTGAGCACAGTCCCTGCACAGGACTGTGGATCCTCTCTGCTTCCTGCTCTGCAGCATACCAAGTTAGGCATTTTTCAGTTTTGAGATGAATGTCTCTCAAATCCTCTGGAAGAAGTTGGGGAAATAAAAGTGTTTGTATCCTTGTAGGTGGTGCCTGTTCCTGCAGGCACAGTGGGAGGAAGAGACACATATATAGCTGGAGGGATACTGGTGTGAACTGGGAGCAAGGGCAATTGAGCTCTGGGATCAGCCTTTACTGGAGCCATGTGGGGCCAAGTGCGTGGTCAGCAGGATGTCTGCAGCATCCCCTGTGGCCTGAGGTGCTGAGGGCAGGAGAGGGCCCTTGCTGGAGCCCTTGCTGGAGCCAGGCAGCTCCTGGCCTTGTGCTGAGGCTGCTCTGGAAACGAGGGAGGCATCCTAGTGAATTAGCAGAGATCCACATTTTGAGGCTGTAATTTTGTTGGCTGATTCAGAGGAAGGCCCTCAAGCTCAGTGTGTACTCTGCAGGAGATGGACACTGTGGAAAATCTAAGGTCAAGGTAGAGCCATATAATTTCATGGTTGAGGGCTCTGGCAGACACCTGGTGATGAGGAGTTCGGTGTTGTAGGGGAAATGACACAGGAGTGCAGGATGCATTTCAGCAGAGGCTCAGTCCCAAACACCAAATGTGTGTCCTGAGCTGTGGTAATGGTGGAGCTGGACCTGCTGCTCCTCCAGACATCCTATCTAGAGGAATGCTCAGGTGGCTTGCAGCTCTCTGGCTCCTGGCATGTTGGGTGCCTGCCTCTCCTGACACTGACACCCCCGTGTTCTGCTTTTGCTCCAAGCCTGGGCACAAAAGAACAGATCTGGAGCAGCACTGAGCCTCCAAATGCCCACCAGAATTGACCTGAGATCATGATTTTGTCTGCTGCTGAGAACTCCTGGCTCAGCACGGACAGCCATTGCTTTCCTCCCATGTGCATGGGCATCTGCCTTTCACGTTGCTTCACCTGCAGACAGCAGAAACCTTGCATCCAAAGTTGTGTTTTTCTTCCTTGCCAGCTGGAGCAGGGCTGTGGAGGGGCAGGAATGCACACAGGGCACCAAGACCAGGTGTCCTCGCTGTGGAGGTGACAGCAGCACATCTCTTGGGTGCACAGTGATTTCCATACGGTGCCTGTGGAAGGTGATGGATGCACCTGTAACAGATGCAGGGCATGCCCAGTGTGTGGCCACAGCTCCCTGAACAAGTCTGCAGTGACAAGTGTTCAGACACATTCTTGTGCTGTACAAATTGTCTAACACTTGAAGCTGTCAGACGTGAATCCTTTAGCCAGGTGTATTTTGAAGATATAATCTCCACAACCCAGCAGTGCTGCCTGCAGTCTGACAGTGGTGACAGCAGCTCCTTGGGACTCTGCTGTGCCATCACCCTGTGCCTGCTCCCCCTCCTTGGAGCTCCCTGCAGCCACAGCCCCCCAGCCCAGTGCTGTGACTAGTGATGGGGTTTGATTTCTCTATGTTCTCCTCCAGCCCAGAGAAATTTTATTTTCTTAGCCACACCTCTTGGCAGTGTTAATCTGCATTATTAAAAATGACATTTACTACTACTTAAAGTTTTCATTCAGAAGCTTTTTCTCAGGGTGTACATGTGTTTCCTTGCCTTGTTGAAATGTTTCAGCATTTCACCCCCGCAGCATGGTGTGCCTGGCTCAGGTCTGCTGGCAGGAGACTCTGCAGGGCCATGCACTCACATCTGAGGCAGATTTGTTCCCAGTCCAACTCTCCTTGCTGGGCTCTTGTTCCCCTGAGGAGCAGCAGTGTGGTGCTCATGCTGGCTCTGTTGGGTTGGTGGCTGGGCCCTGGGTGTTCAGACTGGGACATCTGCACAGGTTTGAAAGATGCCCTGGGAGAGAGTCCAGGCAGGGGCTCTGGGCTGGCGGGACGTGCTGCTGTGGGCTCTGGGGCAGATGTGCAGGGCTGGCAGCAAAAGCTGGGGAGGATGTTCTGTCTGCTGATGAGCACCTGCTGTCCCTGGCCTGGGCAGTGTAGAGCAGCTGCGACAGCAAGGGGCTGACTTGACAATCATCAAGGGGTTTGCCTAATGCAGCAGCTCCCCAGCTTCAGTGGAATTCACAAAATCTGCCTCAGCCTATTCCCTGAATCATTGCAGCAGAAGCTGAACCCCGCTGGCGAGCAGGAGCGCAGCCCTTCCCCTCGCAATAATGATTTGTGTTTCCAGAGCATCTCCTGCCGCCCTGCACGGGGCTGGCTGAGGAGGTGGCAAAGGTGGAAGTGTTGGGGGCACGCTGCACTCCCACCGTGCCCCCAGCACTGCCGGGATCAGCCGGACAGGGCGGGACAAGCCCGGGGTTCTGCTGGGGGTCAGCGTGTGACTGTTCCCTTCCCAGGGATCTGCTGCCACTGGCTCTGCTGTCACTGCCGGGCCACTGCCACTCAGCAGAAGCTCCACGTGGCTCCCAGACAAGGATTTGACTTGTGCTGAAACACAAGAAAAGCCCAAAGGAGGAAAGCTTAGTGGGCAAACTGGGCAGAGAGGGATGTGGGTGATTTTGCATTTTAAAACACAAACTATTTGAAACTGAATTCTGGTACCTGTCTATGGAAACACCTGTGGGAGCTCTTTCCTTGGTCTGAATTTTGCCTTGAATAATATCAAACAAATAGTGCAAGAAGTTTGAAAAACCCATTTTCCAAAAAGCAGCATTTCCCAACCATGCTGTCCCTCCAGAGCTGCCTCCGAGCCAGGCCTGGCAGGAGCTCTGCTGGGCTGCTCTGCCCCAGCACACCCGGGCTGAGCCCCGGCTCCGCAGCCCCAGGCTGGCAGCGATCTGCTGCACCTCAGCACGGCATTCCCGCCTCGGCAGCTCCTCCCGAGGGGTTCCACACCTCCCTCGCTTGTGTTAGAGGGGTTTCACTATCAAACAGGGGTAGATACTCTGAAAAACAAGAAACTGATGCAAGTGTTGAGCCACTTTATTGGCTTGTTCACGTAGTAGCAGCTGTGGCTCCCTTCCTGCTGCTTGTACTCTGAATAGATTTTTATTGCTTAATTCCCTGTAAGTGAAGTGCTAGCAAATTGTAAAATCCTATTGCTTAACATGTAGCATTAAGTATTGAACTAGCAAAAGAATCAATTACAGGTTTGGTCACTGATTAGCTTGACTTTTTATGGAATTTAACGTCAAGTCTCATTATAATTCTGCTCTTTAATTCAGGAAATAAAGCACATGGGGGGAGCTAATAGCTGAGAGCAGCTCTGCTCCAGCTCTCCTGCTGGGGGGATGCTCAGCGCTGAGCTGCAGGGAGGTTTCCTCTGCCCCCCACCTCTCCCTCCGGGCAGGGCCAGTCCTGAGGTTCCATCAGGGCCCCAAGCCCCGCAGCAGATACCGCTGGGCCCGAGCTGTTTCTCTGCCCTCCTCTCCTCACCCCTGGAGGTTCCCGGTGGGCAGGGGACGGGCGGCCCTGGTGCTTCTTGGTGTCTCCCTTGCACCCGCCCGCCCTGCGATTCCCGCGGGCTGCTGGAGCCAGCACCGTCCCCCTGAGGGCTGGGATTGTGGAGGGTGGTAGGGTTGGGGTGGGCATCACCCCCTGCCCAGCGTGGGCAGCACCCCAGCACTGCAGGGAGCAGCTGCCCACTGGGCTTTGCGGTCAGACTGGGTCTGTGTCCCTGCAGCCAAGCCCTGTGCGCAAAGCAAGGGACACTGGGCACCTGGAATCCTGAGAAGCCCTCTGAGCCTGGGGAGAGGCAGGATGGGAAGCTGGGAGCTGCAGGTGGTTGGTCAGCCAAGGGCCACAGGGCAGAGGACTCTGGCCTCATTTGGGTCACTGGGTCCATCGAGGAGCTTAAACAACGGTGTGGCTTCTGGAAAATTATCAGTGTAATGACCCTGGGCAAGTGAAGTACGAGGAGGAACCTGAGCCCAAGTTAAACTCTAGCAGAAAATGTTAAATCAGTAGTAATGGGTGTGTGGTCTCTCCTGAAGCACCTCCAAGGGAGGGAGGTGCAGGGGAAGCCGTGCTGTGCCCTGGGGCACAGCCGTGCTGGGTGTGGGGGCAGCCAGCGCTCCCCGTGCCCCTCTCCGGGGCAGAGAGTGAAGGTGGGGCGAGCTCGGAGCCGCCCCCCTCCTGCAGCGTGTCCCGCTCGGGGCTCCCGTGGCTGTGCCAGCCTGTGGAAAAGCCCTGGCAAGGGCTCTGGGCTGTGGCAGGTGACGGAGGCTTTGCCCTAGCCCGGGGCTCCCCAGGGGCTCTCGGGGGTCCTGTGGGGCTAAGCCCCCCCTGCTTTGGTCCTCCACAGCCTCCTGCCTCCCCTCACCAGTGGCAGCCTTTGCTGATGGACAGCTGCAATTGGATTTCCAAATTACAGCGTCTCAGATTAGATTCAATATCCCTTTTCTCAGACCAGACAACCCCTTAATTCCTTTTCTTTCGATTGCGTGGGGACCCTCCGTGCAGCTCAGACCCTTCAGCAGAAAATCTTTGCTGCACCGAGGCTGTCATGTGCTATTGCAATAAACTGGAGACACAGAGCTCCAGCACAAACAGCAGGAGAGCAGCAAGTTTTCCCTTCCAGCACTGAGATTTCTGGAGGCTCCTTCTTGTCTGGCTGAGCTTATCCTCCTTCCCAGAGCAGCTCTGCTGGCATACTAATTTATAGCGTGCTTGAGCAGTCCCCCTGCATCCTGAGCAAGGAGGGTTTGGGAAATTAAAGTTTGTAGATAATGCATCAAAAATCTGATGTCCTCAAGCAAGACAGCTGTTTTTCCAGCCACCAAAAGGGAGGCTGTGCCTTACTGCAGCAGCTGGGGGCCAGTGTGGGGGAGAGGAGGAGAGGCTGGGGCACGGCACTGGTGTCCTGGCAAGGAACAGGAGGCTGGGTGGGTGCCCGGGGTCTGTGGGCCCTGGGAGCACAGTGCTGCCCAGCAGCCGTGTTCCATCTGGCCTGTGCTGGGCTGGGCACGTTCCTGGTGCTGGCAAATAATAAATAACAGTAATGATTATGGAAGCGCTGTGCATGTGCCCCATGGGCTCTGCAAAAAAAACCTTCTACATCAAAATCCAACTGCAACGTTTTCCCCCTTGTCTAATTCGCAATATATGCCCATAAAAACAATAATTTATTTGTACATGGGCAATTCCCGAGGTATTTAGTGAAGATTGGTAGCTGCTGACTGTATCCTATCCTAGCAGAGTAGACCCAGTGGGATTTCTGGGACTTTGTGCAAGAGCAGAAGTGTCTTGGGGGTGTATATTAAAAAATCATTAAATGACATTATATTGTCTACTTGGGATTAAGCTCTGGGCTAGGTCTGGTCCCACCTCCAGTCATGTGTCCTAACTCGCTCTCAATGTCCCTGGGCTCTGAGCCTGGCTCATCTCCTGTTGTTCAGGACAGACGCTGAAAGCAAATGCTGCTCCCCGTTTCCAGTTTTGACTTTCATATCATGGCTCTTCAATGTACTGAAATCTGTGTGGTGTTTAAAATTCAGCTATGTTTGTCAGAATTCAATTACCCCTGAAGATTACACAAAGATTATCAAAGTTGTAAACAGCAGAATATGCTCAGAGATCAATGAAGCGCAACAAAGACCATATTTAACAGGAGAAATAAAAGTAGGAGCATGCTGGCAAACCCTGGCAGTAGAGCATAATGTCGCATCATCACACTGAAGGTTGGGAAGTAATTGAAATCTATGTTAAAGCACAATATATCCCTGTGCAGATTTGCAGGCACAGAACCCAGTTCCAGCTCTAATATCTGAGCAATTCGTTTGGTTTAAGCAGAGCCAGGCTCGGGGGTTTCAATGGCTGCCGGTGCAGAGCGGTCTGCAGGGTGTGCCCTGCTGCCCAGGCCATGCCTGCTCCCACTGAGGGAAAGGCACGATGAGGGATGATTGTCCTTAATACCAGTGAGCCCCCTCGCTCGTTCTGGTTTGGGTGGGTGTGGCAGAAGCCGTGTCCGTGGGCAGTACTGGGGCAGGCGCTGTGGTCAGCGGCCGGTGGCCAGTGATTGCCACTGCTCGTGGGCACGAGCTGAGCCGGTGCCAGTGGAGTGCCCTGATCCGGGCAGTGCCCCGTCCTGGAGTCATGCCCTGCTCTGATGGTGCTCTGCCCTGGCAGAGGAGCTGCTGCCTGAGGAGCCTGGGGTGGCAGAGGAGCAGCAGGAGGGACCAGGGGTGCAGGGTCCCATCCCAGAGCGTGGCCATCCCTGCTGTACAGGGGGGTGTTTGTCCTGGGGGACGCTGTGCCCATGGGACTGGCTGGGACACCTTCCCCATAAACACCTTTCCTGGTGCCCCAGTGCCTGCAGAGCCCTGGCAGATCCCCTCTGGGCAGCTGCAGCTCCAGCGTGTTTGTGGTTTCCATTGTCATTCTGGAGGCAGCAGCCAGCTGATTTTTCTTCTCTGTAATATATTGCCACTATAATACCAAGTCTAGCAGAACAATGAACTCTAGAGGATGGAGGTACCTTCCTCCTGTTTTGCAAACTAAACATAATTTTTATTTGTGCTCAGGTTTCTGGATGGTGCAGGGAGAATGAGGAGGGGGAGAGGGTGCGGGAGGAGCTCCATCCCCGGCCCTGCCCTGGCACTCAGTGCTCCCACGCTCCCTGTGGCCCTCGCAGCATCGGGATGCAAGGAAGGAAATCTCCTTCTGTCAAGTACTGTGAGGTTTCAGAAGAAACCCTAAAACCCAGATTAATTACTGCTATCTGGTCCCAGAGGGGCTGGTCCACCTGCTGCAGCCAAAATGGGCTGAATTTCTCATTCCCTTTCTGCCTTCCTTTCTCTCCCTCTCTCTCCTTTTTTTTTTTCCTATTTACTTCTGGTTTAATCTGCATATTATCATCAGTGCAAAGACCTCTGAAATAACATCTGACAAATGACGCCTATTAAAAAAACCCTCTGCACTGTCCTCTTTCACCGCCTTCCAATTTGGACTAGCACTATAACTATGCATCAATAGACAAGCAATATTATGTTAAGAACATGATAAAATACCAGCAGCTTCATAATGGCAGCAGCCAAATGGTAATTTCTGCTTCAGAAATTGGTCATTTATTTTGCTGGTCTGTTCTTACGTTCAAATTAGATGAAGTTTAATATACTGTAAAATTGAATGTATTCTATCCTTTTCAACAAATATGGCATGTATGAAATGATTTATAGGTCTTACAAACCTTAAAATGTTAAATAATCTCCTTTTTCCTGTGCCTTAACTCAGTGATGCCAAATAGTTTAAGTACAGAGAAGCAAAACTTTATTAGTTCCTATCCTGATCATCACTTTATTTTTGCAGCATTTACAGAGATAGGAACAGTATTTAACATATTAGACCAAGTTTAGAAGCAGCCATATTAATTGGTACATTAATTTTACCCTATTAACTGTAATTGGTAGGAAAGTGCTTCTTCCCAATAAATGTTGTACTTTGTGTTTTAAATGTTTAATGAAGTCACGATGCCTAAATGAGGGTGCTCCTCCCAGCCTGAGCCTCCAGCGCCTCTGGGCTGCCCCTGCCCCGCGGGGCTGCCCCACAGCAGCCAGGAGCACCAGCCCACGGCTGCGCCTTTGCCAGTTCCCTCCCTGCCTCTGGCCCTGCCGCGGTGCCCCTGGCGTGCCCTTCGTGCCAGCCCAGCCCTGTCGGGGCGCGTCCTCCGTGCCTGCCCCGGTGTTGAGTTGTGCTGACGGTGCCACATCCTGGTGGGATGTGTGCATCAGGTGTGCCTCCCTCGCTCTGATGCTCCTGGCTCGCTCCCAGGAGCGCGCCTGGCACGTTCCCGGTCCAGGCAAAGCCGGCTGGCAGGGCTGGCAGGGCTGGCAGGGCTGGTATCTGTTCAGTCCCTGCTCCGTGCTGGAGCTGGCAGCACAGGGTCCCCCCATCCCCATGGGGCCAAAACACACCGAGCTGTCACCTTCCCCCAGGGCCTGAGCTGCTCTCCTTGGGAGACGCAGCCAGGATCAGCATTCTGGGTGGTTTTGCTGGAGATTACTGACAACGTGCAGGCCCCACCTTGATTTGAAAATTGGTATTTTAATCTGTTCAAGGCTGGGGGTAGCAGCTCCTCTGGGCAGGGGGGTTCGATGGTGGCTGTCCTGCCCCCAGGGTGTCTCCCTTCCCCAGGCTGATCACACATTATCCCATCTCCAGAGGTCTGGCCCCAGATCCTGGGAAATCCCTGGCGGGACTGCCTTGGCTGTGGGGAGAGGTGATGGGTGACAGAGAATCAGCCAAGAAGCAGAACAGGGGTGACTTCCTCCTGGCTTGCAGTTTTTTAAAACAAATTGACTCCTTGCCCTTCGCCTTTCCTCTGTCTCCCGATCAGCAGCTTGTCCCTGAGGATAAGCCTCAGAGCAGCACAATCTCCTGCAGTCCCCTGGAGCTGCAGCCCTCTGCACCAGGATAAGTGAGAAGCCTTTTATTCTGTTTATTTGCTCTATATAATTTTCTCTGCTCTTGCTGACCCTTCTGGGAAGCGTTCCACCCTTCAGGCTCTCTGCTGGGCGCCAGAATTACTGAGCTTAGGCTATATTTGCATTTCATATCCTAGTTAAACCAACACCATCAAGGTCAGGACACTCTGCTGAGTTGGAGTGGGCGGCCAGACAGCAGCCCCTGCTCGGCAGAGGGGCACTGCCAACCCCAGCCCCTGCTCTGGGCTCCCCCCTGGCCAAGGGAAGGGGCTTCTGCTGCGGGCTCTGCACAGCAGGGGCCGAGCAGGGGCTGCCTCCCCCGGGAGATTATTCTCTGTCTGTGTCCTCATTGTGGAAAATCTTCCTCTTGTGTCCGGACGGACTCACCCTGGGAGGAACTGGTACCTATTTCCCCTCAGCTATTCCATGTGACTCCTTGCACAAAGGTGTCCTTTTGGTAATGCCCCATTTGAGGGGCACAACCTTGCTACCCCCAGTGCAGGGACACTGATGTGCAGCCCCGTGTATGCTGTCCTACAAACAGGCTGTCACAGGCAGCAGCTGCAGACAGCACAGAGCTGTGCTGTAATGATTTTTACATCCCCGAACACTGTTTTTCCTTTCATTAAGGAACATTTCTTATGAAAAAGTAGCTGGATTTCTGATGTGAAAAAACAATTCTGCTCAAGACTGAGAGCTGTTTAGAATAAACGCCAGACACTGTGTGATGGAGACGTTGCAAGGAGACTTAATGCTGGTCACATCCCTTCTCTGCCAGTAAGTCAAGGATGTGTCTTTGCTATTGTATTTGGTGACTCATCTTTCAAATAATCATCTCTGGAAGAATTCTGTGCCAAGATGAAAAAATGCCTGGGTCCCAGAAGCATGTGTGTGTCTTCCCGTGAGCACAGCCCAGGAGGGAGCTGTGGGGCAGCTCTGCTCCTGCTCCTGCTCCTGCTCCTGCTCCTGCTCCTGCTCCTGCTCCTGCTCCTGCTCCTGCTCCTGCTCCTGCTCCTGCCGGGGGCCAGGGCTGGCATGGTGCCCTTGCCGGGGCAGAGCACAGGAGGTGAAGGTGCCAGTTTTGGCAGGAGGTAGCAGTGCCTCCCGCAGGGCCCATTTGCTGTGGTTTGGCTGGAGAGGTCAGTCAGGCCCCGCCACCACTGCCAGACCCTCAGCATGGGGCGGCTGCAGCACGCTGCCCCACACCTGCCCATGCCCACCTGCCTTGGGGCCAGAGCCACAGGCACCTGAGCTTCTCACCAGCACCTGGAGGTTTTCCTCACCCTCGGAGGAAAATATGTAGATTAGGTGAGTAAGTGAAGTGCTGTATGCTAATGCACTCAACAGAGCCACTGTTCCATAACATCCAACCTACACACAGAGGATGTGCTGGAAGTGGCTTCCCTGGAAAACATTTCCTCGCTGTTTAACAAAAAGTTACATGAACATAAAACAAGATGGTGAATAGCAGAAAAACTGTAGGTGCTGTGTGCACTGAGTCCCAACAGCTGTGCCCATGGAGAGAGCCGGATTCCTTGGCAGCATGGGGCAGGCTCCAGCAGCTGGCGTGTGCCTGGTGATGGTGAAATGTGGCAACAGCATTTCATTTGTAGCCCGTGGTGTAAATGTCCCCCAGCCTTGCCTCCCCAGGCTGTCAGGCCGTGAGCAGCATCTCCAGTCAGGCTGCACTGCGCTGGGCCAGCAGCCACATGGCCAGTGCCAGGTAACCTCCCACGGGAAGGGCAGGTCAGCTTGCTCACTCCCTGCTGCAGGGGGAAGGGTCTCCTCTGCCCAGGGTTTGGTTGCCCCCAGGAATGCCAGATTGTGCCTGGTCAGGGCTGCAGCTCACAATGCCGTGAGCTCTTCTTTCCTGTGTTTAAAACAATAACTGGATCCTGCAGTTTTGACAGGACTGAGCAGACTGGCTGGTCTGAGAGTTCTGCTGCTGTGAAGAGAGCAAAAAAGATGGACAAGCCAGTGGCACATGCCATTTCCTCTGAGTTACATGGAAAGACATTTTCCATATCAGAATGGGGTCAAAACTCACAGTTCTGAGGGCATTAGAAGATTTCTAGCATATGTCTCTGGGAGCACTGCCTTGGGTTTGTTTTATTTTTTCCTTTCTGAGAGTAATTCTTATACCATAAATCTTACGAATCAACTTTTCTACATAAGTTCTTGTATCTGGAAGGAAAACATCAAACTTATGATTTTATTATCAAATCTTGCTAGAAAAAATATTAAACTATTTTTTACATTACAGAGATGCAGAGATGGCCCTAGACCAAATGGACGAGCTGCTGTGCCTGCTCTCCAGCTTGGGAGCTGCAGCTCTCCAGGAGCTGTGAAGCCCCTCTCAGCAGGACTCTCCTCTGCTGTGAACTCTGGCAGATTGTGTGAACTGGAAAATGGTCCAATTTGCACAGTCACTAATGGAGTGTCTGGGCAGCCTGGTCTCCTGTCAGGGGGTCTGTGCTGGTGCCAGTGCTTAGGACTAAGAAATGGCACAGTTGTCTCAGGGGATGCAGTGGTCTTTTAAGACAAAGCAAACTTCTGAGCAGTAAACCTTTGCTAGGCAGTAAATATCTGCTGGACAAACAGGACAGCCCACAGCACTGTAAATGACTTGCCCTAGTCCGAGGGGATCATCTGCTGTGAAGGGCTCCTGCCATGGGCCAGGTCTGGAGTCTTGTTGCTCCAGCAGCACCCACCATGCCTCCAAAACAGGGGGAGCAGACAGCCAGAGTACTGAGACATTAGATTAAATTAGCATGATTTAACTGTGATGAGACACATCTTCACAGGTAAATTTGGAACACTGAGGAAATTAAGCACTTCTCCATCCTCTACCACAGCACTGGACAGGGAGAGGTTTCTGATGGAGGCACAGCATCCAGCCCTCCAACTGCATATGTCATGTGAATGTAAAGATCCCTTGGAAAAAGCTGAATTTGACAAAGGACTTGCTCTCAGCTGCTTATTCTCTTAGAAAAGAATCCTTCAAGAGGTGAGTGAGGTCACCTCCACGACCTGTCTATTCTTCACTCTTTTCATTAACTGCAATTTATCCTGCAGTAGCTTTCCTAGATCAAGGCAAAACCCTGCCGTTACGTTTCCCTTGTTGAACTAGGGCTGAAAGCCAGCCAGGTGTACCTGGTCATCACTGCTGGGTGCTGCAGAGGGTCCCCTGGGAGAGGGATGGATGTCAGTCCCTGGGGTGGGACCCTTGAGCATGTGTTGACCTGCCAGGGCTGAGCTGGCAGTGACCACTGTCACAGTGACCACAGTGGCTCAGCTGGCACCCGTCAGGATGGTGCTGCTGCCCTGGCAGTGCTGCCAGCTGCACTTACGGCTTCCCAGCCTCTTCTGCTCCCGGGGAGAGTCTCCCTCTGCCCGTGCCAGCCTTTGCTTTGTCTCTGCTGGTGAGGGGCTTCAGGCCTGGTGCCTCTGCTGTACCTCGTGGCTCTGCCACAGCTGCTGCTCAGGTCCCTGGCTGCAGCACCAGCCCTTGCCACACGCTGGCCCCACAGCCTCTCCACAAAAGCTTTGAAGGATGTTTACACTATTAATGGGGTATATTTATACCTGTTTATCTCTGTCAGTTGGGTGGAACATTGCCAGATGTACCGTTTGCCTTCCTTGCACAGACACCTTCTGCATCGTCTGCACGAGTGCATTGAGCGGGGTCACTGCCAGGGAACACCTCATTGCTCCTTCGTGGTCTGGGTGTCTGTGGGATGTGCCTGGGCCGCCACAGAGAGCAGCACCCTGCAGGCAGGGCTCTCTGAGACAGATCTCGGTCCCACACTGCTCTGGATTTAGCCCGTGGGAGGTAAGAGGAGCAGAGGAGCCGGGAGCTCCTCCCTGAGGTCCGAGCAGCCGGGGCTGCCATGGCCAGGCGCCCCTGGAGCAGACACCGAGCCACCCACCGCTGCTTTGGAGGCGCCAGGAAAGCCCCGAGGGCAGCGCCTGCTGCGGGGGTGCGCAGGAGCAGCGAGGGCATCCTGCTGGGGATGCCTGCAAACAGGAGAGGAGGCTCAGAGCCAGCAAATATCCTTTCCTACAGAGAACAAGGCAGAAAGATAAGAATGGCTTTAAAATAAAGAAATTGCCTCCAAATAAAATGTTTTTCCTCATTTCCCATGATACAGGGAAATTTCTTCATGGGCGGATAGTCAGAGTAGAGTCCATTACACTCCACACTTTTTGCCTTGAAACATAAATAGCTGCATCTCATATAAGTGTTTGTTATGAGGAAAAGCATGTGCTAGAAAAGTTAGACATTAAACCATTATTTCATGCAGAAAGATATGCTAAAGGGAGAGGATTACTTACTATATTAATTCTGTCTTTCAGCTACCCGTACGTCTCTCTGCACATAATGACTTCAGTCACAAATGAGGTGCTGCAACAAATCCAGCTCTCTCCATTCCCATTTCCTTGAGGACTGTGCACACAGTGACCTTCCCTCTGGGCCCTATGGGGGCAATGGGATGGCAGAGGGGAGAGCAGAAATCTGTTAATCTGTAGGTACATCCGTCAGCCTCAGTCCTTGCACAGGGTACATATGGGCAACTGCTGATATCTGGTGTTAGTCCTTATATTGCAGCTAAAAACTTCATGATATCCCTGTTGGTGGGATAAATTAATTGTGATGTGGCCCTCAAATATTTCTTTCTGGAAGCTAGAAGAGCATCTTAAAATGCACAAAAAAATTTTTACTCATATCTTGAGTACCATCTCGCAGCGCATACAAGACAACCTAGGATCAGGCCCAGTTTAGATTGGGTATTAGGAAAAAATTTCTCCATGGAAAGGGCTGTCCAGCCCTGGCACAGGCTGCCCAGCACAGTGATGAAATCACTGTCCCCAGGGGGATTTAAAAGCCATGTGGATGTAGCCCTTGGGGCATTGCTTAGCAGTGGCTTCGGCAGTGCTGGGGCAATAGTTGGACTTCATTATCTTGGAGATCTTTTCCAACGTAAACAACTCCACGATTCTATGGTGCTATGTCATCCCTATTCAAAGGGCTCTGTTTGAAACCTGGCATCAGCAATACAGAACATGTTGCATCTTTGCTGGTACCTCTTCAATCTGGTTTGCAAGACATCCTGGAGGACGTGACCTTGGAGGCAGGCAGCATATCGAACCTGCATAATCTGAGCATCTCTGCACCAGAGGCAGCCTGTTGGGTACCGGGCAGTTAATAAATAATGAGGATGTCAAAGATGACAGCAGGAAAGTGGGAGCAGGTAGCAGCTTTGCAGCCAGCTCTCTGACAGCCGCTTGGCAACCTCCAATTCCGAGGCGTGTGCCGGCGCTCATCCCGGCAGGGAACGGCACCGGGGCCGCCCGCAGCCCGCCCCGGCCGGGCAGGCGCCGAGGGCAGGGCGGGGATGCAGCGCTCCGGAGGGCGATGTGCTGAACCAGGGCACATCCCGAGGGCAGGGCGGGGATGCAGCGCTCCGGAGGGCGATGCGCTGAACCAGGGCAGATCCCCCGGGAGCGCCCGCCGGGCAGGGAGCGCCGCAGGGCAGCAGCCGCCGCAGAGGCCGCGCTCGCCGGGCTGTGCCGGGCTGAGCTGTGCCGGGCTGTGCCGGGCTGAGCTGTGCCGGGCTGTGCCGGGCTGAGCTGTGCCGGGCTGTGCCGGGCTGAGCTGTGCCGGGCTGAGCTGTGCCGGGCTGAGCCGGGCTGAGCTGTGCCGGGCTGTGCCGGGCTGTGCCGGGCTGAGCTGTGCCGGGCTGTGCCGTGCCGGGCTGTGCCGGGGGGCTCGCCCTGCTCGGAGAGGGGATGGAGGTGTTGCTAGAGACAGCTGAACCAGCTGGATGGGAGAGTCGCTTCCCCGGGGCTTGCGGGACAGGAGGCGCCCGGCCCCGCTCAGGACATCAGCTCCTGTGCACAGGTGTCTCCTTCAAGGATTGGATTACATCACAACTCAAAGATTAGGAACCTGAGGTGTAATTGATCTTCTGGTGGCTTTTTAAATATCTGGTGAGAAGGGGGCTGCTTTCCAAACAGCAGAATCTACACCAAAATGATCTTGATTTGAATAAGTATTCCATCCTTGTTTGGTAAATATACCCAGTGTTAATGGTGCTTAATGGTGCCTGTAATTGGTGTCTAAAGTTATTTAAAAGTAAATTTACTAGAAAATAATTAGCAATTTTATAGTTCACTACTTCCTAATTTTGTCGATAAAAGTTTTTCCGTGGTTTTTATCAGATGACACAATAGGACCATGCTGTGAAATAACCTTTTTTCAAACAAGCAGGAAATTGTGCACACAAAATAAGATAAAAAAATTTTCCTCCTAATTTCTTTGCCTGGCAGCCAGCCCTCTTTCAGCCCTCTCTTTTTATTAGCCACTGATTTATCCTTAATCAGCAGCAAGTGAAATCTCCCAGGCATTGCTCAGGGATTTGTCCTTTGTGACCTTGGGAGGTGCACCCCAAACTGAGTGGTTGAGGAAAGCTCTCCCCCACACCAGGACCTGCAGGCTGGCCCGGGTGGTCCTGGTCCTGGTCCTGGTCCTGGTAGTGGTCCTGGTGCTGGTGCTGGTGCTGGTGCTGGCTGCAGCCCAGTGCCCACCCAGCCCTTTTGGCTGTGGGGGCCATGGCCTGCAGCGGGTGGCGAGTCATGGCCAGCCTTGTCCTGTCGTGGCTCCTGCTGTGGCTTCATGGGGTGCAGGTGCCGCTGGGGGGGCCAAGAGAAATGGAGCCGAGAAATGCAGCTGCTACAATGATTTATTGTTTAGTGCTGAGGGTTCCAGGGTTCAGTTCAGGACAGTCACATCGTTCAGGTACAGAGACACTGACGGACAGAGACGCACTGGGGAGGCAGTGACAGCACAGCAAGTAAGGTTCAGAACAGACCCACTCTTCATTTCCAGTCTTTGAACCAGAAAGTACCAGCTTTTCCAGAACAATGAATCACTCAGTCTGTGTATAAAATTAAATATAATTTATGCTTTGCTAATTGAAACCAAATACAAAATTCAATTTCCTGTGTATTCTAATGCTGACATTTGAATAGTTTTTTTTAAAAAAAGTGTTATTAACCTGACTCTCATTTGGCAGGCCTCTCTCTGGCCAGATAGAAAATAATCCCCCCATCCAGCCCCAGCTGCAGTGGGGCATACATGGGGCACATTTCCAAAGAACGAAGCAAAATAACACCACCCCCAGCCCAGCCCAGTGCCCATGCCCCCAGCCCAGCCCAGGGTGAGCGGCATGTCCCTGCTCCCTCCCAGCCCTGCAGGGCTGGTGGCACCACAGCTGCTCCTGGGGCTGGCTGGGGGGCTGCAGGGTCCTGTCCCACCACGCTGAGAGGCTGGTGTCCATGGAACAGGCACTCAGGGCAGAGGAGCAGGGTCTCCTCTCCCAGTGGGCACCCATCAGCTCCTGCCAAGCTGGAGATGGCATCTGGTATAAAAATAAACCTCTGAATATATGGCAGAAATAACGGGAGTGAGTGTGGGGGCAGGCAGGGGGGCACAGTGTGTCCCCAGCCCACCCAGGAGCCACCATGGCCCGAAGCTGAGCCCCTGGGTTGGGCAGCCAGGGCCACCAGCCCCAGCACCCAGCCCAGCCCCACACCACGCTGGGGGTGCAGCACTCGGGGGACAGGCAGAGATTCCAGACATCCCCCTGGTGAGGGGGACACTGGGCCTGGAGCCCCTTGTCCTCCATTCAGCATCTTGCACCAAATTATGCAAAACAAGGTTTCATGTAGGACCTGTTCTGATATTTTAATAATGTGTGAAACACCGTAAGATTATTCTTATTATATACTTCCAATTTTCCTGTAGTAATTTGGGAGTTTGTGGGTTTGTGAAAACTGTGCTATGCCAGGAGCTGTTTTTAAATCTGACCAGGCTGATGGGAACTGATGTGCTGCCAGCAGGGACCTCGCAGTGCCCCTCCAGCTTGGGCCACGTAGTAAATGGTCCAAATGGCTTCAGCTCTTCTCATCCAATCCAAGGCACCATTTCATGGCTAATGAGCCACACGACAGGCCCTGGAACCCTGAGCAGGGTCAGCTTGTCACCCAAGGAATGCAACAGTGATTTCATCCGGTTAGCTGGAGCTGTAGGGAGTTCTTCCACCTCAGTCAGAACTGAGTCCTGGTCCTCCCACAGCCACTCCATCCTGCACCTCTGCCAATGGGAGGGGGGTCTCATGTGGCTACACCCCAAGCTGGAGAGCAAAGAGAGCAGTATCTGAGTGCCCTGAGAAATCACCACGTGAGGGACCCTTTCAGCAGCTCTGCATTTCACCTTTGTTCCCCCTCTGCCTGGTTTCCTGCAGCAGGGGAGGTGGAACTGTGCAGTCGTGTGAAAGCACTGCTCTTGTCTGCTGGGCCCAGCAAACAGCTCTCATGCCACTGGGGGATGCAGGGGGGATATAGGCTTGTCCTATAGTTTCTACCAGGATTTGAAAATTTGGGTGACTTGGTCATTTCCACTCGAAAGCACAGGTTTTGTGTGCTGAGCAGTGCTCGCCCTGGGAATTGATTGCCCTTTTGTAATTCTGAAGTAAGATGAAGGCTGCTTCCCTTTTCTGCCACCCCAGCTGTCCACAGCAATCAGCAGGGATTGCATTTTCGAGGTGCACACGAATGGCAGTGCCAGGAGTCCTGACCCGTGCCGGGGCTGTCCCAAGCCTCCACCCTGCAGCAGCCCCTGGCAGCAGCCGGCTCCAAACCACGGGCAGGGCATGGCACAGCCTGCCAGGAGGTGCGGCGTGGACACGTGTGACACCACACTGTGCCTTGGCAGCCAGGCTGGGCAGTGGGAGCCTGGCTCACTCCTGGGGAGCCTGGGAATGTTCTTTCAGCTTCCAGGAGGGTGGAGACCTGGGGGAACCCCAGTTCTGCTCTCACTGAGCATCTCAGCAAAGAAGGAACAACTCTCTTCCAACAGTGGAGGTGCACACATCAGTCAGAGGAGAATTGAGGCCAGGTGTCTGTGGCACTTGGTAAATTCTAGTTTTAGTGCAAGAATTGAAATGTTTGGTGCAAATGAAGTTCCTGTACATAGTTCCTTTGCAGCATAACTGGCTTTATTCCTTCCACACACAAAGACCAGTGTGCATGTGAGCACACAAGGCCTGAATTTACCAGATCTGATGCTGCTGTTTGGGCAAAACTAAAGTGCAGGGCAGGAGAAATCAAATCTATGTGTTTGTGCCAGTGCTGTGTTTTGGGAGCCCCCCTCTCGCCGTGGCAGGAGGTCTGGTGCTGCCTGCCTGGCTGCAAGGGGGACAGCAGGAGCAGAACGCCGACACAAAGCTCCCACCACGCTGGGGAGCCCTGGTCCCCCCGCCCCACGTGCCCCTGACCCCCAGACTGCCTGAGGTGACAGGCCACTACAGTTCCAGAGCTGGACATGTGGGGCAACCGCAGCTGCAGCCCTGACAACACAAGAACCTGTTACACACCGGGCTGAGACTCTGGCCCCAAGAGAGTTTTGGGTCTCAAATGATGATTCACATCCCAAAAACAAAAAAGATTTTTTTTCCTGATTTTGTGGTTCTACTTATCGCTTTCTTCCTGCTCCCACTGGAAATCTTGGCCTGTCATTTGGTAAAACATGACATTGAAGGGTTTGTAAAACTTCCGTAGTCTGTGGATGACATCTGGGTCTATTTTGGGGTGAGTTCGACCCTTGGACTTGCCCAAACACCGGGGAGCACTGCTGTCCTCCGGCTTCTTTAGACAGGGAAACCCCTTTGTTTTATTAAAATAAAAATGCTTCTCTGTCACAATCCTCTTGAGGCCTAAGAAGTCCTGAACCTTGGCCATTTCCCCAGCTGGGTCAGTGATGAGCCTCTCGCCACTGACAAACAGGATCTGGGAGAGGGGGAAGTACTGGAGCCAGTTTTCCAAGTGCAGGGCATAAATCCCAATGCGTATAGCACTCCAGGAGGCATCAATCAGCCCCAGAGTCCGGTTCTTGAAGGCCAGCACCTCGAAGGTGGGGATCTCTGGCTTCTTGGAGAGGGTCTGTGTGTAGTCCGAGATGGCGCGGGTGACGGGGTTGCGCACCACCACGATCAGCTTCGTGTCCTTGGCCATGGAGTGGATGCGCCGCGGGGCCTCGTTGGTCACAAAGTAGCTGGGGGTCTTCTCCATGGTGATCTGCCCCTCCAGAGTCTTGGGCATCACGTTCCTGTGCAGAAGCAGAGGAGGTGGTTAGCGAGGGGCCAGCAGGGGTGGGCACCCTGTGCAGGTGTTGGTGGGACACGCAGCAGGAGGGATGCTGTCGCTCCTGTGTGACCCCAGACCCAAACCTTTCTGGCTTTGTTTCTTCTCAGCCCCTTCTCAGCCACGGTGGGCACCCAAAATGTAAAGTCAGCCTTGGTGACACGTTATGCAGACAGTTTGCCATAGGCATATGTAGACCAAAGCTAATTGACACTAAACCTGCACAATACCTGCCTGCTCAGAAGCCATCTGCTCCCATTTGCTCAATTAAGCCTATTCACTCCAGAGCGCGTACGAGCGGCGCAGTTCGGATTACACAGGACCTCTTTGTTATGATGACATGCTTTTAAATGTCTCAGCTAATAGAACTTAATACAGAATAAGATCCCTTGCTTCTAGTACAATAATTAAATTTATTTACTATCTTGTGTGTGAGAAAGAATGACTTTTCTTTTATCTCTAATTCACATGCTCTGTCAATAATTAATTGCTGCTGGGTTTTGAGCTTCCTGTGCAAGCACTTTTATAAGCCAAAAGGAATTTGCCTACTGGATAAATTAGCATGTAGCTAGATTTTCCTGGATAGCATATTACCATATTGTAAAATGAAACTGCAGTGAGATAGCAGTTATGTCTAAGAAAATGAAGAGGTAAATTCTTGTCCCAGTGCCACCAGTTAAGGATTATCATAGCCAGCCAGAGGGTTTTAAGTGATCACAGAATCACGGAATAAGCTGAACTGGAAGGGACCCACAAGATGTCCCCTGCCAGAGCGTCACAGCCTCGCTCACACCTGTTGTGCTGCCAGGTGGCACTGGGGCTGGAGGCTGTGCACAGCCAGGGCTGCCTGCTGCCCACAGCCACCCGCAGCTCTGGGCAGCCCAGCCCTGCAGCAGGGCCAAGGACGGGAGCGGAGAGGGTCCTGCCCTGGGGAAGCACTCACGGCCCTGGGCAGATCTCCTGTCAGACATGGAGGGTGGTGATGCCCATGGCCTTGCAGGATTATCCCTTTGTTCTGCAACTATTCTTAGAACAAACATATGGTGAGGAAATAACGTGAATACGCTTGAAATGGCTCTGTGAGAGCACCTTGGGCAGCAACAGCCACAGTAATGCTGACGTCAAACTGCTGGGCCCCAGGAAGACCCATTTCAGGAATAACACAGCTGAAGCCTGGAGCAGAAGCAGATGATAGGCACAGCCTGCTCGATGTGCCTGTCAGTGCCACCTCGTATTTGACTGCTAAAGGCACCACCTGGCATTAACACCCCTGTAATTTGTGTATTCATGGCTGCTGCAATTCAGCCCACCAGGCTTGTTCTGCTGAGGTGCTTTTGGAGGTGATGAGGGGTCTCCTTCCAAGGCAAGAGTGAGGGTGGGTTTGGTGCTGCCACAGGGCAGCCAGTGTCCTCAACATTTTGGGTGAAGAGGCTGGTGTTGCTGTGTCTGCCCCTGTCCTGCTGCAGAACCTTTCCTGTTGAACAGTGTCTGTCTGATAGCAGCAGTGCAGCCTGCAGGGCCGCAGGACCCCCTGTCCCAGGGCCTGCATGCTGGTGGCCAGGCTCTAGAGGGAAGCCCATCCCTCTGGCATCAGGTCCTGCTGGAGCTGCCTTCCCAGAACCAAGGCACCTGCACGCCTGTCCTCTGCCCAGAGCATTCCAGTGCTCCATGTATGCCTTGCGTGAGCCACTTGAGTTGCAATGACATGAAAGGAGCAAGGATTAGTCAGAACGATGGATCTTGAGGTATTTATTCCTTTAAGAAAACCCTGAACAAATTAAGAGGGATGGGAGCACTTGGGGACTGCAGATGCTGCAGAATTACAGACCAGCTTCCCTGGGGAATCCAGTACCACATTTAACAGCCCCGTGGGAAGGAAGCTTTTATGGGTATGCACTTCACAGCAAAACCCACAGTATGATCAGAGGTGGGCCCTTGGGTGTCCACTGCTGTGCTACAGGGGTGGAGGAGTGGCAGTGCTGCCACCAGCAGTGCTGCTCTGTGCCCACTGTCACAGCCCGTGGCCATCAGCGGGTAGGGGAGGATGGGGAACGACCCACCTGCAGCAAGGACAGAGCCTCGATGGTGCCTGTTCCCCACAGCAGCACCAGCGATGCCCCAGGGCATCTGCTTTGGTTTGTATAAAACAAACACACTGGGGTTTATAAAAGAAGCATGAACAAACATGTTAATTACAAGTGCCCCTTCAGATGATGTTACTACAACAAACAGGAGCCAAGAAATTGCAGAGCTAATAATCCAGAAGTGTTGCCACATTTAAGGGCTATGTTTACCTCCGTGCACAGTAAAGACAAATGGATGGATGGGCTGGCCCTGAGGAGAGAAAATGGGGAAGCACTGATCAAGGAAAAGAGGAGGAGAAGGAGAGTCAGCTTTTGTTGAAGTTTTAAACATAAAGCTGGAAGCCACAGTATGTCCTCAAGACACCCTGGCCCCACAGAGCCCAGAACGACTGTGGCTCTGGGACATAGATAGAGAAAGGCTTTACCCCAAACTCTGCTGTGTTCCAGAGTCCCTCCCCACGTGCTGCCCTGCTGGAGCAGGCGCCGAGCCAAACTGTGCAGGTGAAGGAGGCTCGAGCCCGCAGCCCCCGGGCCAGGTGCCCTTCGTGCAGCCGGTGGCACTCGATAACTGCTGCTAAACAGAGAGGGGCACCCGGCACGGCTGGCTCCTGCTGCTGGGAATAACAAGGGTGTTAAAGCTGGAGCTGGAGCCTCTGGCACGGCAGGAATGCTCCTCAGAGCAGTTAACCTTCACAGAGCCGCTGCCATGTGCTCTGCCCTAATTGTGTGTGTGCCGACGGAATTCTAACCAGCTCTGTGTGTGCAGGCAGAGCAACGCTCCGCAGCACTCTCCTGCAGTGGCTGATGCAGAGCAGTTTGCAGCGTGGGGTAGGGCTTTGCTCCCTCTGGAACACACGTTGGCTTTCCCTGCAGTGTTTGTGTCCCTTTTGAGGCAGTCTGGCTGCTGAAGGTGCATGGCCATGGAGTGACTGCACCTGATGTGCCTCCAGGGCACTGCAGGAGCTGAAGTGTTGGAATGGGATATGTCCACTCATGGCTCTGCCCCTGGTGTCTCCCCACCTGCACATGTCCTCTCTCCATCACTGCTCTCCTGAAAAAGGGGAGCAATGATGACAATCCACTGGCAGGATCTCTGCTGACCCAGGCATGAGCAAACCCTCTGCTCCCTTACGGGATGGGCTCATCCCCTTGTGCTTGTTGGTGCAGCATCACTGCGCTGTGCAATGCCAAAACAAAACTGTCATGCTGGCCTTGGACACAGCAGTTACCTCATCCTCCAAGCACATGATCCAACATGTACTACTGAGCACTTGCTTGGGCTTTTGGTATTTCTCTCCTTTCCTGTTCATTCCCCAGGGCTGTGCCCAGAGGCTGAGGAGGGCCAGACTGCTCTGAGCACCCCCAGCACCCCTGAACTGCACGGGGGCTGGCTGCTGTCACTCCAGCAGGTTTCTCCTCAGCATGGGAGGCCCCCAGCCACTGTGGGCAGCAGGCAGGACAGCCTGGCTTGGAGCAGAGGGCAGCTCTAAGCCCTCATTGGGAAAATGTGCTGTAGTAATTGTTCCTAACTGCTGGCTTCAAACAAGCTCTTTATTTTCAAAGGATACACTTTATAAATTTGCGAATTTGCATGTTGCCAAAATCCCCTTGTGGTTTATTTAAATCCAGATTATCTTGTTTATTCCTTCAGTCACAGCTGTCATTTATCTCTGTGTAGGCAGCTTGTTCACGATGTTGCAGGTTTCCTGCAATCCCACTCAAAAGGAGTCTTTGTTAACTGTATTTTCATGTTCTCAGCAAGAGAAAAAAAAGTTCATAGCAACTCCCAGGGCTTGGGGAATCGCAGAGGAGGACAAGGATTTGCACGGCTGCCATGGAAAGAGGAAATGTCCAGGTGCTGCAAGTGTCACCTGCCCACAGAGCTCCTCTCTGCTGCTCCTTGGGGTGGAGCAAACAGCTGCTTTTGTCTTCTGAAACGACAAACATGAATCCTTTTTCTTTTTATTATTAACACATTCCGGTATAATTGCTTGAGCTGTCAGCTGTGACCTGCCAGTAATTCAGCAGGCGTGGGACTTTCAAGGGGAGAGCGGCATTGCAACTGAGCCTGCAGCACGCATTAAAAGCAGAACCCATTTGCTATAAGCCCCCGAGTCAAATCTCTTGTAGAATTTGTTCAAACATAAATTTACAGCTGAATTTACATAGGTTTAATGTTTTATAATCTTTTCAGTCTGTGAATCTATATTCAAGAGTGAGTGCATTAGCTCAGAAATATTGTGCTTAACGCTGAAAATAATTTTAATCTCTCCAAAGTCCAATCCTTTGCACATCACTAAACCTCAGAAGCCAATCCCTTCTAATAAGAGACACAAAACTTGCATCTGTCGCTGCCTAATAGATTCCCATTGCTCTAATTCAAACAGCTCACATGTGTCTGTTAAAAAACACTAAACGCAAATTATAAAGCCCCTTCAGAAAAGCGGGTGCCAGTTCACACTGGGGGCCAAAGGAACACAAATCATCCACAGGAGACTTGCTGGAAGAGTTTAATGGTTAGGAATCTGGGGGCTGGGAGAAGGGACTGAACCACCCCTCTTTGTGACATGTGTTCTGCTTTTGCAGGGCTCATAACCCCAAATTAGTGGCTGCCTGCTGGTTTCCCTCTCCAAGGCAAGGAGCTTTCCCTCTTCCCAGAGTTTCCAAAGCCATTCACTGTGCATGCAGAACACTCTTGTGAGGGGCAGTTTGGGATGGCAAGGACACGTCCTTGCTCTGTGCCAGCCACGTCCCCAGCGTCCCCCAAGCCGGGCAGGATGTGGGAGCCCGGGACGCTACAGCTGGAGTGGGGGCAGCCCCGGATCCCAATGCAGCCGGGGAACAAGAAGCAGCTGGGGCTTGGGAGCGACCCAGCGCCCCTCAGCAGGGCCAGCCCTTCTCCCAGCGCTGCCTGCAGCCGTCCGTCCGTCCGTCCGTCTGTCTGTCGGCAGCAGCGCCNCTCTGTCTGTCGGCAGCAGCGCCCGGCCGGAGCGCGCTCCCGGGTTGCCATACCAACGCAGGTGCGAACGCGCGCTGACTAACGGAGAGCCGATCTGATCAGAGAATGGCAGCTTGGGGTTGCCACGGCAACCGAGATGCCGAATTGGAAACGGTGCCAATGGCAAAGGCACCGAGGGGCGGCGAGCGGCGCAGGGGGCAGCGCCTGCGGGGCTGCGGGCACCCGCTGGGCACACGCCCGCGCCCCTGCCCCGGCTGCGGGCACGGCTCACGGCACCCACCGCGGCTCGGCTGCCCCTCAGCAGCCTCCCCCAGGACCCCCGTGTCGCGGGGCACAGCTCCCCTGCTCCCTGCCTCGCTGTCTGCTGTCCTGGCAGCCGTGCCCGCGGCCGGGGCTGCCCTCGCAGGAACTCGCACCGCGCTCGGCCCGCAGGGCAGTGCCCGGAGCGGGGATGCCACTCAGGAGCATCATTCCAGACACACCCCCAGACACGGAGGAAAATGCCTTTGGAGCACAGTCTATTTCTAATGTGATGTTTCACAGTATCGCCTAGTCTGGAGTCCAGCAATCACAATGAAAGGGCTTCTGTGTCTCCACAAAATGCAAAATCTTTAACGACTCATTGGCATGTGCTTAAGTTGGCCTGGATAAGAAGTTACTGCTGAGAACCTGCTATTGATTCTGTCAAGGATTCAAAGGTTTTATAGGCATCGCTCAAGATCTCTTTAGTACTTGTACCTTCTTAATGGCGCTCATCCCCGACAGAACTGGGAACATCCCCCAGCACCCCGGCAGCGGCTGTCTCTGCGCCAGGAGCCGGCCACGCTGCTGTCCAGAGTGTGGCCACCCTCCCGACAGCCGGGCAAGCCTCCTTGGCACCCTGAGGGGACCCTGAGCCTCTCTGCGGCTCCTCTGGCTCGTTTAGGAGGTGGGGCAGATGCCGGGGCTAGGGAAAGGGGCGGGGGACAAATTGCACCCAGGAAGTCTCCTCTCCTCCTACCACTATGCAACAAAATCAGTGGGCAGGTGGCTGAGTAGCAGACAAAAATATAAATATGCTCTGATTTCACTGGGACCATCTGGCTCAGGCATGATAGGTGGGTAGGAATGCTATAATCATGGAGCAGAGTACTAAGCTGATCCATTAAAGTCTTTTAGCAGAAGCAACTATGGAACCTATATTAATCCAGCAATGCTTTGTGAACAGACATCACAAGGTTAGATCCATTCAGCAGCAATTAAAACCAACCCTCACTGATCAGGCTAGCTGGGAGAGCTGCTGCAGCATTGTGTTCCCCAAGGCTCTCATGAGTATAGACTGTTGATACTTGCACAATGTAATCTGAAATTATGATCCTAATGCTAAATCTTGCTTTCTTCTGTTCTTTCCTCAAGTGGGTCTCCTCTGGGACGTGGCTGCTGCCTCGTACCCAAATCCCTTGCCTGCCAGTGCACAGCTCTCACACGAATTGCATAGGCCCAGGTTAGTGCTGTGGGGTTCCTGATGGGGACTGCCCTGCCCCACTGCCCTCCTCCCCAGCACTGGGGGATGTACAGGGGCACACTGGCTCCTCCACCCGAGGAGCTCCTGGCAAGGCTGGGAGCACAGGGCACATCTGTGTCAGCACACACCTCCCCACAAACAGCCCTCAGCACACTTGGCTTTGGCTGTGCAAAGGAACCTCAGCTCTGTGGATGGAGATGGGTATTCAGTGTGACATTGTTTGGGGATAAATTTGGCCCAACCTCTCCAATTTTAGTGCAAGATTTATTGTTGGTCAGCAGTCAGCCATGGAACAGTTGTGAAAAAGGCTGGAAATGCATATTTCTACCCCCTCTGCTGTCAATATTATTTTGAGGGAGTCTCACTACCATTCTCTACAGAAGTGCCACGATCACATTCACTGGGAATCTCAGTGTCATCTACCAGATTTAACTACTGTTAGCCACAGTTACAGCAAAGCAGCCCCAGCCTGAGCTTCTCACACAGCACTGGAATGAGGACTCAGGGGCAGGCAGGGGCGAGTCCTGTCTCCTCTTACTGAGGATGTTCGAGTCAAGCTAGTCTGCTCCCACTCCAGATTTCCCTTCAACACAGGAGCTCAAGTCCCCTCAGTGCCAGTTCACTCACTTTCCACTGTTTTTTGCCTGCCCCATGCCAGTGCTCAGCTACAGGGCAGAGCCACATGAAATGCTGGTGCAGATGCAATCTCTGCAGGACAGAAACCTCTCTGAAATGTGCAATCCAGGGCACCTTGTTGGCAGCACTCATGGCTCACCTTCCCTCCCGCCCCCTTGGGATTCCCAGTCTGGGACTTCAATACCAACATGCAGCAGGACGAGCCCCCAGCACCAGCCGTGTCCTTCCTGCCCCAAGCAGTGCAACAGGAGCCCACACGGACACCCCTGCAGCAATGCTCCCACCCAGCAGTGCTCCCACCCAGCTCAGCCTTGACGGTTGCTAAGTGATGCCTTGGAAGTTTCAAGACTGTCAATAATAGATGCTGTTGGTATTGCAGGCTGTGCTTCCTGGAACAGCCAGTTGGATGTGGGAAAGCTACAATTCATGGGGAGAGCTCTGTGCACACCGTGCAGCTGACACCTAACACTGATCAGATTCAACTGGGTGGTTCAAACCGCTTCAGTTTCCCAAAGATGGGATGGGGCCTTCCCAAAGAAGGCCAGGGAAATAAAATATTAAAATATAGTGGTTTGGAGCTGCATATCCTGAGGAGTCCTTTTTCATCTTCTGGAAAATTTAATTCTACCAGGAAAAACGCCCTGGCAATAATAGCTGCCTAAGTGAAAGCACCACAGCTGTATCATACTAAAAGCTTTTCAGGGAAAAGAGTAAATAAATTCCATTCTTCAGAGGTATCTGGATGTTATCCTAACGCAGTGCCAGAGTAATAGGTAAGCCATCAACAGCTAAAAGGCTGGGGATTGCTCTGGAGCAGCAATACTGCCCAGTATGCTGAAAACAGCAGTAATCGTTCACACCCTGTGCTGAGCTCCAGCACCGCCGGGGATGGGAGAGGGACTCCTGCCCTCCTGCTCCTGCCAGAGCGACCAGCACAAAAAGGCTGGACACAAAACCACCACCAAGGCTGCCACAGGAGCCCCAGGCTGGTCAGAGGTGGTGGCCAGGAGCATGACCCTCTGCTCCCTCACACCTGCAGTTCCCTGTTCCTTTTCCATTTGTCAGTGAGATGGGTCCATGAGAGCCATCAAGGCTGCAGGCACAGCAGCTGAAGGGGCAGGTGGCCGGTGATGGGCTCTCAGCAGTTGCTGGAGGTAGCAAAGCCAGCTCCAAATCCCTCCACAGAGACATTGAGTGGTGAGATCTTCCCAACTGCATTAGCCTCAGCTGTCCAAAGCACAATGTCCCCCTGTCTAATCCACAGGGGACCAGTGTTTGCATCCAGCCTCTGGAGCCCAGCAGGCACCCTTGCTATTGCAGGCAGCAATGCACACCAGTGCCCCAGCCCCTTCTCTGCCTCCTCCCCATGCAAGTGGGAACCACGTCAGTCCCGGCAGCAGACAAGTCCTGCAGTGGCCAAGGCATCTCCCAAAACAACTGCCAAGGTCTACACAGATCCAAGACTCATCCATTCCCACCCCAGAGCTGCTCCTCTGCCCCTGGAGGGAGTGATGCCAGCCAGGCTGCTGCCGAGGGCACAGCTATTTATTATTTGCTTCTGTTGATTATTTTGGGGTTTAAGTTCATTTATTATGTATGCAAGAATGGTAATACACTGGCATCTGAATGTCTTTTAGGCATACAATATCCTTATTATTCAAAGTGGTTTTTCCTCCATAATTGAATGGTTTACCTTATTATTACACTATGTTAATGACCCAGCATTTCCATTTTTCTATAGGATGCTTAATTGTAAGCAAAGTGCAATCAGAATCAGAGATGCCATCTGTAATTGACGGCATCATAATAACAGACAGAATTGCAGGAACGAAGTACCAAAATAAATAACAGTGGGGAGAAAGCTGCCCTGAAATCCCCCAGGAAGCTGCTCTGGGCTGGGACAGAGCCCGCCCACACAGGATCCTCTCCCCAAACTCTGACAGTTTGGGCATTAACAGAGATAGAGTGCTATTGATATCAGTTTGTACATTTAATCAGTTTTTTTGCAGTTTTCAGCGAGATGTGAACTATATCCCTGTCCAAGGCATTTGGTTCAAATCAGCTGAGACAGAGAATAATCAAGATTTATGATTCTCATTCTGACTCGGATCACACAGTCAGTGCAAACGGTAGCTCAGAGCTTCCTCCCTGAGCCCCAGTGACATCCCTCTGCTTGCCCTCACACGGTGATTTACCGTCCACCCCAGGGACTGTCACAATGCTGCTGTGGCTCCAGATAATGGAGACTCTGGGGTCCCTCCACTATCCCCAGGGCTGGCCCTGGAGGGGCACCCCAACCCAGTCTGGGGCTGGTTGGCAGAAATCAGTAAAACAGCACTTGACAAAACAAAAGGGAATTCATCTTGCTGTGCCTCCCAGCACAGCCTGGAGCAGGAGCAGCCTGTGGCATGTCTGACCTCTCTGGCCCAGAGCATCCCTGCTGGGGAAGCACACCGAGGGTTCTCACAGGTGAATCGCACCTGCCCCTGCAAGAGTCAGAGGGGCCCGGGAGCACAGTGAGCTCTGGGACTGCACAGGGAAGGGCCAGGGATGCTCTGGAGGAAGCTCCCAGCAGCAGCAAGGGCCGTCAGCACATTCTACAGGCAGCTCCATTTCCAGGGGCTCAGCAGCAGCCCAGGGAGCCAGAGTTCTCCAAGAGCTCAGCTGGGAAGTGAATGTTTAGATAAAAATTAAATGATCCAAAACCAACTCTAATAAAACCTGCCAGGTGATGGGAACAGAGCAATGGTGAGGCAATTTTCAAGCCATTTTGAAGGCAGCCACGCTGTGTGCTGCTGGCTGGCCAGTGTGCTGTCGCTGGCTCCTGGGAGGCTCTGGTGGGCTCTTGCCCAGACATCTGCTCCCATCAGTACCAATGGATGTGAGCCCAGGCCAGGCAGTCCCGCCACAACTGTGGAGGAGGGTCCTGGCACATCCACACTGCCCGGCAGACCTGGGAGTTCCCCTCTCTGGGCAGCACAGCCCCAGCATCTCAGCCCATAAAGCCCGTCCCACACCCCTTCTGTGCGCGCCCCAGGGGAAGGGAGTGCTGTGATCCCGCTGCCCAGGGCTCAGCAGTGGCTCCATCCGGGAACGGCTGCTGGGAGCTCCATCTGATGGAGGGATGGCACTGGGACGCTCTTCCTGCCACCTGCACTGCTGGCAGTGAGGGCAGGAGCATGGCAGCACAGAGGCTCAGCTGGCACAGCCGGCACAGCCGGCACTGCTGGCACAGCTGGCACAGCTGGAACTGCTGGCACAGCTGGCACAGCTGGAACTGCTGGCACAGCTGGTACTGCTGGCACTGCTGGCACAGCTGGCACAGCCGACACTGCTGGCACAGCTGGAACTGCTGGAACTGCTGGCACAGCTGGCACAGCTGGCACAGCTGGAACTGCTGGCACTGCTGGCACTGCTGGCACTGCTGGCTCTGCTGTGCTCTGTCTCATCAGGGTTTGCTCAGCCACCTTTCCCCACACACCGTGCAGCACCAGTCAGGGTTAGCCAGGGCTCCCTGTTAATTCACACACATAGTGTAACATCCAAGTGAGCGAAAAAACCAGCCTGATGCCACTCCAGTCAATAGAGTAAACAATTCCTGGTTTGGATAAACAGAATTACTAGTGTTGAAGAGCTCTGGGCAGCACTGCACAGTCTGATTAGTGTAAATGCTAAACACAAACCAATTAACACTCTCTAAGTCTGCTTATCTCATGTCACTTAGTGCTAAAATAAAGGCTAACACTAAATACACACACTGATTTAGCCATTAAATCTAACATCACTCAAAACAGCTCATTATATCACCAAGAAACAAATAAAGTCACCTGAATTTTCAGAAGCTGCTGTATCACAGAGTGATTCAGCTTCACCCAAAAATCAAATCTGGGCCACAGGCAGAGTGACATCCGTGCAATATCCCAGGCAGCACTGCTGTGGAAGCACTTGGGGCTGGCCTGGTGCTGTGCCACCAGCCACAAACATCACCATCACTGAGAACACGATTGCTTGGCCAGTGCCAGCCACGGATCCCAGGCATCCATCAGCTCTGCTAAGGAAGAGGAAACAATCACCACAGTCCCAGCAAACCCCACCAGCTGCCAGTGCACTTTTCCAGAGCAAAACCAGCACTGTCAGAACATCCACCTTAGCCCCTGAAGAACCAAAGCTACTTTGGGTTTGATTTGGGCTTTATGTGCTTCTTCAACTAGAAATTATTGAAAGCTGGTATGTGGGAGCTGATGACAGGAATAGCCTGTCTGGGGGTATCCTGCCCTAACAAGCACCGGGAGCAGGCAGGGAAGGATGTGTGGATGTTAGCAGGCAGTGAGAGATGTTTACATTCCTAATTACAAGGGCTAATTCTTTGCTTTGGCCAGGTATCCCCTCTGCAGACAAGGTTAATGGGATGTGAGAGACCACAGCTGCCACAGCACCAAGTGAGGAGGACAGGCAAGAGACAGCAGCATTAATCAGCAAGAAGCCATGCAAAAATGGTTATCTCAAGCTGTTTGGAGGCACGAAGTAAAAATAAATCTCCCTGAGTTTAATATTCTGCCAGTCAGCTCCTTTTTGTAGGTGGAATCTATTAAAAATTATCTTTCTGCTAAAATGCTAAAGTGTTTCTGACATTTAACAGCTTGCTTCGAGCAAAAAGGTGCAATAAATACATAGGAGAGCTAATTGGCACCAGCACACCCAACATCCCCCAGCACGAGCAAGCACTGCTGTGTCAGCTCCCGGCGCCTCGGGCAGACCCCAGCACCTCCCCCGGGCACGGTGCCCTGCTCCCGTGTGCTCACCTGGGGGAACTGGGGGGCTCCCACTAACATCCAGCAACTGCAGATGGAGTGGTTGGAGCCGAGGGTCTCGGGGACACGTGCTGCAATCTGGTCCTACCCAAGTCTCCACTTTGAGGTACTTGGTTGCTGCAAGATGCAGAAGGAGCTGCTTGGCAATGTGGTCTCAATAAAAATTAATGCTTTAACAAGAAGCCAAATAGCTACAGCTAATGTTCTTCTGAATGAGATCTAAATTTTATTCATAAGCATCAGTGTCAGGACTAAAATAACAGTTTTATGGACACTGTGAGCATAAACAGCTCTGCTGATTCAAAACCAGAAACTGCACTTCTGAATGAATCAACGTGTTCATTTGGAACAAAAGCACTGTTCCAAATACACAGCTCAAATAAAAGAGAAACCAGAGAGTGTTCTCCTGGTCAGCCTGCTCCCAAGGAATGCACTGCAGAGGGGAAGGGAGATGAGGGGACAGTGACTGGGAATGTACTAGGAAGAAGGAGCAGGGCACACTCAGGGACATGACTGCCTGGGACATGGCTAGTGGGGGGGGGTGGGATGGTGTTTCCACCTCATCTCCACGTGGAAAAGAACCACAGGTGAGAAAGAAGAGTGCTACACTCCTGCAGAAATCCCTGCTGAGCTCCAGCATTCCTTTGTTTATTTGGGGTCAATGCCTTGGAAAAGGGCGAGAGCTGTATGGCTAACAAGTAATTGATAAGAGATTTTTAGAAAAATACCCCTTGGAGAGTGGGCTCAGACAGATAGAAACCAGGTAGCCCACAGTGTGGCATGCATGTGTGGGCAGTGGCATGTGCACGCTGGCCAGAGAGACTCCAGAGCATGGCTGAAATGGGGGTGGAAAACACATTCCATATTCAGTGAGGAGCTTGTCAGGCTGGAGAGCTGACAATGGAGCCTCTGGACAGTCTGTTTACTTTACAAGGCCAATTAAGGGTCATGCAAGAGGGAAGCACCAGCTCCAGCATCCCCATCCCCACACGGCTTCTGCAAATGGAAACAGGACCAACAGGACTGAGCACTTCCAGTCAGCACTGAAACACCCCAGGTGCCATGATCCTTGTCCAGCCCTGAGAGCGCAGGCTCCTGGGATGAGGCAAGCCCAGCCCCCTGCACTGGGCAGCCCCCAGTCTGCCAACAGTCCTGTGAGCTCAGGGTCTGCAGGGAGTCTCTGGGAGAGCCCGGCTTTGCTGCTGCAGTGCTTCCCATAACTGGGGCAATATATCTATGGCCACAAATGAAAGATCAATATTTATTTAACAGACACACTACCCTTTAGAGGCCCTTAATTGTAAATTAATCATCATTAGCTGGCAGTAATTGAACACGCTGAAAGCTGTGATCGCAGCTATCCCCCACAGCAGGGTTTGGAGCAGCAGAGGGGAGGGCGATGGAGGCAAGAGGTGGGAGAGGGACCCGCAGTGGGCCCTGCAGGGATGCACAGGGATGGTTGCAGCCAGAGGTTTGCTCAGCCCAGAGCAACCTGGCAGTGGCAAGACAGAGCTCTGTGGGCTGGACACCCTCATGAAATGAGGGGTAAACCCTGGAGCAGGCAAGTGCCTCTCTCCCTGCAGGACACACACGGGTGCTTTGGCCCCAGTCAGCTCCAGTGTGGAAAGGCAGTGTGCTGCAGGCCAGACAAGACCCCTGACCTCAGCACAGGGGGCTGAGAAGGGAAATGAGAGGGGTGACAGGTCCATCAAAGAGAAGGAAGACGTGGCTCTGCTCTGCCTGCCCAGGGAAGCACCTGTCCAGCACCCATCGCACCTGCACAGAATTCTGATGCTGCTCATCTGCTCACTGCATGCTGCCTGCTGGAGGCACAGCTGGTGGCAGACTCCAAGCCCAGGGGATCCCTTCCCTTTGGGAGGGACAAACTGCCGTTTGTTTCTTTTCAGATTTTACAGGAATACAGACCAGCAGTGCAAGCAGCAGCTCTTCCTCGCTGGCTCCCAGATCCGTGGGGTATGAGCCTGCCCACAGGGATCCAGGGGGACACAAGGAGATGCACAGCCACCAGCACAAGTGCTCTGGAGAGTGCTGCTTTTCAGACACCCTTGCACATTGGAGGGCTTTGGAGATACTGGTGTGCCCTCTGGTCTGGGGCTTTGGGCAGATCTGCGCTGTTTCTGGTGTCACAGTGATTAAGAAACAAAATCTAACGTTGTCCTTGGTGGGAACACGGGCGAGCGCACAGGCCTGAGTGCCAGCAGGCTGTGTGGGGTGAGCTGGCAGAAGGAAATGCAAATTCTCTTTCTGTAAGGACGACAGTGGCACAAATGCTGACTTTATTAAAATGCAGAATTATTTCAGGGCCCTTTGTTTAGCTCAGAGCCCAGAGGTAATTTATGCACAAGGATGGAGCAGCGAGGGCTGTGCTCGGCTGCCTGGCACTGCCAGCAGTTCTTGGCTGGTGCTCCTGGTGTGAAGGTTTTCCAGCTCAGGAGGGAAGGTCTGGGAACCCACATTCTCACTGCCTGTTCTTGCTGAAGAATTTTTCCTGTCCTCACAGCTCCTGTGTACAGCTGCTATGGATGGAGGTTTAACACAGAGACTAATTAAGTGCTCACTGATCAAGTCAGCTGCTCTTCTGTCCAGAGATATCCCCTCTCTGCCTGCCCTCTCCTGCTGCCCACAAACAGCCTGACTGCGCTGGGGCCTGGCTCTGCTGCACCCAGGTGCCATCCCTGAGGTGAGGGCAGCCCCCTGTGCTTCCCCACGGCTCCCCTGGGCACAAGGCAGGACCATCACCACACTGATGCCCAGCCCAGGAGCCTTCTGAGCCATGGGTGGTGAGGAGAGGCCCCTCTCTGAGCCCCTCCTGTGAACTGTGGCCACCAAACACCCTCAGGATGGGCAGTTCATTGACTTTGCAGCCCGTGAATTCTCTCTGGATTTGGAAATTCACAAGGCAATCCGAGCTTCTGCAAATTCTGATCAAAACTTGGGGCTTAGCTGGCACTTCCACAGCTCTGGCCTCTGTATCAAAGGGATGCATGAAGGATTTGGCAGAGAAATTCCAGAACCTGGCACAGAGATGACAATTAGTTTCTCATTAATAAATACTACAACTTGAAGGGGTGAGGTCCAGAACTCCAGCATGGCTGGAGCTGTCCTGGTCCCACAGATGGATGTGGGGGTCCTGCAAAGGTACAGGCAGAGCACGAAGCAGGGCTTTCCCACAAGCAATAGAAGGTGGACAGAAGAGAGGTCTCAAGGTCCCTGAACAGCAGCAGTAAGCTCACTGGCTCATCACCACAGTCCTGGGAGAGGGTTCAGCCACCACCAGTGGCTCGGTTGGAGCTGGCTGAAGGCTCAGACCATTTCAGAGGAACAGGTTTGGCCAGGTGCTGGAGTGAAGCAGCACAGCCCAGGGGCATGGAGGGATGCCAGGATCTGTCCTGGCAGCAGCATGGGGTGCAGGGGCCAACTCCAGGCACTTCACCTCTGCTGACCATCACTGCAAAGGCAAACAGAGGCTGCTGGAGTTTGTTGACCAGGAGGTTTATTGAAATGAAACCTTTGCAGCGGGTTATGTTCTCTTGTTTTGAGGAGTTTAAACCATGTCCAAGATCAGGTTAGATTAAATCCTTGACTTCCACTACTGCCCAGGAAGCCTCATCTTGGCTGATTCGCGTTTTCATCTGCATACTAATGCTGAGCTTTAATCAGCAAGGAAACCTTCCAGCACATTGCTTCAAAGGTATATGTCTGCAGTGGAAGGCAAGCAGGGAGGAAGCCCCTGCCAGCTCCTTTCCCCCTCTCCCATGTCACACACACCAGATTTGCTGTATCTCATCTGACAGGACACAGGGCTCTGCCGCCTAACCCCATGAGCTGCGTGCTGGCATTAGCAGCCACTGCTGGGGCTGTGCTTGGGGAATATAACCGTGCTTGACACCAAGTCTGGCTTCACTCAGCCAGGTTTATCACCTGGTAAAGCTGTTGTGCCCAGGTGCTGTGCCCAGACATCACAGGCAGAGCAAAGGGCCTGCTATTAACAGGGAAGGAGCTGGGGAATAAATCCGAGACTTCTGCTTTTGCGCAGGTGGAGCGCAGATTTACGTTGCAGAAGAAGATCCGTGCTGTCTGTGTGACTCCTAAGCCCCATCCCGCCCCTCACACATCGATCCTGGCAGCTGGTCACAGCCCGCAGGTTGACAGGAGGAGGGATGGGGTGCTGGGAGCGCGGGGAGACGAGAGCCTGGAGCCAGCCACCCTTCTGGAGGGAGATACTATTCTTAGGCGGGTGTTTGGAGGCAGTTCAGAGGAACCTGCCTTGTCACACTTTCAAATTCCTCTCCCTGCAGTGGCACAGTGACAGAAGCCTTCCCGTATGGCACCGTGGGAGGGAAAGCTTCCGCCCGCCGGTGCCGGTGCCGGGTGCCAACCGGCGCTGGGCTCCTGCCACGGCGCGGGCTGGCACCCCGAGCTGCTGCTCAGGGCACTCACGGCCCCCAGGCAGGCAGCACTGGCAGCAGGCTCCCCACGCCTGCTGTGTTCCTGACCACAGAGCCCTGACTCGTGGCACTCGAACACCCTGTCTCAACCCCCACGTGTCCCGCTCCCCTAAACCTCTTCTCGTTCCTCACACGGTGATCTCCTTGCTACACATGCCACCAATTACTATGCAAAACAGTCATGTTAATCCCCACCTCCATTAGCAAACAGACAATGAAATTTCTGGCGCTCGTCCCGGCACTGGGACCTCGAGCATGACCTGCAGAGAGGCTGTGCCGGCGGCCCTGGGAGAGCATGGCTGGGAAGGAGCTGAAGGAGCCCCAGGTTACACGGCAGGAAAACGGGCACAGCCTCAGCAGGACACAGTTCTGTAAAGTGAGTGGCTCTGTTCCAGCTGACAGTGGCACATGTGCCGCCAGCCTGCCGGGCTGTGCCCTGTCCTGCCCCGGGCTGTGGCCCACCGCATCCCAGTGCCACTGTCGCACTGTCACTGCAGGGCACCACGCCAGCCCCAGCCCGGGCTCGTGCCTGCCGGGGAAAACATCGGCAGGTCTGCTTCCAACAGCAAGCAATGCATTTCCACAGACTTTCTTGCAGGAAATGTTTCTCCTCTGTACTTGAAAGTTTCCTGAAAGTTTCCAGCAAATAGGTGTTGCAGGTGAGCAGGGCTGGGGTCAGCCCATCCCGCACCAGAGGCAGCCGTGCAGCCCCACTGTGGCGCACAGAGGTGTGAGGACATAAATCACCGCTGCTGAGCTCCTTTCCTGCCGCTGTGTCACAGCCCTAATTGCGCTGGTTAAGTGGAATGTCTTCCTGGCACTTCCTCGGGGCCACGGCTCGTTCAGATAAGACAGACCCGGATCAATGCCGCTTGACAGGCGATGCACTCCGATGCACTCCCAGCCCGCCTGTCCCCGGGCGCCGCAGCAGCAAATGCCGCATGGCCTGTGCCCCTCAATGCCCCCACCCAACGAGGGGGGCATCCTCCGGCGCCCACTGGCCCCAGAGTGGCCGGTGCACTGCCAGGAGGGATGTCCCTGGCACGGGAGTGTGCTGCCGAGCCAGCCCTGCGTACCTGCGCCACTCTCCCCGCACAGCTTCTGCCAGCAGGGTACCTCAGCCTCCCAGAGAAACCTGCTCACATCGCCAGGAACAGTAGCCCCAGCGAGTCTCAGCTGCTGCTGTGTGACCCCCTGCCCTCGAGGGGCTCTGCCGCACAGGACACTTGAAAGGCAGCTCTGCCTTTCATGGTTGTCTCGAGCACAGGACAAAGCTGAAGCACCCCCAACACTCTCGCATCACAAGTAATCCAATTAGATGTTTCTGCGTTATCTGACCGGTCATGAACACCTCGCTTTAAGGCAGACCCAGCTCCTCCGGCTGCAGCTGGTGATGCTCAGTCTGACTCTATCCCATCTGCCCGCAGGCAGGTGCTCACACTGCATCCAGCTGCATGGGCTCGAGAGCAGGGTCGAGAGCTGCAGCCAGTCTGGGCTGGCTGGGGCAAAGTCACTTTTCCCGCTGTCACCTGAGGCTTTTACAGACTCCCCATATTTGGTGTGCCTTTTGCAGCTTGAAGGGACAGGTTATGCTTTTTTGGAGGCAGCAGGACAACTTTCCTACCTGAGACAGAGCTCCAGGCAGCATGGTCTCCATCAGCTCTGATCACCTTAAAAGCCTCAGCCCACGTGGATGCATTTCCGACCAAATGCATCTCTGGCTGAGGAGTGCTTGGGGACCAGCAGTGACGGATGAAGGTGGTGGCTGCCCTGAGCAACCTCAGGCTCGTATGGAGAGACATCTCCTTCCTGTCAGGGGAGAAAAAAGCTATAATCCACTCTAACTGACGCTGTGATTTTCTTATCCATCACAGTGGCAGCTTGTTTATACCTACCCGGGGCCCAGTGCTGCAGGGGCAGCAGAGAAGTGGGGCAGCTGCAGCAAAGCCATGTGAGGGTCTGATGGGCTGGAGCCGCAGGACCAGCGGGATGAGTCTTGCTGACCAAAGCCAAAGGCAGGTGCCCAGGGAGAGGGTGTGCAGCACTAGCCCTGTGCATTCCCAGGGCAGCTGGAGCCCCAGGTGGGTTTTGAGAATGGAAGAGAAGATTTGGGGAGTTGTCACGGCAACAGCATCACTTACTGTCAGGGTATGCCAGAGCGACATTGTCTCTGAATCCGAAACCTTCCTTCAGATTAGCTCTAGAGCATACCATACTGCCTTTGGAAACGTGTAATGTGCTCCTGTCAATCTACAAAGCCTTCTTTGTCAAACGGTTGGCGGCTCTTCCCTGCCTGAGCAGCATCCTTCGGGGCAGCCCCTGCGTGCCACCCCCCGTGTGCCACAGCCCCTGCTGCACACCCAGACCCTCAGCAGGGCAGCAGCAGCCGCCCCTGCAGGGAGGGACCCTTCTGCCTGCGAGGCTCTGCCCCCATGGCCCCGCCACTCGACACGCTTCCCACGCATCCCCTCAATATTTACAGACATAAATCCTCAGTGTATCACACGGAAAGGTCCAGCTTTGCCAGCCAGACTTGTAAACAATCTTGCAGTAGCCCACGACTCTGACACAGACATTTAATGTGGCGCTGTCATGTGCCCAGCTATATCTCAGTCAGCGGCTGCCGGGTGAACCTGCTGTTCAAGGGTGGGGTAGCTCCCGACTGCCCATCCCACACTGGACAGAACCCCGAAGAGCTGCTAGGTTCCACTGCCCGGGCTCGGGACTCCCAGCCAAGCCTCAGCTCAGGCAGTGTCAGCAGGAGGAAGGGAGGGAAGTTCGTGGGGCCCTCGTCCAGCCCGGGCAGAACAAACAGTAACTTTTTAACAGTCAATTAGCTCCTGTCAATCAGCTTATGCTGAAGTTAGGTAATTACCTTGTCGCTTACAGAACTCCCACTCTCCTGGAGAAGGCAAAGCTTCCTCCTGCCTGCTTGGCACCAACAATCCCCAGACTGATCACCCGGTGCCTGTGGGGACGGTGGCCAGTGGCTGCCCGGGCACAGCAGCAGCACTGGGACAGGCTGAGCGCAGCCTGTGCTGAGCCCCTGGCTTCCACACCCAGCTCCAAGCTGAGTCTGGGCTCCCTTTTCTCCTGCTTCTCTCCAGATGCATCTCCAGGCCCTCCCGAGGGCTGCTGGGTCGGAAGAAGGAGGGATGTCCTGGGCGCTGTCAGGTGCCAGCAGGATGCAGCAGCTTATCCCAGTCAGCAGTACCTGGTGAGCTCTCCTCCGGTGCCTGGCGAGTGCTGCTGTTTCCAGGCTGCTCCCTGCAGCCACAGCTTGGCAGAGCCCACAGCCACGGTGCCACGTCCAGGAGCTGCATCTCCAGAGACACACGCTCTCCTCACGGCGCGCTGCCTTGCCTCGCTTTGGCTCCCCATGTCTGCAGCCAAGCACCATCCCGCAGGCGTGTCAGGACAGGAAATCTCCATTAAAAATAAAGCAAAATAAAAAGGTTCCATTGTAATCCTATTAATGCATCTCCACACAGGTCAGTATCTCCTGAAGAACACTTCCCATTAAAGAAATCAATTTAGTATTCGGCTTTCTTCCTGTGGTGCATATTGAAGTGGGATTTGACAATGATGGAAAACAGATTTGTGTTAAATACTGCCAATAATGTCTCATAGCTCAAGGTTACAGCTTCTGGTGAGCGACAGACGCTCGTAATCCAACGCATGGAAAATACTGCACTCCACTATCAATTATCTGGAGTTATTAGGTTTTAAAATAAACTGCACATCCGGACTTCAGGCCACATGTTTATTTTACATTTCCCTTGCAGCTGCTTCAGCCTGTTTGGGGCTTTCTGGTCCGTCTGAGGGCTCTGTGCTCAGCTGGCTCTGGCTCCAGCTCCAGCCTCAGCCCAGCCTGGAGTCCCAAATTCCCACAGGGTGCAGTGCCGGCATCCTCATTGCCCAGGATTTCAGACCTGGATGGAGCTCCAGGCTCCAGAGAGGTTTACAGCAGACAGGGAATTTCTTGATCCTCTTCTTTTAACGATTTTTTCAGATTCACTGAGGTTTCAATGAGGTTTTCAGATTCACGAGTTTAGTGTGGAATTTTGAACAAGTGTTTTCCTTCCTCAGGTTCCTCAGGAGCCCACAGCAAACTGGTTGCTTTGTGTCCTGAATCCCCACTTTGATGCTTGACAAAGGCTTTTTTCTCTTTGATAAACAGAAATGAAGCCAAACATTAATGGATCCTTTCCTTCCACTCAAAAGGGCTGGGGAGTCTTGCAGGGGGGCAGAAGACCTTTTGGAGGCTCTTTTTACTTTGAGGCTGCCAAAGTCTCAGCCGAGGAGGGGAACTGAGCTCCTGCAAGCTGCTCCATGGAGGAGATGGCCGGGCAGCAGCAGGGAGCCACACTGATCTCCAGGCTCAGGTGCCAGCATTGCCCAGCTGGCACCTGGGGCTGCACAGGGAGTGCCACAGGAAAACTGGGATAACTGGGAAATGCACATCGGGCTGGGTTTCAGCGTTAGGTGTCTGTGGAGGAGGAACGGCCACGAGCTGGGGAGCAAAAACAACAGCCAGAGCTGGGGAAACTTAGAGAGAACTGATGGATCCAAGGACAGGCAGGGAGTGCCAAATGCACACACACCTGGCAGTGGGGCTGAGGAACCTGGACGACCCTGGCACTCACTGCTGGGCATCTTCCCTGTGGGTTTTTACCCTAATGTCCAAGTCAGTCAAAACTCATACAGAAACCCTGCCCCATTTTTGGATGGCATTGTGGAAAGCAGCATTCCCTGGGACAAGGAGCCTGCAGAAGGAGACATGAGGGTGACCAGAAAGCTGGAGCCAGCCCAGGGGATCATCAACTGCGACACAGTCAGACCACAGAAGCATTTGCTGGTCCTACATTTGCTGATCCTACAGAACACAGGGGAACAGAGAATGTTCTCCATCCCTTCATTAAGCAATTAGATCTACAAACATCTTCCTTCTATTAAGTGTCCCCGCATCAATGGCAATGGCCTGCAAATATTCTAGTGGCATAAACAGAGTTATTAATCAGGTGCTGTAAAGGCAAGAAATTAACATAAGGAAAACACAGACTGAATATTATAGGAAGTTTCCTGTAAGCAAACCGTGTTAATCAGGGAATCGCCATCCTAGGGAAAGGGGGAAAACTCCACGGCATGAGATGGATCAGAGATCCCTGGCAAATGTCCCAGAGGGAATGCACAAATGCTGGCTAGTGAGATGAGCAGGAGGACCCAATATGTGACTTACTCTTCCTGACATAAATCATTGAGTGATTTCTAATGATGATTCACTGCTCTGGGTAAAGGTGCCTTCACTCACACAGTCTGCTGCCCTGCCACAGGCTGGGCTTTGCACCAGGAGGGTTATTTCTTTGCAGCAGGTTATCCTCTTGCAGCAGAATAACCGTGCAGACTCTGCTGTCCGTGGTCCTGCACCTCTGGGGAGCCAGAGCCCCCTGCTCTCAGGTGTGCTCTGCCATCGTGGCCACAAGGAAAGCTCTCTCTAGCTGTGACAAAGAAATTAATCCAAAGGATTGGGATTGGGACGCATTCAGCTGCTGCCAGCTGCTCCCTCCAAGCTTCTGGAAGGCCATGCCCTACCCGGCTTTTTGCTGGAGGTTGCACACAGTGAAAACACTGGCTCTTTTCATAGCACATGCCAGGAACTTGGTGCAGTTACAAGTGTGATGAGTGCAACGGGTGCAGCTGCACGGATGGCAAGGTTACCTGTGCCTGCCATCACGGGGAGCAGCTGCTCGCAGGACGCGCCCCCTGAACGCTGACAGATCATTTGCTCTGGTGCAAACAGATGTCTCCGTGCAGCAAAGCAGCCACCCGAATGCTAAAGCAGCTTGTTCTGGCTCTCCATAAAGATGTCATATTTGTTCCCAGAAGTTAATCTTTAAAGATTTTTAGAGCGATCAATAAGCAGCGGATGTGTGCAGAGCAGGCTGGAGCAGTGGCTGGGGACAGCACCAGTGCAACAAGCAGCCATGCTGAGCCCCACACCCTGCAGGGGTGACTGTCCCCCACAGCTCAGGACTGGGCACTGAAGGGCTCTGGGGGCTGGGATGCTGAACCCCGTGGCACTGGGGGCTCTTGGCACTGAGCCCTGGGGCCATCAGAGCACATGACAGAACTAAACCAGGCCAGCACTGGTGGGGGCTCCCAGGACACACCAAGTCCTGCTGCCACAGACTGTGGCTGGGGGCACACAGAGCCCCACCCTGCACCAACAGGGTTCCTGCATGTCTGTTCTGAGCCACAGGCTCTGGCTGCATGCAGATGGCTGCAGGGAACAAGGGGAAGCTTCAAACTGGCAGGCAGATTAGCAGGGAGAGGAGTGCTCAAAGCCAAGAAATGGAAAACCATTTGCACTGGGCAAACAGCACGGTGCTGCCGCTGGGGACAGTGCATGCTGAATTGAAGGAGCCTCTTTCTGCAGAGCATGGGGGTGCATCCCAGCCCCACAGTGGCTGCTGCAAAACTGGCTGTACACAGGCACAGGTAATGTCTTGTTATCCTCACAGAACTCCCCCGGGCCCTTCCCCGGGCCCTTCCAACCCAGCATGGTCCAGCACTGTGCTGGCTCCAAGAGCCAGGCTGGGTGTGAGCACCGGGGGCTGCTTCAGACATCACTTCTTGGAGCATGGTGCTCCAAGAAAGGCAGGATAGCAGCGCTTCAGGAAAGCACCCCAGGTCCCAGCAAACCCCCTTCCCCCATCTGAGAAAAATTTCCATATTCATGAGCCTTATCACTCCCCTCAAGCTGCTGTGTGAATGCTGCAATTCAAAAAGCAGCATCACACAAAGACAGATTTTGAGGCCGTTGGGGAATCAGCAGTAGTTTCTCAGACTCCCCTGCTCTGTGCCTGTCCTGTCGGGTTTGAGCTGCGTTCCAGCCCCGCTGGTGCCCAGGCAGTGACTCAGTCCCAGCACGGCTGGCACAGGTCAGGAGTCCCTCCCAGCACTGTCCATCACATGGCAGCAGCAGGGCCAGTCCTGGCACTGTCCCTGGAGTGGGCTGCTGCTCCCAGCTGCTGGACGGTGGGAATGGGCTCTGCTGAGGTGTTGGAGTGCTGCTGGCTCAGGTGGAGCTGGGCAAGCCTCCGTGCTGCCAGATCAATGTCGTGGCCAGCTACAAGCCCCTGCCACCAGCCAGCCTGTGGCTGGCTCCCCTGCTCAGCATGGCCATGAAGCCCCTGCTGCCACTGCTCTCAGACCTGCCCACTGCTGTGTTTGGCGTTTTATTAAGGAGAGCCATTAAAATTTGAAAAAGCATTCCAGACTTTGTCCGTGCTTATCCTTGTCTGACTCCACAAAGCTCGTTGAGCTTTTATCTCCTGCAGACAAGATTACAGTAATGCCTCGGTGCTTGCCAGGGGGCTGATCCCCAGCCCTCAGCCCCACAGGCAGCCCAGAGCGTGCCCCCTGTGCCCAGCACCAACCCAGCACCTTGCCCAGGAAAGGCCCGGTGGGTGTCCCCCTGGGCAGGGCAGGAGAGCAGCGTGCCCTGGGTGCCCAGCATGGCTGAGTGCTCAGTCCAGTCTGTGCTCCTGTGCCCCACTGCCCCAGCTGCACGGGCTCAGCAGCCAGCGCCACTGTCACCCAGGCTTTGTCCCCCGGGTGTGCCACTGCTCCTTCCCAACAGCCCCAGCAGGGTCCTGTCCCTGCTCGCCACCCTCTGCAGGCTGCCATCACACCGGGCTGCGTGGGACCACTTAGGGGCCCAACACACTCCCTGCATGGGGTAAAGCTGCCAGGAACCTCCTCCCAGGAAAGGCCCAAAAGGCCATTGTACGTCAGGCAGTGGCCAAGGCTGGAGCAATGTTCCCAGACCATCCTGTGGGACTGAGCCACGGGTGGCAGCAGCCGGGGAGCGGGGCTGCCAATGAGACTGGCACTCCTGGCTCCTCAGCACGGGTGCCACCATCTCCCCTTCCCACCACATGGCAGCTCCTGCTGCTCTCCTTGCTCCATTCTGCTGCAAGCTAAATTAGTTATTTCTAATAAATCCATGTTTAAATTACCAACCCGGGCAGGGTCCAGCTGATCTGAGGGCTCCCCATTCCACTGGCCTTACTGCAGCCAGCACTGGGCCAGGCAAAGGCCTCCCCTGCACCCCCACCGTGCTGGGATGGGGCCTGCAGCCCCCCTTCTTTACTGGGTGAGACCTCAGCTGTGTCCCTGCACCCGAGGACAGCCAAAGAGACTCGCCACATGCCCAGCCACACACCTCAGCACTGGGAGAGAAGGGACAAACACCTCGTCTGATCTGTGCCCGTGGTGGAAAAGGTGTCTTGGGCAACAGGGACATGGGACAAGCCAGCTCAGGGCTTTCTGTTTTGGGGAAAGAGCAGTGATAATACGCACCAAGGACAGCAAGTGAATTTACAGCCAGAGCTGCCTCATGAGCAGGTGTCTGCCACAGGCAGGTGCAGCCAGCAGGATGTGCAGAGGCAGCTGTGGGGAAGAGGCTGAAGGGCCCAGGTAGGATTTCCCCTGACCCCTGGGTGTTCCAGCTTCGTGGTCCTGAGCCCAGGGAGGTGAAGCACGAACCCCCACAGGCAGCGGGTTCATTCCAGCACGCTGCAGTCAGTGTCTGAGCTCTGAGCTTGGCTGGCTCCCCCCACAACTTATCTCAACTCTTCCCAGATGGCTTTTATCTTTAAACTACTGTACAGCAATACAAAAAGACAACAATAATTTAAGATCCTCTTTGACTGCAGGCTAATACCAATTCACTCCGCTTGCCGAGGGATGGCACTTTCCCGTTTTTATATAGCCTCTGTGATTTTTCTAGCGTATGCAGATAATCTCAAGCTCCTCATAAATGCAGCCATAAACTTTCCTCCCTCTGCCCCCTCGGAAGTGCATAAAACCAGCGGGATAACCAGCATCATCCTGGGAGGCCTCTGAGGAGGCAACAGCTACAACAGGGCTCAGCAGCTGGGCAGATCTCCTGGGGAGCTCCCAGAGCTGGCACCATCACTCAGCCTGTGCCTGGGCGGAGAGGAAAGGGCAAGCACAGAGCTGGGGAGCTGGGTCTCTGCTCAGTAAGAGTCTCCACATGCACAGTGGCTGCCTGGGAACGTGTCCCTGGGCAAGGCTCCTGGCCAGGGTGTGCTGGGCAGTGGGACCTCTGGGCACAGGGGCTGCCAGCCTGAAATCAGCTCCTGGCCCTTCTCAGAGCCTGCCCGGCTCACACAAACACCTCTTGGGGCCTGTCTGGAAGGAATTCCTGCTTACAGACAAGCCAGGAATGCTTCTCTTCCCCTGAAGAGATTTTAAAATATAAAATGCTCTTCCTATGCGGATGAAAGGCCAATATCTTATGACCTCTCAGTAAATCCATGTCCATGGAAATGTAGCCTCCCAGAATTCAGCCCTGTTAGTTTTGAGGTTTTTACATGCTAGGCCTGAAGTAATTAAGTCTTCACATTCTGACTCATTTTGCAGCCTGTTCACCAGCACAGCTGAGAGAAGGTGTTCTGTCAACAATGGAACTTTTCCCCAAAACACTTTAAAATCCGAAGGTTCATCAAAATCAACTTTAGTTTGCAAACTGTTTAGGTTTTGATTTAGCAGCTTTTTTTTCTTTCTTTTTTTGTGGCAAAAAGAATGGTTAAGAAATGCTCCCAGGCATCTCTGCTGCAGGTTCTGGGAGAGCAAAGGGGGCTGGCACAGCACTCTGATTCCCAGCCAATTTCTCCAGCACCAGATTATAAGCATCCTTCTTCCTCTTGCTGGAGTGCAGACAAAAACTGTATGTTCTCATGAAAGCCTCCAGCCATAAAGACAACAAAATGATGTGTTGTTTAACAGGGCATGGCTGTGGCTCTGTCCCTGTCCCTGGGGTTTTGCATGGGCAGCTCGGGCCCTTGCTGGCCCCCATGGCACTCAGGTACCCCTGGAGTGGGGGACAGCCCTGGCTGAGCAGTGGGAGGGTGTCACCATGGACATCAGGGGACATCACCCCCAGGCAGGAGCAAACCTTCCCAAGGCTTACTTGCAAAGGGGGCAAATTACTGGAAGCCCTTTTCCTGACAGCAGAATCCTCCTGCCTCTCTGCTGGCTGCTCTTTCTCAGCTCCTCAGGAGAGTGAGAAGGAGAATGAGCACTTGCATTTCCCCTCGGCCTCTGGCAGTGAAACCACCTGGAGGAACATCCCACACTGCTGGAAAGGTGCTGACACGCCGGCTCCAAGGTGCCCAGTCAGGTTTGACAAGGAGACATCAGGCTTTGTAGGTTCTCTTGCTAAGGCCACAGCTGCCCATTCCTGCCCTGGGGCTGCTGGTGCAGCTCCATCAACAAACCTCTCCCAGTCTGCTCCCACCAAGAAGCAGCATCAAGTTTTTCCAGGAGTCAACTCATTCCAGATGCCTCCATCCTGCAGATGACAAATCACTGCCTGAACGGACAGGCTGCACAGCATGTCTCTGGTTGAGCTGAGATTTCACCCAGAGCCACATCCCCAAGAGTTATTACCAGTTTCATTAGATTAATGATTGCAGAGCCACCAGCAGCATCACAGATGAGGCGTTAACGTTTGCATTCCCATACAGTAACACCAGTTGCATGGTTTTGCTTAAATCAGGACAAGAGACCAACTGGAGACTGACACACTGAGGTGTGATTTCTTGCTGGCTCCAGCAGCAAGAAGACAGATTTATGATGCTTAAAAAGCACCAACTGGACTGGGAGACAGAAATCTTGCTCTGTGCATAATGGCACACAGGACTTTAACCCCAATGACACACAGGACTTTAACCCTCTGCATGCTATAAACTTCCTCTCACATTAGGCTGGTGGTAGAACCCCCACTAAAACAGTGGAGTAAGGAAAAGAAACTAGAAAACATCCATTCACTGCCTAAACTGTCATCTGTGCTGCTAACAGTCATGGGCAAAGCACATGGTGGGCCTGCTGAGATAAAAAGAAGCTAAGAGATTGTTTGTACCATTAATACATCTCGTGATAAATGATGTGTGAAGCTTTACTGCAACGTCTTGAGGAGGCTGTGAGCCTGGAACATCAGCTGAGGGAATGCCAGCTTGGGGGAAGAATTGAGAGGCAAATCTGGGGAGGCTGGCAATGGGTCAGGAGCAGCCTGAGCCATCTTTTCCAGCTCTATGTGACATCTCAAAGGAAGATGCAGGGCACTGAGATTCCAGATCTGGTGGAGGCTGGGTGAGGGAGACTGGGGCATCACATCCACACCGAGCAGCTGGAATTGAAGATGCCTGTGACAGCTGAAACATTGAGGCAGCCATGTCCAATCCTGGTGGCTAAATACGCTCCTAGGGGATTTTTTCCTTTACTTATTTCAATATTTTTCCTATGCTGTGACCCAGTGCTACATGCAATAAAACGATTTTTCAACCTGAAAATGATGCTTTGTCCTCAGCCCGAGGCTGCTGAGGACTGTGCCCTGGTGCCCAGAGAGCTGGAGTGAGCTGGGCTCTGTGCCCCTGGCCACAGTCCATGTTTGAGCCTCTCAGCACCACTCATGGAACAAATCCCCGGATCCCGGGGAAGCTGTCACCCACCCACATCTGTTCTCCCTGCTCCATCCATCAGTACCAGACCGTGCCATGTGGATCCTGATGCCAGGGGCAGATCTGTGACTGGGGGCACTCCGAGCCCCTCTTCCCCACCAGCGCTTTGAGATACCCAAAGCAGAGGATTGATGCCGTGACTATCTCAGAAATGCCACATGAATGTGAAAATTGAGCAAATGATAAAATGTAGATGAATTTTCAGGAGCAGAGAGACTGAATGAGAAAAACTGAAGCATCAAACTATGCAGTTCATGCACAGGAAAGATATATCCTGACAAGAACTAATATTTTATGTGAAGCAAATAATTCAGGAGTAACAGATTGCACATTTAAAAATGTGGTATTAGGAAGAAAGTCCTGATTTCCCCTACGTCTTGTCCGAGTCTCTGACATACACAATCTCCTCACCCTGCCCTCAGTGCTGCCTCGCATCCCAACCCCCTCCTCTTTCCTGACCTTCTCCTTCCCCCCGCAGGAGCTGCCATGCTGGAACGGGCCCAGCTCTCCCACGTGCAGAGGGAACACCTTCTCCCAAAGCTTGATGGACAATGCTGTGGGTGGACTTTGGATGCAGAAGAGCCCCTGTCCCCACAGGGACTGCCCCAAGCCCCACTCCCTGTGCCAGGGGCTGTTCTCTGGGCACAGGATCCTCCGCAGCCTCAGTGATTTACACTTCTATGGTTACTGTTCATGGAGACAGTTTGAGACCACCCCAGGGGAGTGTGAAAACGTGGGCACGATGGTGGGACTAGCCACGGAGGGGTGGGGAGTTGGGACCCCCAGGTCATCCCAGACTCTGCCACAAGGCCACCAGGATGTCTTTCACCCAGGGTGCCCTAGCAGCTCCCCGTGCTGCCTGTGCCAGACCATCTGTCCATGCTCCCCATCTCTCCCTGCCACAGCCAGAGATTTGCACAGTCGAGCCCATTTAACTGATGCTGGAATCTTCCTACCTGGTGTGAGGCTCTAAGCCTTATCTGCATTTAGGAATTGTGCTAAGCCAGCAGATCTCCTGCGTATTTGCTCTTTGAAAGCCCGCTCTGAGGAGCTCTGGCAGGAGGGCCACATAAAGGGAAAGCCCCACAGCTCCAGCCCACAGATAAAGCTCTGCACCATACAAGACATTTTGATATTTTATGCCAGCATTTGGCATAGCTCCAGAAGAGCTCTGAGTTATCTTAAGCTTCATAAATGTAGAGCTAAAGCATTAGCAAGGGAATTGCTCCTAAGTCAAGGGTTAGAGGCACACAGCAAAATGGGTTTTTAGGGGGTGCTCTCCCCTGGCTTTGGGGGATAAGTCTGTATTTACATCCCCCCTCCCCACCCTGGGCAAACTGTGATGCTTCCCAACGCTAAGCTGAAGGGCTTTGCTAAAACACTCCAGCAAAATGATTCCTCCTGGCTCGTAAGTACCTAAAAGCACCAAAAAGTAAAAACGTATTCTAAACTATGGTGATTAATTAGGATGATGGATGAGGACAAAAATCTGGTTCCATTGTCTCCTTTGCACAGATGCAGGAACTGGTCTGAGTGGAGGAGCCTGGGGTGGTCAGAACACAGGGGTCACACTCGTGCACTGCACAGAATGGCAGGACACGACCGTGGCCACCGAAAACGTGCCAGGGGCTCTTTGCCCACGCTGGCATGGGCAAGGCAATCGCACCCACATCCGTGCCCACCCTGGGCTGCCCATTTTGCAGGAGCGGATGGCAGGAGCTGAGAAACTAAAATAGATGGTCTTGAAATAATCTTGACGGAGAGAATCAAGGCAGCTGCTCAAAGGCTTGTGCCAGCCTGGAGCTGAATCTCGCTCCAGGAAAGGTGCTGCAGCAAAGGGGACCCTGCGTCTGATCAGGGAGCTCAGTCAAGAGCTGGAGTGTTGAAACAGCGACAGCAAAGAACTGGGAAACAGAAAACAGGAAGGAGCAAATGGCTTCTAAACAGTGGAAATGTTCCGCTATGGAGGAGGATGGGGCCTGGAGAGGGAGGATTAGCCAGCTATAAATACAAGCAGTGCTGAGTTAAAAGGCTAATTAGAATAGCAAAAAGAAATACAGCAGTACATTTCAGAGATGATTCTGACTAACAAAGAGTTTTTCAAATCTGTTTGCAGTAGTGAATATGAAAGAGAAAATTGGATTTCAATGAAATGATTTCAAAAATTGGAGGAGAAAAAAGGTAATGGCAGATCTCTTCAACAGCCAGTCAGGCTCCTGACATCTTCATCTGCTACAAAGGCAAAGAGAAAGGCGACAGGTCTCAGTTTTCATGTCTTGGGAGGAAAAAAGAGCTGGTGGCAAAGAATGGTTTGTGCAGAGATGGGGCACAAAAGTTGATGCCAGACATTCTCCCTGAGGCAGCCTGGAAAGAAGTGACCAGTCTAAGGGCTTCAGGCTGAACTCGAGAGGCTGCAGCTCTCCCTCCCCGAGGGCTGGGAACTGTGTGGCCCTGGGATGAAACACATGGAGGGGACACTGCCACCCCCCACAGCCCTCATGCCCACAGCCCAGGAGGGTGACAGGGCCCGAGGTCACCCTGGCTTCAGACCATGGGATGGTGGAGCCAGCCTCTGGCAGGGACCCCTGAGCCCTTGGTGATTAATCACCTACAGCCTCAGCATATGCCAGAAGTGGCTTTAGCTTCCCCCAAAAGCTGGAACAGATGGTCCTCAGGTTCTTAACCCGATAATTGTGTACAGACACACAGAGACACATGTACATTCATACAGATATATATAAATACACCCACCAGTTTGACACCCTCTACCCCACCTCAGCCTGCAGACAGGCGAGGCTGTGCTCACCCCCTTCTCCTCCCGTGACAGACTGATTTAATGCTCCTCTTTTCCCAAGTCTCTGGGACACAGCAGCGTTCCAACACTGAAAGAGCTTGGACCTAGCCTGAGAGAGAGAGCTTGTCCCACACATCTGCTGGTCAGAAGCAGCATGGAAAAAGAAGACTGTCACCAGAGCAAAGGCTAGTTTGGATTCACATCCTTCATCTGTGCTCCCAGTAGTTTGGGCTGTAGTGTAGGGGTGTCATCAGAGACCTTTGTAGCTGGAGGAGAGGGACTGACATCACCAGAGCTCATGGCGAGGTAAACAGCTGAGGATAAATAGGATGGCTTTTACTCTTCATCTGTTCATGACAGCACTGGTGGCTGCTGTGACCAGAGCCACAGGTCACAATGACATCAGGCCATTAATAGGACAAAGAGTGACAACTGGGATGATTCAAGAAGCAGGGATGGGGCAGAGGGGAAGAGGTGCTCAGGAGGGGCAGACAAAGAGTGCTGCTGTCTCCTCCCTGGCAGACAGCACAAGCTGGTTCTCTGTGAACCTGTCTGTGGCAGTGGGCAAATAGGGACAGCACAGTGGCTGTGGAAAGCACTGGCTGGCTGATAACTCTCTGAAATTAAACTAATTGCATTGCTTAGTAAATCCTAATAGCAGCTACAATACCTTTACTCTTCTCCAAAGATGCTGAGTGGCTTTATGAGCATTAATTAACTCCAATTCACACAACAAGCCTGTGAGGCAGGTACAATGAGATCTGTGGAGAGGGAAGTCCATAGCCCTAGTCCCACAGCCTGGCAATGTGCAGGGGGTCCCTACAGGATCAGCTCCCTCCCCAGGGTGTGATTACAGCCCAGGAGATCCCACTCCCAGGGCTCCACTCTAATTAACCATCCCATCTCCCTGTGCACTCACATGCACATTTATCATGACTTCCTAGAACAGACAAAAGGCAAAACCATGAAAAGTTTTGCTAATAAACAGTAATCAGCAGCAGCCCTTCATCCTGGCCCGACCCAGGAAAGTCCCTCTGTCCCCATCCCATGATGAGGACATCCATTTCTCTGCTCCCACCCAACATACGCACCTTGCACAGCCCATGGGGCTCTGTGGCTCCCTGTCAGTCTGCTCCCACACCTGGCCGTGCTGGGCATGAGGCAGCCCTGGAGGCATGGGACATGGCATGTGGCTTCCAGACACTCCATGGCCTCGGCTCTGTGTCCTTGTGCCATCCCCTCTGAGATCTACGAGACCCCATTCAGCACAGTGCCTGCACGCCAGAGAGTGCTCCCTGGGGAGTGGGGCAAGGGGCGGAGAAACAGAAAAACCCACAGACACACACCTAAATAAAATATTTTAAAGTGAATTTCCCATGAGGTTTCAGCAGCTCTTTAATATTGTGCTGCTTTTCCTGGCCGATCGTGTTGTCACTCCAGCTGGTGGGAGAGTGATTGCCAGCTGCCTGTGGGGAAAGGATGACAGGAATGTCTCCTCTTGCCTGGCAGACCTGCACTGGCTCATCCTCCTGCACCACTCAACTCCACAAACAAATGGCTTCTTGCAGCAGGAGCAGAGAGGCAGCAAGAGGGTCAGCAGACACGTGTGCCACCATGGATCCCTGCCCCAGCCCCAACAGGGAATGGAGCACAAGGTACACAGGGCTTTGCTCAGGAGCTTTGCTGGTCTCACAGGTGTGGAGCAGAATGGAGCCTTTCACATCCACTCAGCCCTGAGCCACTGGCCAGCTGGGCCACTGCCCCAGCCCTGGAGACCTCACTGTCCCTCCAGCAGCCAGAGGGATGCAAAGCCACAGAGCTTTATCCTTTGCCAGTCCCCACTGGGTGCCTGGCTGGTCCTCAGGCTGAGGGCATTTGAGAGTGGAGAAATACTGTAGGAATTAGACAGCAATACTGTCCTGTGTCCCTGACTCATGGTCTCTGTTGGATGGCATGACCTCGGGCTAGGTGCCCTGCCCTCTCCACTGCTCCAGAGGCAGAGGCTGTGGTAGGAGCGGGGACAGCTGCTGTGAATGTCCCTGTAACAGCAGATGTCACCTTCACCGGACACAAGAGCTCTGTGCCCCGTGGCAAAGCCAATGCAGCTGAGCTGCACCAACTCACCAGGTTAAAGCTGGCCAGCTGCAACTTGCAACTTCTGTGAACAGGGAAGAAATAGTTATTTCCCCTTATTGCAACTTCAATGCCAAATAACTGCCTGTCCACTATGGTAATTGCAACATCACAGGGTGATTAATGCCTGCTCTGCACTCCCAGAACCTGCACCACCTCTGCCAACCACAATGACCCACACCCTGAGTGCCCAGCTCCAGGCAGCCGTCCTGGGCCAGAGCAGGGCTGCAGTGGGCACTGGTTGACAGAGCTGCTCTGCATCCTTGCCAGGAGCCCTGGCTATGGCCAGCTCACAGCCCAGCCCCAGAGGCAGCTCTGTGTGCCCAGGGCCTGCACCTGCCCCGTGCCCGGCTCCTGGAGGCCGCTCCTGCCCCAGCCAGGTGACCCATGGCAGCGCTGATCAATGCCAGGCTGAACTGCTCGCCGCTCTCCAGCTGATCTCGGGTCCCACTGTGCTCCTCCCAGGGGTGACCTGTGCCCACCAGGCACCGAGGGAAGGGGGGCCTGCCCCCACCCCGTCCACCAGGCAGCCACAGGGCTCAGCCAGGGCTGAGCTGCACATCCCTGGCTGCTGCCACTCCGGAGGGGCAGCCACTGGGGAGAGGCTTTTAGGTTTAGCTTTATATGTATAGGAGGGTCTCAAACCGTGACACTTGCTAACTACGGTTTAGAAAATAACAAAAGGAAATTCTAGAGAAAAGCTCAGCATCTAGTCTCACCCGACACCCATTTTTTTTCCTTATTCAAAAGAAATATTCTTTCAAGCATTAAAAAACTCCCCAGTGCTGCTGATACAAAACGCAGTGTAACCTTGAATTATATGTAGCAGGGCTGGCTTTCATTATTTATTAGCAAGATCAATTAGAATATTCTGTTTGCAGAAGAATATAATCCAATATGTACTTCAAGCACTAACAGCTAAATATATGCTTATTTAAAAATCAATCTAAAAGTCAAGGTTTCCTTTGTAAATCCTTACTACAGATTAAAAAAAAAAGCTTTGACTGTTACCACCTGCTGAATCCTGTAGTCTCAAGGAGACAGTTACACATTTTAAAACATCTCAAATGGGAATTGATTGTAACAGGCAAACAACTGCTGAGCCCCCAGCACGGAGGGCTCACGGCCTGTGTGACGGCTGAGCAGCTCGCAGGGGTGGGCACCCCGGGACCACAGCCCAGCACCCCACAGGGCAGCGGGCACGAGCCCCCGCGGCGGGCAGTGCCAGCCAGCACCCCCCGCCCGCCGGGAAGGGCACCCCAGTGTGCCAGCCGTGCCGAGTGACTCACACGCTCACAGCATCCCAGCACAGACTTGTTTTGCACCGACTTCCCCGGCTGACATGGAGCCAAGGCATCCGCCTGCCAGCCCGGCTCAGGATCCGCAGTGTCCTCGCCTTTCTCCCCCGAATCACAGGTTTCTAAGATTAATTGTCATGTATAATTTATTGACCTCAGCCACGACCTTGGCCCAGCGCAGATTCCTTTCTCTGCGCTGGGGCGACAGCAGCAGGCTCTGGCAGGGCAAGGGAGCAGAGCGGCACAGGGTGGGCAGTGCTCGGGCTGCCCCACGGCCCCTCTGTTTGTACCCCGTCCCCACCCTGCAGAGCCCCTTCCTCGGCTGAGCCAGCGCCTGCTTTAATGTCCCCCCTGCTGCCAGCCAGACACAGGCTGCTCTGCCAGCTTCCCGCTCCTTCTTCTTCCTTAAGCCCTTTCTCTTTCGTCTTCCATTTTTAAATCTTATCTCCAGGTAAAGAGGGTATTTGATGGGATCAAAAAGTGACCTTTAACAAGGGTAGCAGAGCTTCAAACAATATCCCTGCAAGTTCACGCACACTCAAGTGTTAAAGGGAACAGTTCTCTGATCTCCTGTTCCTCAGTGGAAAAGTCGTTTTACAAAGATTTCTGCCAAAAGCTGGTGCAGCAGACTGAGGAAACTTTCTTAAAACCCAGCACCTAGAATTTGGCACAGGCTGTCCTTAGCTTCTGATAAACCAATCCTTCAAAATTTTTCAGTCTCAGTCTTTGCCAGCAAGCGCTCCAGCCACACCACCCTGCACCTGGGTGGAAGGAGGGTTGGAACTGGATGATCTTCAGCGTCCTTTCCAACCCAATTCATTCTGTGAATCTCTGGAGTGTTTGTTTCTCTGCTCAAGTTCCCTATCTCTTGCCAGCTTCGTGAGTCTGACAGTTTCCTATCCCCCATCTTTCACTCAGCTGAATAAAATCCCTGAAATGCATCTTAGGTAAAGCATTCCAGCCGTGGAGGGAGGTCAGACAGAAGCAATCAGAGGGATCAGACAGTGATTAGTGGGCTGAAAATGTAGCCAAACTGGGCACAGTGGACAGACACTCGAGGCTTCCCAGGGCCCCCTCAGCAGCACCGTGTCCTGCCCCAGCCTGAGGTCCTCCCAGCCACGCTGGGAGAGATGCAGCAGCATAAGCTTGTGGCTAGCATATCCAAAAGAGCAAAGGACAGGATATTTGATCTACGAGCCAGGGGTCACTCCAGTCTTGGTTGAGACCAAGACCTACAGACCTCCCGTAAGCACCTTGCAGATAAATTCCAAGTGGGAAAAGAGAAGCCAGAGCTAAAGGATGATGTGGGCACCTAACAGTTTGCTTCCTGAGCTTCCTCAGGTGCCATGAGGTCAATGGGCTGCGGCGGGCACGGCCCGGGCTGTGGAACGGGGCCCAGAGGAAAGGGAACGGGAGCGGGCCCCGGGAACGGGAGCGGGCCCCGGGAACGGGAGCGGGCCCCGGGAACGGGAGCGGGCCCCGGGGACGGGAGCGGGCCCCGGGGACGGGAGCGGGCCCCGGGAACGGGCCCCTCGGCCCCTCTGGTGCCCGCTCAGCACAGGCAGCACCAGCGGCCCTGCCGGCCCCCCCTGCCCCGGTGCCTCTGGGCACAGGGCCGAGAGGCGCCAGCTCCGGCTGCCCCTGCACGGGACGGACAGGGCTGCCCACACACATCCCTACAGCCTGGGGCACGGCCACCCTCCCCCGCGGCCAGCAGCCAAGGGGTTAAAGGGCCTCGTTACTGCTTCTGTAGCCGGGCTTCACTTACTTGCAGCCGGAATTCCCCAGGAGCCAGGGCTTTTACTAGTGGCTCTGCTGTAGAACCATGTCATTATAGATTGCAAGTTCCTTAAAGGTCAGATAACACAACACAATTGAATCATATTAGTGAGCATAGCGAGCTGATATTTTCCTAGGAAAGCCCATAAAGCAGATTGTTTGCTGCAGAGAAACACACTGTTGTATAGCAAAGCCGGTGTAATCGTCTGCACAAACAAACAAGTGGTTTATGAGAAAACCTTCCCATGCTGCGGATCCCTGGGGCGGGAGGCAGCGGGACCAAGCGCTGGGCACCTCGGGCAGGTTGGATTGCAGCTTGGGTTACAGCACTGAAATACATCGCAAGAGACAAGGAGGGAAATAAACAATTTCCAAGTGTTTTGTTGAGAGACAAATACTCAATACTTTGTTTAATGTCTGGTAGCGGTTAATCCAAGACAGTGCTATTAAAGAAACACAGAATTGATTGTGAGGATGATTGAAGATTTCTGAAGACTACAATTTCCAAGGCCATGATGACCCCACCTATTTTTTTTTTTTTTAATTTGCCTGTAATCTATTCAGACAAATCCTTTTATCACATTTATTTCCTTTTCAAGTTCCAATAGTATGATTAATTACAGAACTTTGCAGTGCCACTTACCCTACTGCATGCTCTAATTTTGCTTCCTTTTAAAATGTTTTTCCATCCTTAATAGACACCTTTCCTTGTTCAGCTCCTTTCCTTTGCCCCTCTGAAACCTGCTGTCACTAACCCCTCGCCCTGGCAGCCCATCCTGCCTGAATCCGCAGTTCCATCTGGAGGCAGCCACCACCAGTGGCTCCTCGCTTTCCACTGCAGAGGGGCATGTGCTTTTCTGTGGGCAGAGGAAAGGCACAACCCTCTTTTGCCAAAAATTTAGGTGCTTGTCAGACCCTAGGGTCTGCAGCCCCTTCACCAGCCTAGAAATTCTCATTCTCCAAAGTTCTAGGTCTAACTTCAGAATGAAAAAGCAACTGGAATCAGCACAATTCCCTTAACCTTCTGCAGTCAAAGAAAGAGGAGGAAAAGTAATTTAAAAAATAAATTTGAATACACAAAGCCACATCTCCTCTCGTTTGCCTTCAACACCTGTGTCAGCTGTCCGGGGCAGCAGGGCAGGAGCACCCCCAGCTCCCACTCCCACCCATGTCGGCTCTTCTCCGCTGCCTTTCATCACGACCCAGCCAAACAGTGGTGAAACGCAGGCAGAAAAACAATTAGATTTAAATCTCGTTTCCTCTTTCTATCTTGCCTTTTTCTTTGCTCTACTTAGATGCTCCTCAGTGCACTAATAGGATTTGTGTTTAGCACAGTGCAAAACAAATGATTTATGGGTCTGTCTGCACCACACACTCCCAATGCCATTGCAGCCCCCTGAAAGGGCACTCCAAGAGTAGCCAGACGAGAGTGTTGTGGCACTCTGTGTAACCCTTTGTACACACTGCCCCACGATCCCTGCTATCCCAGCTCTCACAGTGCCTCTCCTTTCCTCACACTGCACTTGGCTCTGCTTGGGGATGAAATGGGACCAAGACCCTTGACCAGCTTCAGCCCCTGCTGCCACGCACCAGCCACGCTGCTCCCACGAACCCATCTGCTGGTTTAATTGGGGTTCAGCTCTGATTGACTTGTGCCTCATCTAAGCCGAACTGGGGCTCAGTCCCTGCGCCTCATTACCAACAGGTAGAGCAAAGGCTGTGTGAGAACTGACCAGACCCAGCACCTCCAGCACGGTCAGGAGCACAGCACACTGGAGGCTGCAGTGGCTCGGGTGCCAAGGTCCTGCTGAAAGTCTCGGGGGCCGGTCAGATTTTCCTGGTGGCTCTGAACGTGGCTCTGTCAGAGCAGCTCCTGCGGCTCTGCGCCAGCAATGCCCTTCATTAATTCCTAATGCTGCCCCAAGTACATCTCGTGTCCTCCAGGGTTTGGCAGCCCCTGTGAGCTGGGGCACGGAGCACAGCTCCCTACCTTCCTGCCACATGTAACAAGAAGCCAAATGAAATAATGAAAGAAACTCATTTTAATGCCACAGAGGGAATTGTTTTATTGCTAAAGCAGCAAATAGAACTAATTGAATCCACTGGAAAAAAAAAAAAAAAAAGAGCAAAGGAATGGAAAGGGTAGGTGTGGAGCACAGACAAAAAGGGCGAGCTGGAGCCTGAATATTCATGGACCTAGAAACCGCAAATCCTTGAATGCAAAATATCTTCATAACTGATCATACTGCCAATGGCAATGCATGCACAGCTTGGAGACAGGCTTGGAATGTTTGCATTTACAAGTTTTCTTAAGTAATATTATGGAACAAATTCTCTGGTTCATTAAGCTGCTTTGCACCTCCCTGGCGAAAGAGAACATCCTGGGCTGCCACAGGCTCCCACGGGCGCGGGGCAGCACACAGCCCGGGGACTGCTGTGTGTCCCCAGCTGCCCCCTGCTCTGGGGGCTGCCACGGCAGCTCTGACCCCTGCCACGGGCTCAGCACGGGACTGCGTGGCTGGGCTGCTTTGGGGCACTTCACCCCAAATCCCCTCCCCTTTCACATGTTACACCTGCCACAAGATTTTAAACGCAATTTTCAGTGATTTTCAATTTTCAGTGCCTTAATTAAAATGTAACCCCCATATCAATATATAAATATATATATTAATATGGGGGTTTCATTTTAATTAAGGCAGCACTCATATTCTTCATTACAATACTAAGTCATCCAGCAAGGAACACCAAGGATATAAATCCCATTAATGAAGGAGAAGATTCGTAACTTCCACTGTATGCTCCAGCACAGAGGCACCAGTACAAGATGACTCTGATATGAAGTGCAAGGTGAGGAAGCTGGATTAGAAATGCAGTTTATACTCCCAAGGGCCATACAATGTTCATCTGGCACCATGGGCCCTAAATCTGCACCCTAAAGGCACCCAAAACACCAGTCCTACCTCAATCTGTTTTCCCGACGCTGAGAGTGAGCCCCAGGCACAACACTGCTGCTGGGTGTGCTGGTGAGGGCAGGCAGTGCCCGGGCCCCTCCTGGCTGCTGACAGCCACATGTGGGAGGGGAAGGGCTGCAGCTGAGACCCTGCCCAACACCAGCAGCAGTGCTGCAGGCTGAGGGTGTCTCCCCAGCCTTGGGGTAACGGGGGCTCAGCTCTCCACAGGCTCACTGGAAGACAGAGGCACAGGTGAAATCCACCTCTCTGCAGAGCCCTGCCTTCCTCTTCACACCAGCATCCCAAATCCTTTCCCTCTGGGCACAGCAAAGAGCTTCAGGCTCACCTCTGCCTGCAACACACTCCAAGCATTAGAACAAGTTAATAGGGGTCATGGGGGGAGCTGCACTGAGCAATGCCACGCCAGAGCACCCCGGGGAAGGGCCCTGAACTGGGCAGCAGGAACGGACCCGCCGCGGTGCCACGGGGCACCCGCATCCATCACATGCTGACAGTCAGCAGCTCTGCACTCACACACTGATAAACAAGCTCCTTGCACAGCCTGGCCAGGGGAAAGCACTTCTGCGCCTCTGCCTACTGCAAAAAAATGGCTGAGGAGTTCCTGATAAGGTTTTCCAAAGGAACCCATCTGCAGCAGAGACGTGGATTGCCTCCCACTGAGACGACCATATCCCAAGACGAGAGTGCTTCAGAGTGCTATGTGGGAACAGAGTAATAATAAAACACCTTGCTGTAACTTTAGCAGCAGTGGCTCTAGCAGAAAAGCCTGTAATGATCTAATAACACATTTCCCTTGCTGCCACTCCAGCCCTGTGAAATCCAGGGTAGTTTAAGCCATAAATCCATCCCAGCTCTTCCTTTGTCATTAATTGTTAGGCTATTTGTATCACACATTTCACATACCAAATAGACTCCAATTTCATGGTGGGCTAGTCTGCAGAAATGCTTCTTTTAATCTTTTTTAATTTTAAAGTGGTACCAAACTTTAATATTTTCTAATGGAATGTATATTTTACTCACATCTAATAGTATCACTACAATTTAGGAGCAATAAAAGTCAAGCTCCCGTCTGTACAATAAGCTTGCAGCTCTATTTCCAAAGTTCAATCAGTTAACCTAGGAGAGCAATAACTTCCCTACAATGAGTAACGGTGTAGAATAATATTTAGAGATAAACCCTTTTTGCATAGGAAATTGCATTATGATTTGCTGGGTCTATGAAATTCTCAGCAAGATGCTTTAGTTTACCAATGAAGTTGTTGCCTCAGGCATTTTTCCACACTGTTTCGATTTTTTGGGGGGATTCTAGATGATTTTGAGCTGAGTAAGGAGCCGTTATCATTCCAGATCCTGGCAGCAGCAACAGAGCTGCTGCAGCCTCTTCCCCACGTTGGCAGTGCAGGAGGAGCAGCCCAAACCACAGCTGCCCCCTCAGAGGGGCTGTGAGCCCTGGAGTCTCTGCCCTCCACCCTGTGCCAGCCCCTTTGGGGCCTGCCCTGCCAGACCACTGCTGGGGCCATCACACGGGCAGGACAGCGACGGCAGCAGCTGCCTGGCTGCCCTGGGCTGTGCTCCTTTGGCCAGATTCCCATTTCTCTGGGGGAGCCATGAGCAAAGACCGAGGGCAGGAACACTGCGAGTGCCATCCCTCGGAGGCGAGCCCCGGGCACAGGTCACATTCCCTGTTCTGTGGCACAGCTCAGCACCAGCACCACCACGGCCCCAGCATCCTCCCTCACGCTGTGAAATCTCCATCCCCACCGCACGGCCCTGCACCACAGAGCCCCTCTAGCTCACGCCTGACTCTGGATTTGCCTTTCTGTGTAAGGTGAGCAGCTCATGCAGAGGAGGCAGAGCCCTTTCCTGATGTTCCAGTGTCCCTCAGTGCACCCCCTGGCTCTGCAGGCCCCAGTGCCACAGAGCATGAAGCAGAGGTGGTGACTGGTAATTCAGGAATTAAAAGGGTACAAATAAAGAGCCCTAAAATTAGCTTGTTAAGGCTGCAAGCACTGACAGTGCAGGGCAGTGACACTGTGGGATCCATGCTGGCACTCCCCAGGGAACAGACCAAGGAGGGATGAACCAACAGCCACTTAAAGACCTCCAGCAGCAATGACTTTAGGAGCCACGGTCTGCCACCAGCATTTCCCGAGTCAGCACTCTGGATGGAAAACGGTGAGTTTGTTGTTGAGCAAGCAGGACCACAGCAGAGCGATTGACAGTTTGTCCCCTGCACAGGTGATGCAGCACCCTCCACCCAGGGTGGAGTCCAGAGGAGACCCCTTCCCACATGTCCGGGGCTCAGGGGTGGGCACAGAAGCACCTGGAGGAGCCTCAGCGCCTCTGGGGCTGTGCACCCCCACGTTGGCTTCACACAGGCTGGGTGGGTCTGTGTCCCCCCTGGCTGGGGGGCAGCAGCTCCTGCTCTGGGCTGAGGAATCCAGCCACCCAGTCCTGATGCTGATGTCGGCTTCCCATGAGCGTGCTCACGGCTCGGCTTAATTATATGAGTGTCCACCAAGAACAAATACAGAAAGGGCAGAGCTGGGGCTGAAATAAAGTTATTTGCAGATGTGGATGAACACTAATAGTAAATATATCACTGTACCCATCTCAATGCAAGATGAAAGGAAATACACTCTAAAACAAAGGAGAACCACGGATCTGGGCTATCACAGCAGCGCTGCTCTGCTCGGGTCCAAACTGATTACTGCTAATAAAGGAGGGGGCCAAGTCCAGTCCAGCCTGGCTCTGAAGGAAATGGAAATCAGATTTTGGCTTGAAATGTGTTAGAGCAATCTCTGTAATACAAAATAAAGTCTGGCAGATGGAGTTATTTTTATCCAAAGCTAGTTCTGTTTAGTAGGTCGGTGGCTATAACTGATGTCCCTTTGCTATTTCCTCTTCCCCCAGGTCCCCCTGCCTCAGTTTCTCCATGCTCTGACAAGATTAAAGCAGACAACTCCAGTATATTTTGGGAGGATCCTACTTAGCTGTAAAAATCAATTGTGAATTTTGCATCCACCCCCAGCATTTGGCCTGTTTATATTGCCAAATATATTCTGTAAAGAAGTACTGTACTTCACAGGAGAGCTTGTCAAGGTAAATACCTTCATTTACATAAAATGTGACTAGCAATTGAAATGTTAAAGCCATAAAGAGCAAGTTTATGATCCATCCTTGATGTCTGGATGTATAATATGACAAGGGGGGAAATACTGTGCCTTGCAACATTTACTAAATTGGTGTGTTGACACTGGGGAGGGAAATGGGAGACTTTGAAAAAAAAGTTGGAGGGTTTTTCTGAGGGCTGTCTCTGGTGTTTTTTCTTCTTCCTTTTCATAAGTATGAATCTTTTCCTCAGCCTTCTACAGTCAGCTTTCAACACTCTCCTTCAGCTTGGAAACTGCAGCTACCAAAATAACAAACAGGGGAGCAGTGCCCGAGAGCCATCATGGAGCAGAGTCTGGGCAACAGCTTGGCCTTGCCCAGGGAGAGGAGCTGCTCTTGGCAGGGCCAGGGCCCAATCCTGCCCAGCACTCCCCCCCTGCCCCCAACAGGTACCTTTGATCTACACAGGAATTTCTCACTGTGATTGAACAGACTCTTGTAATTCTGGGGTTTCCTTTAAACTTTTTCAAATATGGGGGAAACCAATTTAAACCTCATATAACCCTAAATAATACTTATTTAAAAGTGGATTAAAAGGCTAAAATGAACTGCCTCTCACATGCACACAGCAGTGAAATTACAATATCCACACTGGATGCTCTGGAAAGTTTGATTCTGCAGGTTCCTCACCCGAACTCCATACAAATATTTCAGCCATTCATTCTTGCTCATACCCTCATACCCCTTACAATTCATTGAAACCACTTCAAGCAAAAGTCATTTGAAAGAAATTACCTCTGTGTATCACACACTGAGCAGTGAGAAATGTCCCACATGAACCAGCCCAGTCCCCAAAGCAATAAAATTTCTGCTGAAATGCATGAAATAATGACTCAGAGAAAAGGAGTTCCCATGACAAGAAGAGGTAAAAGAAACCCATGAAAAGGAAAAGACTCTGACCTTTGTCAATACAAGGTGTGACAAATTTGTGTTGGAATTTTGACTTTGAAAATCTAAAGCCTTTGCCCATGACTTTCTTTGAGAAGCTGTTGTTCCTTCTCTGCCAGTCTGGGCCGGGCACAGAGCAGCGAGCCTTGCTGAGCCAGGGAGCAAGCAGGGGTCAGGTGCATCATTTAAACCACAGAATGTGACCACCCAACACTTCCCCTTTTGCTTCTCCAAGGGGCTATTTTTCCCCTGGCCTGTTTTTGAGTTTTCTCTCTACATGCATGAGCAGTACTGCACTCACAGAGAGCGAAGCTCACAAACTTTGACTCCACAGACAACCCTCAAACCCTTAGCAGCAAAGCACCAGAGCATTTACAAAGAGGGTTGTTGAGCAAAATGCTAAAGAAAGGATGTTCTTGAGACTACAGTGCAACAGTTCAATGATTTCAGGGCTGGTGACATGTGAAGTTTCCTACATGTTCCAAGGGATGTTCCAACAGTCTCTGGAAGAAGCGTCCCCAACGTGTGGCTGGTGTGCTGAGCCCTGTGTCCATAACCCTCCCAAGGGAGCTCCTGTTTGCAGGAGCACACACCAGGACCAGAGTGGGAGCAGGGCAGAACCCCAGCTGGGCACACTGGTGGGATGTGGCCCTGGGCACTCCACTCCACCCGCCTGAGGGAGCGGGGCTGGACAGAGGGGGCCAAGGCACAGGGGGGCAGTGCCTGGGGCTCCTGGGGGGCACAGAGAGCACCCTGCTGCCTCCCCCTCTTGCTCCCACCTTTCTCTCAGCCCTCAGTCAGATACAAATACGCTTCACATGGAGGCAGAAGCAGTGACAAGCCCTGCGGGAGCGGGTGCTCCAGAGCCCTCCTGCCAGTGTGCTGGCCCTGGCACTTCTCTCACTCTCTTTGCAGGAAGAGCCAGAGCAGCACACAGGGGCTGCAGGTGCTGAGAGCAGCTGCCATTCCCATGGCTACAACTGAGCAGAACGTGGAGAATCATCATCAGGCGATAAAACACTGCAAACAGACACAATTCATTCGTTCATCCCATTCCTTGAGCTAAAACAGAGCAGAAAGGAGAGAGGCAACTGCTGCCCAGGAAGGGTGCGGGGTGGGTTCCCCAGGCCCAGTACACAAGGTGGGGGCAGAGCCAGGAGACCCCCAGCTCTGGCACACAGCAGATTCACTGCAGTAGCTGCAGGATGCAGAAGAAAATCCATGTCTGCTGCTGAGTGGCCTCTCGTCAGTCCCCAGATGGGTGAAAAATGGGGGCCAACCAGCACAAAGCCTGGCCCCTGCCTGCAGCCCCCAGCCCAGAGCCGACCCAGATGTCAGCAAAGTCCAATACACTGCATCCACAGAGGAGAGAGGCAGCTGAGTCACTACATTTCAGCAAAAGCCAACTCACAGCAGGGCCCAGAAACAAAATCAATACGCTTTCCCTAAGTTACCAGAAGTGCAGTGGGTACAACACTCTGGGAAGGCCTTTTGCAGAGAAACACAGCAGCTCCCAGGCTCTGCAGCACTGCCTGTGGGCAACAGCAGACCCCAATCCATCCGCCCATTGCAGGTGCTCCCACAGTGCCGTCAGCACAGGCTCACAGTGCTGATGGAAAGGGTTTGATTTCCTGAATGCCCTGAGCCGACCAGAACAGCACAGGCATTACCCAACAACACAATTACAGCTCACAGCAAGGTGACACTGTGTGGGATGAGGCTGAAATGGCCCCAAGCTATTGCTGCCCAACGGCTGTCAGGGGATGTTGAAGAAGGGTCCCCCCATACATCCCTGGACACAAATCCTGCCAGCAGCCATGGCAGCAAAAGCTGGGTGCTCCAAGGTTGGATCATCCCTGGGCACGCAGGGCTGGCCCCACTGCCAGCCACCAGGCCAGCACAGGAAGGAAGGTGAGATGGCCCCATGGCAGAAATACCAACACACAAGAGGCAGCTCCCCATAGAGACGAACTCAGCATCCACAGGGATGCGACTGAGTGCCAGCTCCAGAGCCCCACGGAGCCGACCCGTGAGCATGTGTGCATTACTGAGAGAGGAGCTCCCTGTCATGGCATTATTCATTATTTGTATGAGGGCAGCAGCTCACCAAATAACACGCAGGCCTGACTGCTTGGGAGAGCACTCCAAAAAACCCAGACAGGCGGTGCAAATAGCATTAGACATGCAAGCCATTCCACTGCCTGTCGTGGTGACTGCTGCTGCAGCAGGGCCACTCCACACACACAGCTTCACCCTGTCCGAGTGCTCAGCACTGGAGGCCCAGGGCAGAGAGGGGAATGTGATCCATTCACAGATATGCTGCAGCCTCTCCAAGAGGGTTCCACTGAGGAGGAAGCAAGGAGTAAAGCAATGAGCATGTACACACAGAATTTAACTATTCTAATCAGCAAACCTTAAAACTCAATTTCAACTCACCACTATCAGGTGTTCTCTTTGTGTTATGGAAATCATATTCATGTTAAAACTGCAAGCTTGTTTTCAAATACTGTTACAAATCCCCAGTTTTTCTGCTAAAGGCAGGATGTCAAGGTAGCCTTGAAAGTGTAACATGACAGAACCGAACCCCCTCACTGTGCTGAGGCTGCAGGCAGCTGGGGATGGTGGCTGGGAGCACTGGGCTGTTCCACTTGCTCAGGAAACCTCAAGGGTGCCCAAGTGATGAGGTCTCCTGTGCTGGTCATTTGCATCAGCAGAAAGACACAACTAAAGCCCCCCCCCCGCCGGGGCTCAGAGCTCCCACTCCCCTCACACAGCCACTTGCAGCATTTCTCTTCCGAAATCCCCAGACCAGGCACCAGCAGCATCTGAGCGTCCCAAGGTATTGGCACCTGCACAGGTGAACCATGCACAGTGCCAGTGCAGGGCAACATGACCAAACAGGGTCACCTCCTCTCCTTCTCCGGCCACACAGAGCCACTGGACCACACCGACCCCAGGGCTCTTCTGCAGACCCCTGCCCTTCTCCGTGGGGTCTCTCCTCTCTGAGACCAAACCAAGGCCCCTAGCACCACAAGGGGACAAACCTGTCCAGGTGTTGGACACTGCAGGCAGTGTGCAGTTCCCATTATCCACAACATCCCTACACAATTGTGTGCCCTTGATCCACGCCCAGGCAGGCAACTCAGGCATGTCCCAAACGCTGCTTCCCTCAGAGGCCTCTCTGTCATTCTGCCATCCTTTTTGTGCTCTGAGAAAGGCTGTCAGTGCTTTTCCAAATGCAGGATAGCTCAGGGCATTGCTCAGGGCATGGGACATGCCCGCTGAGGCATGAGCATCACACTGGAGAGAGCAAACGCCTGCAGTCCAGCCTGGCCACAGGGGACATGTGGAGATCACTCTGTGCCTGGGCACATGAGAGAGCAGGTGTACACTTGGACACTGGCTAAAAACCAGCAGCAGCTCCTGCAGGAAAGATGGCATATCCTGGGGAAGGAGGGAGCAAGTTAAAGACAGCAGCTGACAAAGGAACAGCAGAGGAAGGTTGGATGTTGTTTAAGGAAAGCTGTTCCATGGAGCTTGTCCTTCAGACAGCCCAGCATTAGGAGGGACAGAATCATAAATTGCAACCACACAAACAGTTCTGGCAGCATGACAGAAACTAACCAAAACTAATCTTGGCCCAGTTTGCACCAGTTCATGTGTGGGAAGACCTCTGTTTGCAATTGCCACGAGAACTGAACCAAAGGCATCAGAGACAGCATACAAACCTTCAGCTTTCCCTCCAGGTTCCCAGGAAAAACAGAGCAGGCAGTGTGGAACTGCCATCCTGACATGCTACCCTGCCCCCAGCAGCACAGAGCTGGTGTCCCCTGGCCCAGTGTTTGCAGCAACCCCAGCCACTGAGAGAGATCCTGGACCAGACACCCAGAGCGTTTAGGGCTTTTCAATCTCAAGGCAGCAAAGACACAGCTAAAGCAACATGGAGTACACACAAAGAAATGGAAATGCCCTGGTGCCGTCTCCATTTTACAGGTGGAGAAATCAAGGTGGAGAAGGCATTTCCCTTTCCTCCAGCTCCTCGAGGCTGGGAGATAATCTTGTGACTGAACAACAAAGCAAGGAACCCTGAAGGTCTGCCATTCCCTTTTTTCACTGTGTAAAAAAGCCGTGACCATGTTAGAAGCTCACAGTGTGTAATGCAGAAGTCACCCTAAGGAGATGCTGGTAAAAATCTTCAATAGTTGCTTCTTTGCTAAAAGAACATTGACATTTCTGTGGATAGGAAAAATCTCCAATTACTCTACCTGGGACACAGCTGTGAGCTGTCAGCCTCCCTGGTGCACTCAATCAGGTAATCTCAGAGGTCAGCAAGAAACAGCTGCTGGGATGGACAGCGATCTTTCCCCATTCTGCCTCTGCTTTGTGTTTGTATGGCACTAAAAGCCAGCCCATGATGACAGCCTGGCACCAGTACAGCACCAGGGAAGCTGTGGCTGCTGCCGAGGCACAGACCACCGGCACAGTCCTGTCCCTGCAAGGCTGAACACTCTCGGAAGGAGGGGGAGAGAAGCACGTGTTGGGTTGGGCAGGTGTGAAGATAACCCTAGGTCAGGCAGCCAGGGCTGCAATGGCACAGAGCACCAGAGGAGTCATTTCTTTACCCTGTGCCCAAAGCATCCATCCCGCAGCCTGCTCTGCCCAGCCCCTCTCACACCCAGGGTGCCCCAACCCGTTCTCCCACCTTTCCCACCCAAGCAGCAGAGCTCCAGGCTGGAAATGAGCAGCGAGCTGCTGCAGGGATGGAAAATACCAAACTGCATTCAGCAAGTGAAAACCTGTGTGTGCCTCTTACTCCGCAAGAAGAGTTTACACCCACTCACTAGCCCTTTTCTAGTAGCATAACTTTAAAGATGAAAAAGCAGCTGCTCATCATATTCAGTGCTTGATCTTCTTCTGCCTGTTTTGAATAAAACCAAACTTTTTTAATATGCCACTTTCTATCCTCTTCTAGCCAGTTTTCTAAACTTATTTTTCAAGGTAAGCCTTTCCTCCAGTAAAATTCAGTACAATAAAATACTGTGTCTGAAATTATATCTATAAACACAACAACCATAGCCAGTCCTTTAGTTGTTCCCCCCATCAGAGCAGCACACTGAAAACACTTGGGGACAACCTCCCTTCCTCAGTGCTGGTGTCCGCTTTCTTGAAATCCCTCAACATTTCCCCAGAGCCAAGCGGATGCCACACCAAGTGTTATGAAGACTTTGCTTCCACAATCCCCACAGAAGACTGCCTGGAGTTTCCCACATTTATAAACCCCTGACATGCAGACCACGGACTTCACTTTAATAAAGAGTGACCAGATAATCCGGGCAGTAACCAGCCTGCTGCTTCTCATTTTTAGCTTCATTTTCAGCACAGCTAAGCAGCTGCCATACTAACCAGAACAAGAACCTCACCAGCTGAGCCACAGACCACTTTTTATAAAGAACCTGTACGGTTTGCTTTGAGCAGTGAACTACAGAGCTACTGGGAAATTTTAAGTTCTCCTGATGTGCTGCATTCTGCTCAGAAATTTTTAAGAGAGAGAGAGAAACACTGAGCCATCACAATCCATTGATTTCCTAAACCTGTCAAGACATTTAACACTTCCTTACTGCAGTCCAGTGTTTCCTAATAACCAGGACTTCTACAATAAAATTCCTTTAAAATGTTACCCGTTGTCAGACAACAGCATTTAGAGACTTCTTCACGAACAGAATTAAATCTTGTCAATGGAAAACTTCCTAACATGGAACTTGTTGAACAAAGAGTAAACCTTATTTGTGAAGCAAAGCCTGTGGTCGCATGAAGGCAGCATCCTTCAGCCCTAGCAGCACCTGGAATAACGTGCGATCTTGTTTATTTCCGGAATTATTAATTACCGACCTATTTAGGCGTATTTTACACCAAGTACAGCCGAACCGCTACGGTCTGCTCACACACTCTGAGCAGCCGAGAGGGATGTTATTAGAGATTTGCTGTTTTCCCACCAGAACAGCGCGTTTCCAATCACCGCCGCCGCCAGGCGCGACCTCACGCCTGCCCCGGCCCCGCGGCTCTGCGGCCCCGCGGGGCTCCCGGAGCTCGGCCCAGGTCCCACCGCGGGTGCCAGGGGACCCCTGGGACCACGCAGGAGCCTCCCCCGCCCCGCACGGACACGCAATCCTCCCCCCCGCCGCCGCGGATCGCGCCCGCAGC
>VYXF01003601.1:340468-368578 GCA_013397295.1 Polioptila caerulea
CTCGTGTCAGCACTCACGGCGCACGGCCCCAGAGACAGGGCCAGTGTCAGCTGTACCCTACAAATCCTCCTCCTTTTCCCTGCAAAAACCAGCGCGCCGCAGCTCCTTGGCCCCTTGTTCTGGCCTGCTCCCCTCCACCTCCCCCGATGTGTCCCCAGCCCGTGGCTCCTGCACAGAGCCTCCAGCTGCTGAGACAGGTCCTCTGGGACAGCCCCAGGCCGCAGGGACCAGCTCCCCTGGTTCTGGCCCTATGGGGATCTGGGATAGTTTCTTAGGGCAGCCTGCTTTCTCCGGGGATCCTGAGGAGAGGTGGCAGACCGTGGGCACGGGCAGGAAGGAACTTCATTTGGAGCATGGAGGGTTCATCGTTTGGGTGCCAGGAGCTGCACCAGTAGATGAGGCCAATTACACCTTCGCATGGTGCTCTTCCAGGAACTCTGTCCCCAGCCTTGGTGGAGCAGGCTGGGGCTGACAGCCTCCCTCCTCACAGTTTTCTGGAGCAGCCATCACCTCTTTCTAGCTCCACGTTTTGTCACTTCCCACCTCCAGTTCTCAGGTTTGGCTTTAGGGTGTATTTTGTGAGGGGAAGGAATGCGTTATTGTCTCTCAGCTTTCTCCTGTATCTTGTCTGGGGTGTCCAGGAGTCTCCCCATCATGAGTGTTGCCCTGGGACATTGGGACATTCCACAGCCTTTGGCATCCTGCTCCAGAGCAGAACAGTGCTGGCAGTGCCATGTTCAAGGATGAACTGAGGAACACGGCCATTTGCTAAAACCCTCACAGGTGAACGAGCAGCAGTCTGGCCTTGTGCACCAGCGCTGCCAGCACGGCCTGAGGGCAGCAGGTCACACCAAGAGCCAGCACCTGACCCCAGTGCCAAAAGCTGCAGAGCAGCTGTCTGTTCACACATGCAAGGGCCACAGCTGCACCTCTGAGCCAGCACTGGGAAAATGCAGAGTGTCTCCAGCCTCCGTGAAGGCTGTGTAACTCATCCTGCCTGTGAGCAGGACGAGTATTTGGAGGCAGTGACCCTTCTCCACTCACCAGTCTGGGGAACTGCTGGATTGTGCATCCCATCCCACAGAGGTGTTCTGGGTGAGGCTGGATGGGAGAGGGCTGGCAGAGCTTCCTCGTGCTCCCCCAGCCATGGCCTAGGTTTTATGGGGGAAGCCCAGGGATTGCCCAGGTTTTACAGGGGAAGCCCATCTCCAAACCTTGCTGTTGCATAAGGAACACAGAATCATTGAATGTTTTGAATTGTAAGAGGTTCTTCAAGGTCACAGAGTCCAATCCGTGCCATGGGCATGGACACCTTCCACCATCCCAGGTTGCTCCAAGCTCTGTCCAGCCTGGCCTTGGGCACTTCCAGGGATCCAGGGGCAGCCACAGCTGCTCTGGGCAACCTGTGCCAGGGCCTGCCCACCCTCCCAGGGAGGAATTCCTTCCCAATATCCAACCTCACCTTGTCCTGTGTAAGTGTGAAGCCATTCCCCCTTGTCCTGTCACTGCTTTCTTTGACCTCCCTTTTCAGCTGACATACCTGTAGAGGCCCTTCTTGTTATTCTGTATGTCCCTTGCCAAGCTCAGCTCCAGCCTTGGCCTTCCTGCTTCCCTCCCTACACCACTGGGGAGTTCCCCTGTGCTCTTCCCACGATAGCTCTTCCTGTTTCCACTGCCTGTGCATTTCCTTCTTCCCCTCCGGTTTTACCAGCAGGGCCCACCTCAGCTGTGCCAGATTTCTGCCTTCCTTGCCTGATTTCTTGTGCCTGGGGATCACGAGCTTTAGTGCTCTAAGGAAAGTGTCCCTAAAGACCTGCCAGCTCTGCTCTGCTCCTCGTCCCTGAGGGCAGTTTCCCAGGCTTCACATTGACTAACTTCTTGAAGACCTGCAGTTTGCTTTCCTAAAATCCAGAGCCCTGACTTTACTCTTCGCCTGACCTAAATCCCTCAAGACTGCCAGCTCCACCAGAGCAACACGCTTTGGAGTCCTAGCAACGTTTGGTCTCATTGCAAAAGCAGTATTTGGAAACAAAAATTAAGTGCCAATACTAGGTAGCTGCCCAGAACTGAAAAATGTATTCATAAAAAAAAGAGGAAAAGCACCAATGTTTCCCATAATGAACAAAAGCTCAATGCTGCTCTCAGCTGGACATGTGTTCTCCCTGTGCAGCCCCAGTTACAGTGGAGATAATTCCTTCATGATATATTTTTTATGGCACACATGAGACCTCTGAAATGCAGTCTCTTGTGTCCTGTAAATCATTTCCTGTGACTTGTGGATTCCTTTTCAACTGCATTACAGTAATGTGACTGTTTGGGGACTAGCTGGGGCTGGCAGAAGCGGAGCCCCGCGTGCCCCCGCTGCCTCTGCCCGTGTGCCCCGTGCCCAGCGCTGCAGCAGCGGCACAGCCGCCCCGGGCAGCAGCACTTGGCCTCGGGCATCCCCTCAGGCACTGACCAGAGGAACACGGTTCCTGTCCTGGGCAGCCCCAGCCCACTGGAAGGCTGCTGCAAATTCGGAAATCAGGCTTGAACCTTAAATGGGACTCGCAGCAGGCGCAGTGTGGGTCACACTGCAGGGCTGGGGACAGAGGGACGCTCCCACGAAGCCCTGGCAGAGCAGGTTCACTTACCACATGCACATCTCGTGTAAGTGTATGGATATGTATGGATTTACCTTGAGAGAGATGAATCCCTCTCGTACATAGCAATATGTTTATTCCAAACTGGAGAACCCACAGAGAGCCTGCTGGCAGCCACAAGCCTGCTCTCGAGTTCCCCAATATCAAAAAACCTTAACCCAACCCAAGCCTAAACCCAAATAGTTCTCAGTTTCAAAAATAAGATAAACCTCAAACTAGACTCTGTTTAATGAAGTCACAGTGCTTTGGTCTTTCTGACACTGAGAACACACCCAAACTGCAGTGCTTAGCAGAATGCCCCAGCTTGACATCCCTGTGGCTGTGGCTCCTGTGACATGCTGCACAGGAGACTAACTGGATTTACAGCAAACCACACAGAATGGAGAGACAATTTCTTCTTGGGCACCAGCTTCCAGCCTAGAGGAAATTTTATAACCGGAATGTAAAGCCCTCTAAAACAAACGGTTCAGCCTTAAATGCCTGCTGCTGGGCTCCAGCTCCTGATTCATCACAGAGTGTGTATTTCTCCTGCACGGATGTCAAACGCATCCATGAGCAGATCTGAGTGTTATCCAATGCTGGCTAGTGCTGTTCAGCCATGGATGCAATAGGAGCTGATGGAGTGTAACACTTTATTTGACAGTTCTGCTCTTAAAGGCTTCTGTATTTACCCTGCGTACCTGCCTGTCCAAGGCACAGCAATTAGCAGTGGGAGCACTTCCCAGGCAGGCAGCAGTGGCCAGCTGGGAGCTGCCTGGGCAGGCTGGCCACGTGGATCACCTAGTTCATGCCCCGCATTTTGGCAGGGATCAAGATCAGTTGGTTTTGACAAAGGGAAAGGAATCCTATTGTGGGTGACCATGGAGCTCCACCCCTTGAATGCAGGTTTTTCTAAGTTCCCATCACCTGGAATGATTTGTGGCTGCCCCACCTGAGCGATATGTCTGAGATGCTCTCATCTCCATAGGGACAGCAGTGCTGAGATTTGTCCCAGAATCTTGGTTAAGGGGACATGTGACAATAAGTCATGGTAGGCAGCAGAGAGCCCTTCTCTGCAGCAGCTGCCAGGGTCTGCCTGCCCATGCTGATGACCAGGCTGCAGTTAGAGCCATGTTTCACACAAAATAGACTGGGAAGCCCTTTCAGCTGGTGCTGTGCAAAGGGTACTGGCCTGGCTCACGGGGGGAGGCAGAACTCCGAGGCTGAGGCTGAGTGCTGGCATCCTCACTGCTTAGACATGGGATGACCTGCTCCAGGATTCTCACACCTTTGCTCCAGGAACAGAAACTGGGAGAGGAGCAGGGCAGAGTGAGACTCTGGGGACACCTTCAGCCTGCAGAGCCCATCTGAGGGGGACCTGGGCACCTTTGGCCAAGTGAGAGGGGAGCTGGAGAGCATGTCCCTGCTCTCCAAACACACAAGCAGATGAGCACCAAGAAAGGAGGAAAATGGCCTCAGATAATAGTCTGTGCTGGCACAAAAACAAAGAGGTATGAGTTGGCACAAATAACTTTTGGCTGGAAATCAGATGGTTTCTAACAGTGGGAGAAATGTTGTTCTGGAACAGATTCCTGAGAGGAGCATTGGGGGCAAAGTATGCAATTAGTTTTAAGATTGAGTTTGAAATGGACTTTATAACATCATTGCCAGCAATTGCAGGGAAATGGGATTTGATGGCCCAAGCTGTCCCTTCTAGTTCCATGCTCCTGTTGTCATTCACAAGCACCAACCAGAGCAGGAGCCCTCTAACAGGAAAGGGCTCTCTAATCTATCAAAGGCTTAACAAGATCCATTGAAGGGAATCTGGAATTAGACTCATTTAAGAGCAATGAAAAGGGTGTATTTTAACAAGGACACTAATTTCCCTTTGTAACAATTTGTGAAGGAATATCACAGGACACTTCTCTTGGAAGGCTTTACACTGCAAATGGAATTCTTTGTAAAGAACTGGGCCCAGCTATGAGCCAGGATGTGGTCCCTACAGGAGAGTCTCTGGCCTGACAATCTCTACATGCCAACACTCCAATTATTGCTTCTGCTAAGGACTAAGTTCCAGAGATTATCACCTCAGTTTCCTGCCTTTCACAAACACCAGGAATATATTTTTCAGGAAACTTCAGAGGCTAATCTTCCATAATTCCTCCTCATTATTTACTTGTCAACAGAAGCAATGAAACACCTTGAAAATAAGTGGATTAATGCACACAGTGCTCTACATCCTTCAGGGAATGAATAAAGTTTGTAAATATATACTGAAAGCAAAAAACCAGTAAAACTGCAATGACATTTAAACTCCAGTCAAAGGCACTCAAGATGTTTTGCAGTGGCATTCCGCTCTGTCAAACCATTTTCCCATTCATGGAAACAGCTTCAGGTCTAGAATCATTGGTAATTCTGATGGCTGGTAGTAGCAGCTCCTGTGATCTAAACTGTACAGTCCGGGAATGTACATTCATTTCCTTGACCTAAAATTACAAAGGGGGAAGAAGACCTCACTGGGCGAGCTGCTCAGGACCAGCCAAGGTGCTTTCCTTCCCCCTTTCCTTCCTCCTTTCCTTCCCCCTTTCCTTCCTCCTTTCCTTCCCCCTTTCCTTCTCCCTTGCACGGCCCTCTCGGGAGCAAAGACAGTCACTGCTGCCCTTTGCTGGAAGCAGCAATGCCCAGTGTGAGTTCCTGGAAATCATCTGTTCTCTCTCATCCCTCCCCTTCCCTGTACGGTTCCTTCTCCCTCCTCACCTGCCACTCAGCCAAGCCCTGCTGATTTCAGTAATGTAATCCCTGCTTATTAGATAGATCCTCCACCTACCTCATAATTTCTGTAGCTCTTCCGTGAGCTGCCTAATTTATCACTCTGCCTGGTAACAAGGTACTCAGTGTGCTACCACTAAGATTTGTTCTTCAGAAACACCCATGCCACCTCCTTGGCAGGGCTCTGCTCTCTTGGCTCCTGAGGGACTCTTCTTTCAGGATTTTGAATTTTTTCCCTTGGGATTCAGTCTGGAAGCATTCCCTGGAGGTGATATTTCCCATCCCATAGCTGCCAGAGATGGAGCAGTCCTGCTCTGCAGGACAGAACATTGAGGGAATGTTGAGAAGGACCAGGAAACAAAATGGGTGTTTGCCACATACAGTCCTCTCTGATGAATCCTGAAACCTGAGCTTATCCCCTGCTGTGAGAACACAGCAAATGTATTCAGTTTGTGATCCAGTCCAGCTGCCGGAGTGAGTTTCAGGTAGCACCGACTCATGTTAAAAACATTTGGCTTCATTTGGGAGCAGAAAACCCTTGCTGTGTGCCCAGTGACTGACTGGGCAAGCTGGTGTCAGTGCATGTCAGGCCAGGGCATTACTTGCAGTTCCAGCCCCCAGATCTCAGTGTCCTCACACCACCTCCCCTCAGGGCTTGCACCGGGCACGGTGCGACTCAGAACCCACCGGGCAGGGCTGGAAGCAGAGCAGATGCTGCTGCTGAAACAAACTTCAGCTTCACCTGAGCAGAGTTTGTAAAGACTCCACCATAAAGGTCAAATAGTCCTTCCCAGACCATGAGCCTTTCTTAGAGAAGAATCAACTATAGCTCTCATTATGGAAAACAGTCAAAATAATGCAGAGATGCTCCCTCTGAGGGAAAATAGATAGTGCGAGTTATTCCATCTTCCCATTCAGCGATATCAGTTTAGAAAAGCAAGGCTATTTACAGAGAGCATTTTGCTTCCAGTACTTCTGAAGTAAGTGAATTCTGAATTAGTTTAAGTGCAGGATAAATCAGTGAAATAGGAACATCTTTACACTCCAATAAGATGCTATTACTCATAAGCATATTGCACTCCAGCTTGTGGGCTAAAACTACCAGTGCATGACAGGACACCAAGGGCATGAAATACAGGGGATCCATGAAAATTAGCACAGCACCTTTGGTGTGAAGAGGTAATTTGGGATATTGATTGGTGATGATGGCAGCCCAGTGCTGAGATGCTCTGACCTGATCCTGTAATCTCAGGTGCTCCTGACAGCCATGAAAACCCCCAAACCCCTTCCAAAAGCAATCTGTATTTCTTCAGATTTCAGATCAGAGGCTGAAGCAGGAACAGATCTCAGGAATTAAAAATGCAGTTGTTCAGGACACAGAGCCCCCATGACTCATTTGCCCCATCCATTACCCTGGCAAGGAAGGAGCCCAGGCTGGAGCAGAGCCCCAGGCAGGCTCACAGCACACGGTGGGAGTCAGGGTGTCTGCAGTGAGTGCGACCCAGGCTGGAGCAAGGCACACAGGGTGGCCACTGCACAGAGGTGGAAAGAAAGCGAGGAGCTGAGCCTGCTGCAGAGGAAGATGGAGCATCACCACAGGATGTTTGAAGAAATAATTTTTTTTCTTTTTTACCTCTGTGACCTCCCTGGTTCGGGGGCACCCACAGCTGGCACAAGGAAATGGCACAGGTAGCCCCGTGCCCTGTTCCCCACTGCAAGGGTTGTTTGGGCTGTGAAACAACCCCGGGCAAGCCCCAGCCCTGGCAGCACAGCGTGGAGCTCCAGTGTTTCCAGTGTCATTCTGTAGGGTACAAACAGGAGATGCATTTAGAAAGACAAGCCTGGAGGGCTCCAGGGATGATGGATTGTGCTTCATGGATGTGATCAGTTATTGAGCACAGGCAGTCACTTCCAGCCCTTTGGATATCTCTCCAGGGAAAGAACCTCTTTGGGCTGCAAGTTCAGGCAGAAGCTGCTCAGAAGAGCGATGCTGAGTCTTCATCATCCACAGTCCCAGCTGGCTTCAAGCATGCCAATAAGAGGATGAAGAGCAGAAAGAGCTTTGCAATTCCCACCATTTCTCTCCCCCCTCTCCTTGCAATGGGGCAGGAGACTGAAGCTCCTGAGGCAGTTCCGAGCATTGGGTCAGTGACCCAGCCAGGTCATCACAGCAACACACACTGAGGTACATGGTGCTGAGATTTCCCATGGGCTCCCAGCTGCTTTCCTACTGCCAGGTGACCTTCCCATGGGCTGGTGTCTGGATGCTGTACTTCCAGCTCTGCAGCAGAGGTGTCAGAATCCTTTCTGGGAAATGGAACGCAGCTGGATGCAGAGAGGCACCGAGAGTCTCTCCCTGATCCCTTGACATCTTTCACCCTACTTCTCACAAGCTGCTTGGATTTTGTGTCAAGAGGGTGATTCTGCAAATTACATCGGTTCTTGTCTCCTCTTCGTTGGCATGGCAACCTGGGAGGATGGATGGCACAGCCCTGCTGTAGCTCTCAGTGATGCAGACACATCCCGGCTCCACCGTGCCTGTGCTCCCGCTGAAAGAGGCAGACGGTGCCACGATCCCAAACAGAGGTGCCACAATCCCAAACAGAGCAGCTCTGTGGCAAACACGGGTCCAGCTCCCAGGATGCTCCTGAGCTCTGATTCCCACCGGTGGAAGGGCTGAGCCTGGCTCAGGTGAGGCAGGAGCAAACTCAGGTGCAGGACACAGGTGCCCAGGCCAGCAGCAGTCCAGACCCACCTGCCAGCATGGCCACATCCCAGCTCTTGGACCTCCCAGTCCTGGGCAGGGATCCACTATTCCTGCTGTCTCAATAAATAAATTTAAGCATTTTCCAGCTCAGCAACCAGAGCCTTTGCTGGGCTTGCATTTGTGTCTGATTAATGAGACAGTTGGTCATTTACACATCTCCTGAGGTCTCTTGTCTTTCCTGAGTAATTCTGAAGTTATGGCTGTTTACACAGAAGAGAATCACATCACCTTGCAGGGAGCACAGCTGGAGTGATCCATGTGGAAATTGATCCTCAAGGGCCTGAGACAATGGCACTGCCATGGAGTTTCAGTGAGTGCTCATCGTTTCCTGGAAAACAGCTTCTGCATGTTGAAAGTTGCCCACGTAAATCCTGTGGAGACTGGGGCCATTCCTGCCCCAAGGATCTGAAGTGCCTGAGACTGTTTGACTTCACCTTCCTTGGGGGAGGCACCAGCAAGCCAAGGGGACTGGTACTGGCCATCATGAAGGCCCTGTTTGTGGATTCCTCCCAGCTGGGGATTGGAGGATTGATTTCCAGGAGCAGACTGGCTGTCAGACCATTTGTGATAAATCTGTTTGCAAAATTATTATGTTAAAAGGTTTTAATTATTAGGGACATGTTAGGCAGACAGCTGGGATTTGCCTTCTGTTGTTCCCATCAGGCCTGATCAGTCTTGGTTTTCTCACATCCCAGCATAAATCTGGAATAATCCTCCAGGTCAGAGGAATCAGGCTGCTGTCACGGCAAAACCCAGCCTGGGAAGAGTGTGCTGACATGGATGATTTGGGGGATGGTTTTACAAACCAGGACTTGTTCCTCAGTCTCAGACCTGGGATTAGTGCTGGCGCTGTCCTGAAGATTGCTCTGTGTGTGACCTTGGAGCTGCTGTGCCTTTGAGGAGCAAATGCTGCAGCCCAGCATCGCTGGCAGCACCCCGCTCCAGCTGGGTTTCCAGGAGGAAATCAGAGCCAGTTCAGATGCTCAGTCCTGGCAGTCAAGAGCTGCTGTCCCACCTTGCTGCCATCAACCCGGGCCTTTCCCAGAGCTGCAGAGCTGTGCTGGGTGGTCCTGGGCAGGTGATTACCCAGGGCACCCTCAGGGTACCTGGGCTGCTCATCCTGCCGCTGGAACGTGGGGAGTCTGGTGCCAGGCTGAGCAGAGCAGCACGGGGGTGATAACACAGGGTCCAGCATTCCTGTGTGAAGAGGGGGGTAGGAGGTGCCCCACAGGTAATTTACCACAAGATCCTACTGGAATACTCCACTCCAACACTTCTGTTATCCCCCAACAGCCCCCAGGAAAGTGGCTGAGCAAAGGCTGGGCAGAAAACTTCCCTCTTGCTTTCCCTGCTTGGACCTGACACCAAACTTTGCCAGCAATGCGGGTTTGACACCTCCCTGCTCTCTAGCCAATCTCTCACGTGGGCCTCTGAAAAATAATTTCAATTTAATAAGTTCAGTTCACTGACAATTAATCAAAACCAATTTTGCACAGGTTCCTTTTTCATTATAAAACATTCTGATTTGTCTTTTCATTTCTCAAAATTGTTTTTCTGTGGTCATTTTCCTTCTCTCCCGTCTCCTCTCCTGCTGCTGATACAATCACCTTTCCTTACCTGGGCTGTCTGGGAGATCAAAAGCCTCAGAAACTCCTTAACCCCAGCACCCTCCCACAGGAGAGGCACAGGGAGCTGCTCCCTGTGCACATGGCACACGGTGCGTCCCCAGGAGAGACAACTCGAATTCCTGCCAAGGCACCAAGGTAGAGCTTGCCACAAAGCAGCCTCTCCACGGCACGGAGAGCCCCGTGTGGGACCACAGCTGGCACAGCTGGCAGTGCCCCGGGCTGGCTCACAGCCGGCTGCCCCAGACCCTGCTCGGGCTCTGAGCTCGGTCTCACTGCACTCCCGGCCGCGTTTCTGCCCCGACAGCCACCTGCGGGGTCTGAGCCTCTGCCGAGGGGGGCTGTGCCTGGGCAACCCCGCCTGGACACCTGGCCAGCAGGGGAGAGGCTGCTGTGTGCCCCGGGGCCAGCACAGTGCCAGGGCTGTCCCCTCGCCACGCTCCCGCCGGGCAGCCGGCAATCCATCTCGCTGCCTATCGCTGTGCTGCTCAGGCCTGATTTACTGTTATTGGCACTCAGCAACCTTTGCCATTTATATTCGGTGCCAAGCCTCAATTTACAGTATACTTTCTGCTTCAGCTCACCCCAGCCTCTATCTCCACCTTCCACATTAATGCAGGATATGTGTGGAATTCATCTCGGTATTTATTTAAAAACCGTCAGCCATCCTGGCCTTAATACATTCCCTCATCAAGGCAGCACAAAGCTCGATTTAAATGAAAATTGGGGAATTATGGATTGTCACCCAAGCCAGCACCCCGTTTGGTCCTGCTGTACTGGCAGTGTCCCCTTTGGCACAACCACAGACAGGCACACAGGGAGCCACGGCCTCTGATTGGGATAAAAGTAACACGCCTGGGAAAGTAAAAACTGTAACAAGAGCTGCCCCAAGTTTCCTCAGGACTTGAGGAAGAGTCTCTGCCGTCACAGTCAGCAAAGCCAGCACCTCCTGGTGCCAGGGCCCCTGCACAGTTCCTGCCCTGGAGCTGGGAAGACACTGCCCTGCCTTTGACCTCAATCCAGTAGCAGCAATCGGTGGTGGTTGCTGCTTTCCTTGAAAGAGTGTGGAAAATGGGTTTACAGCTAAAAAAGGAATTAAAATACTGAAGCAATAGGGCAGCAGTGAGTAGCACATAATCCCCACAGAATAAGCAGAGCTAAAGAGCTGAAAGCAAAAAAGAGCATAAATAGAAAATCTGCAATTGTTGTGCAGCTTCGCTTGCTGGGAGCTGCTCAGCACCTGCACAGAGACCCTGGCTGGGGCCAGATCCGGCACCCAGAACCCCGGGCACAGGGGCCAGCACAGGGCCCGTGGGCTCTGCCCGTGCCTGTCAGGGATGCTCTGGGTGATGGGGAGCCCTGGGTGGCCTCAGAAGATGCCACAGGGGAGTTGTGTGTGCAGAGGGATGATCCACGTGGCCAGGAGAGCACAGCACAGAAGGGCTCCCACGTGCAGGCAGAGGCAGGGCTGAGCAGGGACAGCGAGCTGGGCGGCAGAGCGGCTCCTGCCCCTCAGTTCTCCTGCAGAGAAACAAACTGGAGTGCACGGTGCTGCAGCCAGCAGGGTGGCTGTGGGAGCTGTGGCACTGTGACCCCCCCTGCTCCGCTGGGGCCTGGCCATGAGACCCCCGAGGGGCTGGGCCAGGGCTGAGCTCTGGGCCTGGGGGCAGCTCAGTGGGGGGCTCTGGCTGGAAACTCAACCTGTTGGGGATGTGAAGGTTCCAGAAGGCAGCTCCAGATGCTGCCCACCCGCCAGGGAAGGGCTCGGGCCACATGTGCTCACGGCTGCAGGGAGGGGGCTTCTGCACAGAGTTGGGAACAAATGATAGATATTGCAGAAAAACCCTGTTTCCCACATTTGGCATCAATTTATATTCTTTTGGAGAGCCAACTATTGCTCCTTTGAGGAAGGGACAAAAGAAATATCATTGACAAGTTTTTCAGCTTCATTACAATATTCTGTAAAACAAATGTGCCGGTGTATCAGAAAATACAGATGTTGCAGCTGTCATTTGGGATAACCTGATTATCCTTGTATTTCTAGCTTTGTTCAAAATAAATTAGCTGTGGTATTCTGTTCAGAGAGATAATGAGGGTGAGGCTAAACACCGGAATGCAGGAAGCATTCTCCAGGTCACAGCACCGGGGCCGGCCCGGGAGCCAGCCGCGGTGCTGCCGGTGCTGCCCCGCAGGTGAGCCGGGTGTGGCCGGGGGTCCCCGCAGGGCTCCGACCGCGCCCCGCTCCGGCTGAACACCCAGAGAACTGCTTCGCTCCTGGGCTCTGATCTCAGCCTGGGAACAGCCTGGGAGCAGCCAGCACCGCCTGTGCGCGCAGCCAATGCCCCCATCCTCGTTATTAACTCCACTCACTTTTCAACAATAAAAAGTGAAGACATTTTCTTTGCAAGTCTGATGTTATTTTGGCAGCTGTTGAACATGTCAATCTTTGCAGGAGCTGATTCCTCTGAACCAGGCTATAGTCAAATCTCTTTTTTCTAGCTGTAGCTATTTAAAGCCCAAATGTTTAGATAATCCCAAATTCAAATTAATAAAGCCCGAGAAAAAGGAAAAGGGAAAACGAGCCGCTTTAGTGCGGTCCCATCCCGTATGTTCTGACAGAAATAATGCAAATAAAGGCAGGTGTAGGTGTGCGGCAGGGCTGGAGCGTGGCTCTGCAGACCCGGCTCGCATCCCCGCTTTGCCTGTGCTCTGTGCGCTGTTTCGGAGCGGTCTCCTCACGCCTCCGAAGCGGCTGCAGGGCTCCCGTTCCAGCTGAGAGTGGCGGACGGCGCGGGCCAGTGAGGAGCCGCTGTCGGTAGCCACTCCTCGCCTCCGTTTGGGCCCCGGTGCGGGTGATTGAAGCGCCGGCGCTGCCGGAGCCCCCGCCCGGTGACGGGGACGGGCTGGGGCCACCCTGGAGCCCCCCCGCTCCTGATGGAATTAGCGGTGCGCCGCTCCCCTGACCGGGAGTAAATACAGAGCCCGGGAGTGCGCTGGGCGGCCGGGAGGGCACGGCGGGGCTGTGCCCCCCGCACCTGCGGGGCTGTGCCCCCCGCCCCCGCCCCCGGACCTGCCCCTCTCCCGGGGCCCTGCAGGGAGGCTCCCAGCAGGAACGGCCGAGCACCGGCTCGGGACCAGCGTGTGAAAGGAGCTCCGGTGTCCCGGGGGTTTATCGGCACCGTGGGGAGCTGGAGGGGCAGGAGCAGCGTCCCAGCACCGCAGGGTAGGTGCTGAGCAATGCTGGGGCTGGGCACTCCTCACCGAGCAGGGCCGGCTGCCCACACGCTCATAAATATTCTCAATGCAGGCAAGACTGGCTGGGTTGTGATGGTGGTTTTGCTAGAGAGCTTTTGCAGGGATCTTTATCATTCAGTGTCTGTGTAAAACACTTTCCAGAGTCTAAATTCTGCTATAGAAAAACTATATATCAAGTGCCCCCCTCTGCTGATACACTGGGCAGGAGTTGCCAGCCCGAGCTGACAGCCAGCTCCAGGCAATATGATAGATATGTGGCTAATAATCAATCGATACTTTTGTTTAGGCCTCTGTCTATCAGTCTGGCATTGTGTGAACTAATTAGATGATAAAATGTGATGAATGTGTATTAAAGTCAGCTTCCTCCTGTTAGCACTCCAGGGACCTTTTCCATTTTCTAGCTGACCTTTTAGATCTCAGCTTTATTGTACGTGAACGCAATTAAATCAATTTGTCAGATATTTGCATTGCTCCTGCTAGTTCAGAATTCAATTAGTCAGTGTCACTTTACCGTCCTTGTCAGCCTCTGCACCAGCTCGGGGGAAAAAAACAACAAAAAACCCACCCTCAAAAGTCTGTTCAAACCAAACCAAATCACACCAAAACTCGGCTCCTCTCTCTGTGGCTCATTCCTCCGTGGCTCACGCTATTTCCTGCTGCTGCCCCGTGCCGGGGCTGATCCCAGCTGGTGTGTGGGGCTGTGACACCCGAGGGTCCCCTGCGCCCGGGTGGAGGGGACCTGACTGGAGCAGGCAGGCCACTTGGGGCTGCTGGGGCAATTAGCAGGCACCCCTTGTTACAGTGCTCTGTGCCGAGTGAAATCCTGTCTGCCAAAATTATTCCCAGAAGCAGAATGAACCTGCAGCAGCCATCGCCACGCTACAAGGGTTTTAACAATATTCAAATGAGAGCCAACCTTGGCAATTATTTTTCTTCCTGCTGCTCTGAAGTGATGGCTCCTTTATCCATATTTTATCAGCCAGCAAGGAGCTCTGATAGTTAAGATTCTGCTGCTTGCTTAGATCCACGAGAGCACATCCTGCAAGTCTGTTTGAAATTAGCACACAGGAATGGGGCTGTGAGCCAGGGCCAGGTCCTTGCCCTCCCCACTGGAATGTGGAGTTACTCCTAAAGGCAGAGCTGGCAGGGGTGGGAGCTGGACCGAGGGCCCCCATCAGCACCCCTCAAGCCTTGGCACTGCCTCCAGCCCCTTCCCCCAGTGCTGCCTCCACCCTCACCCACAGCTGGTGCGTGGCAAGACGGCCACATCCATCCTCCACCTCCTTGGAGCTAAAATCTCACACGGGGGAGTGCCAGCTCCAGACTGGGAGCTCCCAGAGCACTGGCTAATGCTCCTGCTCTGTCTGAGCTGGGCTCAGCCTCATCAGTCCCCAGGGTCTGACCCAGACTTCCTGCTGCAGTACAGGATCCACCCTGTTCAAAGCCATCCCGAATTGGCTCCCAGCAAAGTTGTCTCTGGAAAATCCTTGCAGAGGGCTCTGCAGGTATTTCCAGTGAGAAGCTGGGGCCCCACAAAGGGGAGAAATGCCCTTAGAAGGGTCCCAGTGAGGGGGTGGAGCAGGGGATGGGAGCTGCTGCCCTCCTGCTTTGAGCAACACCCAAGAGAGGGGAGGTAAGGCTCGAGGGATCTAATGTTTGGATGAGAGGAGCTCTGCTTGCACAAGCTCACCTTCCTCCTCTGAGTTCTGGCTGGGATATGAATATCTGCACCATGGCAGGTATAATTAACAGATGGAACTGGCTAATTATGTCCTTTGCATGTGCGCAGAAGACGCAACTGTTAATTGCTGTTTGCACATTTATTATTCTGAGCACCAAGGCCGCTGGCATTTACTGTGACATGTGCCCTGTTCAAAAACAAACACCCTGTGCTCCTGTCTGTGCTCTGGTAGGATTTAAGGCCTAATGAATCTCAGCTGCTCCACTGCCCTGTGCTTTGCCAGGGTGCTGGGAGGGAGGGTGCCAGTGGCAGCCCCCAGAGCCCACGGCTGGCAGCGATGGAGCGGGGGCCTGGCTGCACCGTGGGGACAGCACTGCAGGCTGTGCAGGGGAAGAGGCTCACAGGGAATTGCCCCACTGGAGCATCACAGGGCTGCGAGTGCTCCACACTGAGCTCCAGAGGCCATGGAGGTTCTGTGATGGCTCAGGAGCCAGAAACCCTGGATATTTATGGGACTATCCTGAGGTGCCACTCAGTGTCTGTCAGCTGGAAGAGCTGAGACCAAGTGCTTCCAAAATCCCCACCATGAGTTGGAGCATCCACCATGCCAAAGCCTTTTCACTTCTGAGCAGGTCCCAGCCCCCACCTCATCCCCAGGTCTGCTCCTCATCGGGGGCAGACTCCTCCAGACCCTCTCTCAGCTTTGGGCAAGGGCTGGCCCGCCCATGAGAGGTGACCCCATGTGCTGGCGTGGATCCGGGGGCCACAGGGACTGAGGAGGGGTGTGTCAGCACAGCCCTGGTCCTGGCTGGGCACAGGATGAGCCCTGCTGGAGCACAACCCACAGTGAAGCTAGGGGTGGGCCGGAAAAGCCACTCTGCCTCTCTAAAATACAAGGAAAAAAAACAACTATGCTTTCAAAACTAATGGTTAAATCTCAAGTCTTGAATAAGTATTTGTTTGAGATCAGTGCTTGGAGCTCAGCAGTTTGTTATATAAACATTGGGTATGAATAGCAGAGGAATTTCTACCTTCTATTAAAGAGTTGAGATGTATTTCAACGAGCACACTTTCACCAAGGGGTCTGAGCTAACAATCTCCAGGTGAATGTGTTCCTTTATGATCACAGAAAGCTGTCTCTGTCACTCGCAGAGAAGCAGGACATGCTGCATAAACCTCTGCTCCTGGACTCGCCAGAGATGAGAGACCCCCACCAGCACAAAGAGGGTCAGAAACAGCCACGGGAGAAGGAGGGAGCCCGAGCCCACAGCCCGGGGGTGGGCAGGGCGCCCCAGCTCCCTCTCAGGGAGCTGCCTTCCCACGGGACTGCAGATCACTGCCAGCCACGTCCCCTCCTTCGGTGGCACCAGCCGAGCTTGTGCCGGGCACCCAAACACCTGGGGAGGTCAGAGGGTGACCTGCACAAATGAGACACAGCTGCCCCTTGCAGATGCCTGGGGAGCACATTCCGTGCTGAACGCTGATCAGGGTCTGGGAGCAGCAAGCATTGGTGCCAGAACTTCAGAAAATGTCCTGCAGGAAGCACCCAGACCCCAGCTATCAAAAACTGACTCCACTAGCGAAATTATGGACTGGAAGTTTCACAGTCTTGGAAATGCAGAAGTCAGGTTTCTAATGCTGATGTTAACTCGGGCCCAATTGAATTTAACTTGTCCATTTTACATAATATGTCTTGATATACACTTTGTCATGGAACTCAAAATAGAAAGTATTTACTTGTTACAAAGATGATGAATTTGTGTTCCTGTTACAAATACATATTTTCCACACCTTTGACTGATGACTTTCAGAGCCCAGTGTAGTGTTGTGATGCGAGTTTATATTTTCAGAGCAAAGAAAGGGAGGAGCAACATGGGCAAGAAGGAATTAAACCCACAAATGAGTTTGGCATTAAAGTGCCTCAGAGCCTGTATTCCTGCCTGGCTGGGGCATGTCCCTGTGCGTGGGTTGGCAGCTCAGCAAAGCCCCTGGCCCAGGGCAGGGAAACTGCTGGGGCTGGTTGGACCCCACTGCAGTGATTTTGGGGGCACTGGAAGGAGAGTCCTGGCTTGGGGCTGCTCTGACCCAAAGGTGGGCTGCTACAGAAAGGGAGAGGCTGTGGAGCAGGGACCAGTGAGCGCCCAGGCTACAAGCTGTGATATTCAGGCAGGAAATGTTTAGGCTCTTTTCAAGGAATCTAATTAAAATATCAAGGAAGCAGAAAATTCTGTAATTTTGTCTTTACTTGCTTTTTTTGTTTGGTTGGTTAGTTTGGGGTTTTTTTGTTTGTTTTTTTTTAATTTCTTCATTTAAACACTCCAAAGTTGGTACTGGGTACTTATAAGCTGCTCCAGTATCAACCTGGTGATTTGGATAAAATAATCATAGACCAAAGTGGGATCTTCTGCCCTCAGAAGGCCCCAGAGGTGTGGGATCTGTGGGGAGGATTTGGGAGGTTGATGGGAAGGAGAACGAGGTGAACTCCTGCATGGAGATGCCCTCCCTCCCTCCAACACCCTGCCCTGCTCTCCATCCCAGGGGTCACGAGAGCTGCCCGTGGGCTCCAGCAGCACCTCCTGGACTGTGCAGGGACTGTCCACAGGTTTCAGCTCCTGCCTGTCCCATCTGTGCACAGGGAGCTCTTCATTATTCCTGCTGTGATAAATGTTTTCCAGAGATCAGTTCTAAATGTCCTTTTGCAGAGCCTGCTCCCATCCGTCCCTCCTGCACCACTGGGCAGAGCTCTTCGTTGTGCCAGAGGAATTACAATTCTGCACCACAGAAGGAGGAAACAGAGCTATTAATTTCCTAGCAAGTCTGCAGGGCACTTCCAGGACGGATGCTGCCTTCAGTGAATGCTGTTCATTTCTGGATGGAAGGGGAGTGCTTGCATCAGTCAGCACCGCCCTGCACCACAGCCCTGAGGGACACAGTGTGCCCAGGCAGGCAGGGGGACCAGAGGGAGAGCTGAGTCCCAGGGGAGACCCTCCTCAGACCGGGGGGCTGGAGCAGGGATGGGTTACACACCTGGCAGCCAGGAACACCAGGCAGGGGAAGGGCAAAAGGCAGGGTGGGGAGAATTGTCTAAACACCCCAGTTCTTATAACTAAAGCAAGTGTGAACCATTTGAAATGCCAAAATCTTGACAGGATAATGAGTTAAACCCCAGTGTGAATTCAGTGATGTCTTGGGGTGCCACTCAGTGCCCAGGAGCTTCCCACTGCCCTCAGGGGGCTGTGCCCACCCGAGCAGGGTGCTGCTGCAGGAGTTGGCACGGGGCTGGTCCCCTCACGCTGTGGGCAGTGCAGCCAGGTGTGGTGGGCAGACTGCCCTGAACCCACCCAGCCCCTCGCCCTCCCTCATGGGCTCTTGACTGGTCCTTGCTGGGACAGAGGTGGCGATGGGCTGCTGAGCCCAGCCTGTAGCGGTACCCTGTGCCCATAGCTGCCAGGTGAGGAGGCATTTCCCTCGCTGGCTGCTGCTGTGGCAGCTGGGCTGGCTGCTCCCAGCTCCTGCCCTCTGGCCCTGCTGACAGTGATCCCAGGTCTGCATCCTTCTCATTACTGCTGTGTGGTGGGAGCAGAGCTCTGCAGGGCATCAGTCCTGCCATCAGTCATGCTGGCAAGAAATATGCTCACAACTTTCCCGCCAGCACTGCCCCTTTAGCCCACACAGCAGCAGCTCTGTGATTGCCTTGGATGGCTGGAGTGAGGAGAGCAGGCCACCGTCAGGGGTGGGTTAGCTGCAGTGGGCTGCATCTGCCTTGGGGATCAGTGAGCACCAGCAGCAGCAGGCAGGGCCCACACAGCGACCTGGCAATGAGTGCCACCAGGACAGGGCCAGACTGGGCTCTGCTGCTGCTCAGAGCCAGGAACAAAATGCCAGAGCCAGGGATGTGGCTCAGCACGTTACAGCTGCACTTCCAGGACAGGTCAGTGGGGTTGGCTCTGGGGTGCCCAGCAGGTACCCACTGAGTCCCTGTCCCTTATCTGATGGTCCTGTCCCAAACCTTTGCTCCCACACAACCACATGAGGCTGTCTGCCAAGCAAGTCAATACAAATCAATCAATGTTTGTGCCTTCTCAATAACTCTATTACACCCTCAAGGACAGATCTAAACCACCCAAATGGGCCCGAAGCAGCTGCTGTGCTGCCAGCAGAGCAAGCGCGCCGGAGACTGTAAATCACGCAACATTAATATTGTCACTGACAATGAAAATCTCTGTATTGCCTCGTCTGCCCGCCAGCGGTGGCCTTCAGATGTGCTTCACAAGCACCCACGCTCCTGCATCCACAGCAGAGGGTGGGTGAGGGACACGGAGCGGGCTGGGGCCACCGTGCCTTTGCCAGGGAATGCGGGCAGCGTGGCACGGCTGTGCAGGCTGCACACGGGCAGGGTTTAGGGAGCTCCCCCAGCAGTGCCCACCCCGCACCATCAGAGACCCAGAGGATGAGCAGTGACCCCCGGAATTATGCAAACACCACCTTCTCTGACAAGCCTGGAAGGGCAGAAACCTTTATAGCCACCACACATCCTCCAGTCCCAGCTCTGCGCTCCAAGCCCTGCCCACAACACTGGGAGAGTTTTTGCTCGGCCAAAATTCAGAGCAGGGCAGTGCATCCTCAAGATGTCCAGAATCTGCAGAGCAGCAGAGGCAGGAGGAGGAGGAGAGGGCACAGTGGCTGCAGAGAACTGACAGGGACTTGCACTCCTGGCTCCAGTGAGAAGAACTGGGCTGATGGCCACAGTGCTGAGGCATTGCCAGCTGGAGATGGAGCAGAGCGTGCAGGGGAGCCCCCAGAGCAGCAGGGCCTCTGCTTTCCCTCAGATGTTATGCAAAGTGTTGAGCTGGGAGATTGCTGGGGCAAGCAGGGACCTGCTGATGGAGGTGGCTGGGTTTGGAGGATGCAGAGGGAGATAAAGCACTTTGGAGCACGGCAGAGAGGAGGAGCTGACCGTCAGGGAGGCTGCCTGGCCTGGAGCCCTCTCTGCCCACCGGTACAGAGAGCCACTGCCCGATCCCCTCGTGCCAGCATTGCTGCCTCCGACTGCTCCTCTCAGCCGGCACAAACACTGTGTCCTCCCGTGGCCACACCAGCCTCATGCTGCCAGGATTCAGTCCAGGACAGCTTTGCTTTTGGCATTCTTTGGATGTACAAGACACTGTTAGAGCTTCAGAGTCAGCCCAGCAGGACAGAAAGGTCAGAAGACATTCTGTCGCTAGTAAATAAATAATAATAAATTACCATGTTTGAGCACACTCAGGAATGCCTCTGCGTGCAGAAACATCAGGCTGGATTAGTGCACAGCAGTGACATGGGGACAGGAGGGTGCTGCCACCGCTGCCTGCGGCGAAGGGCACGTCCTGCCACTGGGGCAGCTCTGCTGTGGCTCAGGTGTCACTGTCACCTGACAGACGGCTCCATACGGCCCCTCGTGTGCCAGGCAGACTCCACAGCTTAGGAACATCCCAGCCCGAGGGAGCAGAGACGGCTGCAGCAAGCCCTGCTCGCAGGGACAAGGCTGAAGGCAGCGCTCCCAAAAGGCCCCAGGGCAGATGAGGGGCTCCTCCAGCTCCATCTCCTAGGAGATGAGCCCTCCACTCCGGCAACTTTCAGAGCAAACTAGAGCTCATTCTCCCCACCAGCCCACAGCTCCTCAGCCCCGGCAGCTGCTCCATCCATCGAGTGCCTGCTTGAGGTCTATACGAGCATTCATATGGAAAAGATCTACTCCTTTGAGTCATTTTTCATTAGTTGCAATACTAGTGAGCAAAGCAGGGCTGGTTTTGTAAATTAAAATAGGTTGCAGTTCAATACAGAATACTTCATTTGCAGCCAAGTTAAATAAGAGAATCGACATAAATATAATGCAATTACTTTTGCTACTTTCATAATGCCTTTATGAGGCAGATAACCATCCCCATGAATACATTATCCCTCAGTATCTGTGCATCATTTCTGGACTTAAATCTTTTCAGTAGTATCAGAAGAATGGATACATTTAATTAAGTGTCTTATTTTAGAAGTCAATTTTACAATGATCAGGAAGCAGTATCTTGAATTTTCAGTTGTAGAAGAGGCTTTCTTTCTGCCTCCAGACTGTTGTAGTTCTAAGAATGCAGACTTGAACAGAGCCACTGCATGTGTATGTCTCGCAGGAGGAGCTGCAGGGCCTGGGTGTCCCTCTGTCAGCCCCAGGCAGGGGAGGGCTCCTCCCAGCCAGAGGCTGCTCTGCCCAGTCTGTGAGCGATGGATGCCCAGTCCGTCCGTGGCCAGCATGGAGCAGCGTGTCCCCGTGGGTGGGTACACTGGCTGGAACCACTGCCGTGCCCGGAGGGCAGCAGAGCCCTTTGCTGAGCTGGGGTACATCCCCCCTTGGGAGGGGTGCCCCGTGCCCAGGTGAGTCCTGACGAACTGAGGGGGCTGGGGTGCACGGCAAGGCTGGGGGGCAGTGCAGGAGCTGGTGCTCTGCTTGGATGATGCATTACTCTTACTGCACGTTTTTACATTTTTGCTGCCTTTACAATTCATTTTCAGTGCTCCAGCATGACTATTACCTGCTGCACCCCAGCCCACCTTCACCAGCTCCCTTCATTAGCAGGGACTTCTAATCAGCACAGAGCTAATTGCAGGTTTCCTGGGAGAAAGGCAAGCTTGATAAAGCACATTTCTAAGGGGATCACTGTACTCATGTTCCTCTCAGCAGATGTTTCATGTAGGGACCAGGAGAGATGTTACAGGGCAGGGAGGTGGGATGGTAGCGTGGGGAGACAAAAGACAGGGAGCAGAAGGACCCCCCAAGCTGTGCCTTTAGTGTAGGCAAGGAGGGGAGAGGTGGGGGCTGGCCCCAGCATCTATCCCAGCTGCTCTGGGCCCTCCAGCTCCTCCACGTCCCCGTCTGCACAGAGACAGCTCCAAGGGCTGACAGGAGAGCCCCCACAGTCTCAGGAGCCTGGCCCACCACGAGGGAAACCATGGAGCTGCTCTGGCTGGGAACAGCAGTCCAGGGGCCGGTGCTCAGTGGTGAAATGCAGTATTTTATTTTTAAAAAACCGTTGAAAATCATAAATCTTCATTAAGTTAGGAAGCATGTAGGTCTTACTTAAGAGTCCCAAAGGCAGGAAGCCCCAAGAAGGACCCTGACCACCCAGAGGGACTCACTGCAGACACAGCTGGGGCTGCTCTGGGCTGCCCTGTGACGGGCTCTGAGAGAGCTGTGTGCGTGCTAAAACCTGCACACGTCACCCTGTTTCACTTCAGTCTTAAAATACAGAGTGCAGAGAGAGAACCAAATTCCCGAAACTGGACTAAAACTCCTTTGAAATGTGCTTGGTACCAGAGCAGATGGAATCCGTCTCCTCCGAGAGGGGCCTCTGCAGGCACATTCCCTATATTTGCTTTTACATCACTAGCTATTTTAGACTAGCAGTGCCACTTCTCCATGAGCAGCCAGTAAAAATATCCTGTGGAAAGCACTGGTATTCCTACCTCTGCACTCGGAGCAAAGCTGCTCATCTGGAGGGCAAAGCACCAGCAGCTCTTGGGGGCAAGCAGCGTCTCCAGCCACAGGACAAGCCCCTGGTGCTGAGGACACTCGTGGCACCCGCAGAGGCTGCCCCTGCCCCCATGGGGACACCCCTCGGCCCACAGGGCTCCGGCCAAGCGCACTGACCGGGGAGAGCCCCGCGGGGATGGGCGGGGCTGGGACAGGAGCGCTGGGGCACACGGTCCCACCCGGACAGACGGAGAAGGGACGCTGGAGACGGGCTGTGGGTCAGGGGGTGAGGGGCTGGGGCTGGGGNGACCCTAACCTTCATGGAAAAGGTTTTCCCTGATAAACGTGCTGAGAACTGCAAATCCCCATGCATGCTGTGTTCCCAGCCTGTTTCAAGGCCAGGAATTAAGCCAGCTTTGCAGGCAAAGCCATGAGGACACTGGGGAGCTGTCAGCCCAGCAGATGATTTAATAGACCAGCAAGACCACAAGAAGGACTGGGGCTGGGCTGGGGCCAGGCTGGGGCTGGGCTGGGGCTGGGCTGGGGCTGGGCTGGGCTGGGCTGGGGCTGGGCTGGGCTGGGGCTGGCTCAGCCCTGCAGCACCAGACACCCACGTGCCCGTGTCCCGGAGTGGGACTCGGCAGGCACTCACCACCTGCAGCTGCCCTCCGTGGCATTTGGATGACACAGCTTTTCATCTCCAGGCTGAGTAGCTACATTTTTAAATATGGAATATTAGGGGTTTATGACAAAATCAAACAACACTTGCTGGAAAATTGATTCTGCCTCTTGTTTCCCTCCTAGCTGCTGCCACGGTATTGCTCCTCGGCGAGCGATATATAAGCCCTGCAGCAGCACAGGGCTGGTTTTCAGGACACTCTTATGGCTGGCTTTTCAGCATGAGGAATAGCAGCCCAGCTGCAGATGGGAGGATAAAAAGCCCCTCTAAAATTCCTCCAGCAGATCCATACTCCATTTCTGGTGGTGCAAAAACAACTGCACAATTGATTGGCTCTTAAGCCCAAATTTGTGAGTTGCAGAAAGTTGCTGGCTCCAAAGTCACTTAAATTCCTGGCATGTCCCAGAGGGGCTGTTAGTTCTCGAGTAGCTGAAACCATTGAGCTGAACCCCTCTCCTGCACCCCCACCAGCCTGGAAATCTCCTGACCCTCACAGAGCTCATGCAATCCGGCTGCTAGGAATGGGTCTTGCTCCACATGTGACAGCTCCTGTATTTCGTTATGCAGGATGAGATGAAGAATCCCAATCTTCCCCTTAGTTATTCCTTCTCTACTTTCTTCCTGATTGCTCAATACAAAAGCTTTGAGCCATCTTTAAACCAAATTGCTTCACAAATGACAAATAACAAGAAAATAGGCTTCATAACCAGGAATAATGAAAGAAATCATTCACTTTGATATCAGGAGCTGGTCGGTGCTAAAGGAGCCCTTCAGCCTGAATAGCAGAAAAGCACATTGCAATTTTCATGTACTTACTGGGATAAAACATGTGACTCCATGGATGCTGCAGCTGTCATCTCGCACTGGTCTTTGCACTTTGATGCTGAATTGCACAGGTTATCTTGACACTTGCTGATAAATTTTAAATCATCTCTTTTGCTGTATGCGAGAAGGGGCACGGAGAGCACATCTGAATACAAATGTTAATGATATTTTTTAGACCTTGCCAAAGTGTGGGAATGGTGGTGGGGATGGTGTTCAGCGCTGTGCCCCCTGCTCTGGCCCCTCCTGCCACAGCAGGGCTCCAGAGCACAGCTGCCAGCCCCAGCCCTGCCAGCCCTGCCCAGCTCTGCCTCGGAGGGGGCCCTGCTGCCCTTCCCACCCCAGCTCCTCACTGCACACTGCTGACCAACACAATACTCTTGCTGCAATTAGGCAAAGTCCTGAGCAAAAACGACTTGTTTTGCAAAGCTTTTATCTTGGCAGGTTATAAGAAGATAATGGCTACAAATATGTGTGCCCACACCAACTGGCAATTGCAAAATCCTAATTTTGATTCCATCCTGGTTTTGTCCACAGAGAGCTCTGCTGGGAGTTAGATTAGCTTGATGTGGCAAAATTACTATTCAAAGTATATATAAAAAGTGAGGACACTCAGAAAAATGCCAGAAGCAGCCCCTGCAGAGCTACCTGGTCAGATGTGCCACAGTGGAAGGAGGCTGGTGCTGCTGGTGTCCAGCCTGGGGTTTGGGAACGTGGGACATGGAGCTGGCACCCAGCTCTGGGGCTCACAGCATCCCTGGGAAGCACCCAGCTTTCCAAAACCATTCTGATCTGACTGCAGCAGCCACAGCATCAGGGCCTTTTTTCCACCTAACCAACGCATTCGCCCTTCTTCCCTTTCTTCCCCAACTAAGAACACTTGGGGTTCAGAGAGGAATTTGCCCCAAGGATGTTCAATCGTTAGGAAAATCTCCAGTGCAAACAGATTAATTAATCTAATCAGACGCATCTCTCTAGAGGAATTGGATTAGTCTTTTTGGATAAGGATTGCATTAAGCTGATAAGATAAGTAACACATGCAATGAGATGTTGATTTATTGCAAAGGGAGGATTTGAAAATTCTCACAGGTTCCTGATCTCATCCTGGGCCTCCAGGTTGCTCCTGAGCGAATAAAACAGCCACATGCTCCAAAGTTCCCCTTGACACTGCAGAAGGCACTGAGCCCTGCATGGCCAGGGAGTCTCTTCTGCCCTGGCACCTGCTGGCAGCCACTGGCACGCAGCCACCGGCCTGGCCAGCTCCATCCCCCATGCTGCTGGGAAAGAGCCTTTGGGGAGCACACCCAGCACGCTCAGGCTCGGGGTAAGCAGGGGCTGAGCGAGCACTCAGCACACTCCTACCCTGCAGGCTCTGCTGCGGTGGGGATACCCTTGGGGAGGCCAAGGGGGTGCTTGGAGGGGGCTGCAAAACATTTAACCACTCCATGACATCAAATGCTCTTTCTGCCCAGCTGCAGCTCTGTTCCATGGGGGCAAGGGCTGATGCAGCAGGAAGGACAGCCAAGGTTTGATTTTTTAAAGTTTTTTGCCAGAATATGAGCATATTCAGGGGAAGATTTTATCTGAAGATAGAGAACTCTGTTCCTCGCCTAGCTCACACTTGAAGTGCCAGAACAGACTTCCCTGCTCTCGTCTTGTGTGAATACAAAGCACCATCTGTTTCCTCTTGTCCCACAAGTCTTGGCATGCAAAGAGTTACCAGGTGCTTCTCTGTCTGTCTTCACTGAGACGGAAAAGTCCCCAAGACAATCAGGGCAGCGCATCCTTTACAGTCTGTCCATTTAATGACTGTCCACAAGACACCAGACATCTATCCCCATTTAATCAGGTGTCAGTGGTAGTTCTACCCACATTTGGCATGTTTAAATGCACAAGTGCAGCTCTGTGCCCCAGGGATCCACTGCCTTTCCAGTGGCTCCCCTCTATGCCAGCTGATGGCACCAGGACTTGCTCTGGCAGTTTGGGGATGGATGGGAATGTTTCTGAGGTCCTTGTTCCCCAGGCAGGGGACAGCACGGATGCACTGTGGCAGAAGGAGCTGGCTTCAGAGCGTACCTGGGGCACAGCATGGCCCTGGCTGTTACAGGGAGGAGCAGTGCATCTGTGGAGATGCATCTGGTGACTGGTGTAAGGAAGGCACCAGGCCAGAAGGTCAGCTTGGCAAGTAGGGCTGGCAAGAGCCCACCAGCAGCGCCAGGTGCCCAAGCCTAGTGCCAGCTCCCATCAGGTGCTCAGAAAGCTGTGCCACGATGGCTTTGTCACAGCTGTTTTCCCCGCCCCCGGATTTCCCTACAAAGCTGTTGTTTTCCTTGCTGCAGCTTCCTCAACATCACCTCAGGAGCCTGAGTGAGTGTCTCTATGCAGCTACACTCGTCCTTTGCTTGGCTCTGTGCTGCCAGCACAGCAAAAATACCGGGGAACTGCAGAGCAGCAGCTGCCTGGGGCCATGCTGTCGGTCACAGTTACAGGTGCTCAACAGAGTGGAATGAAGTGGCAGGCGCTGCTTTTGCAGTCCCCTCTGCAGCGAGGAGGGCAGGCGGATGCTGATCCTCCTGCCCGGCTCCTGCCGTGCTGTGGGCTGCAGCTCCCGGGTCAGACACAGGCCTGGCTCCCCACGGGCTCGTGCAGGTGCCCCGACCTGCTGAGCAGGCCCCATGGCACCAACTCCCCTGCCTTCAACTTCCCCAGGCACCTGAACAAAACCAGGCACTGAGGTCGGTTGGTGGGACACATCTCCTCCTCCTGATCCCGGTCTGGTCTTGTTTGTGGCCACACGAGGGTCTTCCAAACAGGCAGCCTGGCTATCCCACAGGGAATGCAGCAAATCCTGCTCTTCCAAGCCACCCAGGGTCCCTCCACTGACATTCCCAGGGTGACTGTGCAGGCTGATACAAGTCTGAGGAGCCTCCAGCACCATTAAGAGCAGAGTGGATCCCCGAAATCACTGCACTGCTGACCTGTGTGTGACAGATGTGGGCTGCCTGCACACCACTGGAGTTTGCAGAGTAATTCAGCTGGGAAAGCTCTTCATGAGCAGGCAGTAAACACAGCTGCTCATCACTGCCCACCTCACCCACAGTGGCCTCTTCTGCCCCAGGAAAACAGGATAAAAAGTTCACAGAGTGCATTTCTCAGCTGGAAGAAATGCAGAAGCAAACACCATTTACTTGAACTCTCACAGCAGGTGCACTGTTGCCTGCTGCTCAGGAATCAAGCAGGCAAGTGGCAGATCCCAAACACAGGCAGCTCTCCCTAGAAGCCACCTGGGGCATCCAGGAGAGAGGGAGCTAGCTGCCTCTGGCCCGGGACCAGCCTTTGCTCTCCCCCTTGGGCACCAGACAGGACAGGAGCCTCCCACAGCCCCAGCAGACACAAAGTTCAGTCGGCCCTGGAGGCAGTCGGGCCCTTGGACAGAAGCATTGTCCAGGCAAAGCCCCTTCTGAGCAAGCAGATCCAGCTGCAGTGCTCCTGCTGCTGCTCAGAACAGCCGTGCTTGGAACTGGAACCTCAGCTGAGCCGGGGCGTTCGGCTGCGCAGCAGCTCCCTGCCCTTGTTTGGCACTGCTGCCGCCCTGCCTGGGGCTTTTACAGCACCTTCCCTTGGCAGTAAAGTGCCACACAAAATCAAAGAGCCCAGAACAGAGAGTTGCCTCTATTGGTGCTCCTTCGGGCAGAAGAGGCAAAAGGAGAAGTGGCTGCAGCCCAGCCTTGCTCCACAGGAGCCCAGGTAGCAGGCAGCACAGCCAGCGAGGGAGCGGCTCCAGCTCCCACCCAGCAAGCGTGTCTAGGTAGTTTCTGCTCACAGGGAACCTGCGGAATGTCGCTTTCCTCGGGGACAGGCAGCTCCAGGCTGGGGAGAGGCTGGGACACTGCCCGGCCGGACCAGGCTCCCCCGTGCCACCAAGCGTCCAGCCGGAGGCCATTGGCCAGGCCAGCACAGGGGCCAGCACAGGGGCCAGCACAGGGCCACAGGGTACAGAGCCACAACAGTGAGCAGCACCTTCAGTCTCTCTGGGGCTCCTTAGGCCCAGAATGGCTCAGAAGTTCGCAGAGCCGGCGCCGAAGCGGGCAGGACGAGTGGGTGACATTTGCTCCGAGCGGCAGATCGGGGGCACGAGGCAGCACCTGCCCACAGCTGGCCTCAGCCTGTCCCGTCAGCCTCTTCCCACAGGTAACCAGCACCGGCCAAGAGGCGGCAGCCCGAGGCTGCGCGGGGACGGGGCAGCCGGACGGGAAATCTGCGGGAATTCCTGCGGGGGCGGGCCAGGGCCGCTCCGCCTGAGGGAGAGCGGCTCAGCCGGGGACACAGCGCCCTCTGCTGGGACACCGCGGCGGGCACCGGGCGAGGGGCTCCGGCCCGTGACCACCACAGC
>VYXF01003601.1:369003-379579 GCA_013397295.1 Polioptila caerulea
AACGGCTGCTGGAGGGTTCCTGCGTTCCTCTGTTATTTTCTGTGTAATAAACGAGACTGGGAGCAGAGGTTGGGGGAGCTGGATGGGCTTGTCCCTGGTGTTTAATGGAGAGGCAAGATGGACGGACACATCCCGAGGAGCAATGGCAGCTGCTGCCAGACTGCAACTGACTCTGGCTTCAGCTTCCCCAGAGCTGCTGCTCAGTCAGAGGGAGTTTTAAAACACACCCCTGAAGGTTCAGACACAGACGCCCCAGTGCGTCCGAGTCCCAGAATCCCAGAATCATTTTGCTTAGAAAAGACCTCCAAGACTATTGAGTCCAACCTTTGGCTGATCATCACTTTGTCAGCCAGAGCAGAGCGCTGAGTTCCACGTCCTGTCGTTTCTTGGACACCTTCAGGGATTAACACTCCATTCCCTCCCTGAGCAGCCCCTTCAGCGCCTGACCGCCCTTTCCATTAAGAAGTTCTTCCTGGTGTCCAGCCAGAGCCTCCCTGGCACAACTTGAGGCCATTTCCATCATCTGGTCACTGGCTGCCTGGGAGCAGAGCCTGGCCCACCGGAGGCTGCCACAGCCTCCTGCCAGGGAGCTGCTCACCTCTCCTGGGGCTCCCATCCTCCCAAGGCACGGACCAGGAGCCTGGCAGGAGCCCGGGCTCCCTCCCTGCAGGGACCAATTGGCCTTGGCCTTGCTGGCCATGCTCTCCCGTGGCTTAACCCCAAGCTGCAACTGAGGAGAGTGGGAGAAACTAGAAAAACAAATGGTTTTCCTCCTGCATTTCTCTCTTTTGCTAAAGGCCACAGCGCAGTGATCTCAGTGGCATTGTTTAGCCAATTACTAATTTACTAGGAATTTAGTATAATGCATTAATAAATGTTGTCATTTTCATGACAAATTATCATAATAACACATTTTAATGGGCTGCATGAGTTGGGAGAATAGTGGGAAATAAATATATTTTAGTATTACTTATTCACTACATTTGTACCTAATTATATTTGCAGAATAATTACAGTGGCACTGCTTCCCCACACTGAGCTTGTGTTGGCAGCAGGGGTGATAAATCCGTGGCAGTGGCGGCAGCCCCCCGCCATGGCGATCACAGCCCTCCATCACGGCAGGGCAGCCCCCAGGTGACGCCGTCCGGCTGGGCCCACTGCCAGCTCTCTGATTTACCTGCCTCTGCTCAGAGCAGCTTGTCTGGGAGATGGATTGCTGGAAGGACTCTCGATGCTGGGCATGAATCACTCTTTAATCACAGCCTCCCTGGGCTAAAGAGCACAGAGCCAAGGTTGCCCCAGGCCAGGAGCCTGGGTGATTTCGGTGCTGCAGTGGTGAGCTGGAGGGACCCCTGCACCCCGCCATGGTCTCTTGGCGGCCCCGAGCATCACCCTGGCCAGGATGCCAGAGCCCCTGGACCTTAGGGGGGGATGCTGGGACAAGGTGGCAGGACCAGGTGTGCCGGCAGCTCTGGCAGTGCCTGCAGGGCACGTGGGACCCGCTGCCGGCCAAGGGATGGGTGATGGGCTCCCTGTGCCGTGTGAAGGGTGCAGAGCAGAGACCGTCAGACACAGGGCCTGAGTCTGAGAGCTGCTGCTGGCCACACGTGTGTCACCCTGCTGCCCGTGGGTGACACACGGGGCAGGGACAGGGTGGAACAGAGCAGGGCTGTGTGTAGGGCACTGGCAGGGAGAACCCGGGAGCACTGGTGCAGTGACAGAGCTTTCAAAGATGCAGGAAGACAGGAGAACAGCAAGAGAGACAGCAGGACATGAGGACAGCCCTGCACATACTCGCATAAAGGTCAGCACTTGGGCTCGTGGTGGCACCGCTCCATCCTGCCACTTTGTGTGGGCTCTGAAGGGTCCTGGGCAGCAGCAATGAGCCACAATTATGCAAGACCTTTTGATCATAACAGATTTATTCAAAACTCATGCATAAATATTAATGTCCCTGAAGATTTTGAGCAACTATTTGGCATAAGCAGAGCAAATATTTAAATCAAACCTGACTGCTGTGCACTGCAAACAGACAGGGCAGCTCTGCACACGATGGCACCTCTGGCAAAGCCTGTGTGTGCACTGGCATTTCTGGGAGCCCCACGGGCTGTGGCACGTGAGCCTGCCCCCGCAGCTGCCCTCCTGTGCCCTGTCAGGGGGCTGCTCCAGCCGGGCGGCCGGAGGGGAGTCCCTCTACGAGGCCTGGACCTGGGCTGGGGGCTGGGGCAGCCCCGCGATCCCCCTCCCACCGCGGGCAGAGCAGCCACTGCTGCTCGGGGGTCAGCAGGGACTGGCCACAGGTTGGAGCCCCTTTGCCCCATTTTACCCCAGTGCCCGAGGGCAGCACACGGGGCAGGCATGCCCGGTGGTCCCACAGGAATGACCACAGATGTATGTGTTGTCAGCAGGCACCGTGAAAGGTCATGAAATTATACTCAGCTGCTCTTCCCGCTGATGAAGTGTGTGCACTTGGGCAAATTGCCATTTTCTCGTTTAACAGGATTTCAGCTGCCCTCCAGGGAGCTGCCCAGGGGCGCGTGTGGGGCTGTCCCCACACCACTGCCAGCTGGAGCTCCTGCCCCACGGCGCTTGGTACGTGCTGGAGGCTGATCCAAACCCTCCTGCTCCTGCTCTTCCCCTGCTGGGGTGGTGGGCAGGCCTGCAGACCCCGATCCGGGGCCAGAGTTCATCACCCGGCTCTGCCCTGGCGGAGGGGAAGCCCCGGCTGTGGGCAGTGCAGGGGGTGGCAGGGGCAGCCCTGACCAGGCTGCTCCCCAGTGACCCGGCCCATGTGCACTGCCCGCTCAAGGCCGTCAGTCCAGGACCCTGCTGGTGAAGGGTCGGTCCCAGAGAGCCGCAGGACGAAGCAGGGATCACAGAACTCACCTGTTCAGCGCTGATGAAGGGGCCTTTGGGGCTTTGCCTTGCAGACTGCACCCCAAGGCTTCTGGCTGAGTGGGGCCACGCTCCCTCCTGGCCAGGGGCGTGCAGAGGAGCAGGAGTCATTTGGGAGGTCACTTTAAAAGGAACATCTCCTGCTTTGACGTACTTAGGGATTCCCTGCTTTGACACCTCAGGGTTTGTCTCCCTGTCTCAGATGCAGGAGGGGGGTCGGGCTCTGGTGCAGACCTCCGGGATGGCTTTGGGCAGCTGGCAGCCCCAGGGCCTGCGTCCCGAGGGGGACGAGGCTGTCACACAGGGGCAGCCCCGGCACTGCCTCTGCCCCCTCCCCGGGCACCAGCCCTGCTCCTCACGCCCTCCTGGTTCTCCACTGGCATCAGCAAATGCAGGAGCAGCAAATACCTTGGGCATGCCTGGAGCTTATGCAGAACTGGAGCAAGATAAAAATGTCCCCAAGAGGTGCTTGAGGTGTGTGATTTCACAGAATCACAGAATTCCTTGTTAGGTTTTGAGAACAGTCCCAGTTCTGTCCCTTTGAACAACAACAAACATCCTCTTATATGGGGGAAACTGGTAAATTGCAGCAATTTTCTGTGAAATGGGCTGTTTTGAGGCTACAGATGTTGGCACCAGTCTGTCTAAAATAAAAATAATTGCAGACCATTACAATAAAGTAATCTTTTCAGATGAGAAACAATTATGTTTTTCAAAGCAAGCACATGTCTTTACACCTCGTAATTATCAATTAAGGAGATACCTGCTCTGTTATCTCAACAGCGTCTCCAGTTGGCCTCTCAGAGCTAATTGCAGGGGATTTAATTCAGAACTCAAACACTAATGATTTTGACCTTTATGCCTATTCCTGAGGTGTGATAACACTTAAAAGGCAGCACAAAACTGATCTGCCTGTGGTTTCCATTGCCCTTGACCACCTTTTAGCATGGAGAACCTCTCTTTGCCCTGTCTGACCTTCCTGGTATCCCTGGCCTGTGTGGGGGCTGGACAGGAGGGGACAGCCCCTAGCCACAGTCACAGCTCCAGTCCCACAGGAATGCTCCTGCCAGGGCTCCAGAGCAGCATCAGGCAGGCAGAGCCCAGCGAGGAGCAAATTCAGGCACAGAGTAACTGCAAAGCAGCCCAGTGTCAGGGATAAGTGTGCCAGAAGTCCCAGTGGTGGATGGGCTTCCATCACACTCCTCACGGTGTCATCAGCATTGAATGTTTTTGGTAGAAATGAGCTTGGAAAGTCTAGTCTCCAATACAAATTGTCCTTTTTGCTTGCAGAAGATGGGAACCTGATCCCACAGGGCCTTTGGGGCTAACATAGGCCCCTTCCCCTCTCCTGCTCTGTGTTACATTTGTGAGTTTTAATATTTAATTGGTGTTTTTTGCTATTTTGGTCTCCTGGCACTTTGCCGCAGTCGAGAGCTGGAGGTCAGCAGTAGAGAGAGGCTGTGTATTAGTTCATCAGGTTTTTATGATTTATTTGTCATGGATGCGTCACCAGGCCTTTCCCAGAACTCTTGGCTTCTTCCCTTACCTGTTATTTATAGGCTTGTCTTTCCCTCCCCTTACGCCCTGGGCTTTGGCAGGCTCACTGGTGGAGCCCACCTCAGGGGGCTGGGACCCCCCAAACCTCCAACAGATGGAGGAGAGGAGGAGAGGGGAGACCCAGGGGGAGATGGAGGCTGGGGAATGTGGGGCAAGAGACCTGGGAGCAAGAGTGATGCAGCACTTTAAGAACCCCCAGGTGACAACCTAGTGCCCAGGGATGGATATCCCTGCAGCTGGAGGCACTCTGGTCCCAGGCAGCAGCCCTGGGCAGTGGGATCGTGCTGTGGCCAGGGGCAGAGCAGGGATCATGGTGTGGCCAGGGGCTGAGGGGCCACGGGCAGGGACCCACCTCACTCCCTCCTCAGCTCAAGTCCGCTCCAGAGCTGAGTTCCTTGCGCCAGCTGGCATTGTGCCTCTGTTGTCTAGGCAAAGGTTTCCATGACACTAAATAAAGTGAAATATGATTTTGCACAGCTGGATTCTGTCTTAGATGCAGGTTAGGGACAAGAAATGCACATCCAGCAGAGAGCTGTGGGTAGCAAATTATAAGGGCTGTGATCCGTGATGGCATCAAGCAGAAAAATACCAATTCTTAGGAGTTATTCAGCTGACTCCCAAGCAGATGTTTACTTCCAAAGCCGTGTCTTGTTTGTTGGTCTTGCATAATCAGCTCATGGCATGAGGACAGAAAGTGTTCAAGCCTTGTCATAGAATAAATGAGTAGCTGGAGGGATGTTTATCTGTGGGAGCCCACATCATGCCCAGGATCGGCCGGCAAGCTTGGCCATGTGCTGGGCCACTGGCCCAGTTTGGTACCAGTGGCACCTGCAGGTACTGCTGCTGGACAGGTGCATCTCCTCACAGAGGGCTTCAACACTGCAGCTGTGCAAGGGTTTGTTTAAATACCTTTGAGGTGCAGCATTTGGTGGGATCATCTCTGTGAAGAGAGAAGCTTTGCACATCTTATTTTAGGAAATTTAATGGAATGTTATGGGATGTCAAGTATACTGTGTTAATTGCTGTTAATTGGGAAGTTGTCTGAGTTCGGGAGACTCAATTAGAAGGAATTAAAATCCATTCACATTTATTCCTGCATACAAAATACATACTGCCTTTCCACTCCTCTCTTCCCATGAGAAGCCAACAGCATGTCCAGGCCCAGGGTGCACCCAGCTTTCTGGGGAGAAATTGGTGAGCAATGCCAGACTGGTAAGGGAAATCAGAATAAAGATGCATTACAGCCTTGGGAGGCAGCTGGAAAAGAGCCTTCTGTGGTCACAGCTCAAACGATTTGCAACAGATCAGGGATTAAGAGCAGCTCTAGGTGCCTGCCAGGCAGGGATGGGCTCAGCCAGAGGTGAGGGGACGAAGAGAAGGCCATGGCTGGGGACAGGCAGCGCTGTGACCATGGGGCAGGAGGAGCAGGAGGCTTGGCTGTCTGGGAGCAGGTGGATTGCAGGTGAGCAGGGCCCTTACCCCCCCTTCCCACATACTGTGTAGACAAACACCCAGAGCTTGCAGAATGATAATGTAGAAGTGAAGAAATAAATATATACTGGGAGGAGGTAAGGAGTGGGAATGCCTGGCCAGGCAACTGCTGGCCCCTGCCTGCCCAGCACTCACAGTGGCTCTACAAATCAGCCAGGAAATCGGGACATGAAGGGAGCTTTGAAATAGGGAGTTTAGGGAGAGTTTGTAAAGTGTTTAAAAGGCAGAAGCAACACAAAGCCTCAGTTTTAATTATTGCGGTTTTAATCAGTGGAATAGGTTTTTTATGCCCTGGATGGTGAAGTAATTGGAAATGAGAACGGAGTTTGCTTGTGGTGTAAATTACAAAGTCAGGAGAGGAGGAGCCCAGCTCAAAGAGGCTCAGGGATCAGGGGAGGGAAGGGGGTGCAGGAGAGAGGAGGAGGCTGGGGGTGCAATGGGGACAGTGCACTGGGGCTGGCCACTTGCTGGGGTGGCAGGTGGGCATTGGGCCCTCACCTCCTTTTCGAGGAGGTCTGCCAGCTCTGCCACTTGGCATGGGCAGCTCTGCGTGCTGCTGTCCTTGGAGGCTGGTGGCACATGCACCTCTCCCGTGGCTGCTGGGTGCTGGCAGGGCTGCAGGACGCTGTGGGCAGTCCTCACTGCAGGACCTGTGCAATGGGCACAGCGCTCTGCTGGCCCCAGTCCTCCCTGAGCTGCCACGTGGGTGCCCTGGGTGGACCCTGGCTGGACAGGGGTGGGTCACATCCCCCCAGGACAGGTGGATCGTGCCCCTGGGGCAGGCAGATCACATCCCCCCGAAGCAGGTGGGTCACATCCCTCGGGGGTAGAGCTGCTGCCCTTCCCAGGCAGTGCTGGGCCTTCCCACAGGGTCCCAGCTGGGAGGGGAAGCCGGGGGCCAGGGGTGTCTGTGCCCAGAGCTGGGTGCAGGCAGAAGGTGACAGGGCGAGCTCCGGCTGCGGCAGGGGAGAGCAGCCTGCTGGGATGAGTAATATGGGAGTCATTTGATAGCAAGGAAGGGATATTCCTGCTCTCAGTCATGGTTAGGTAATTGGAAGTAAATAACTCCTTTCATCCTAAAACCGGATGACTTCATACACGAGGTAAATGGAAGAAACAAAATCCCGATTTTCGTTCGTGTTCCACGCACGTAGTAAAAATGAACCTTCGTCTGCAGCAATTCTGAGCTAATGAAAAACGAATGAGGTTTTAAATCAAGCCCAAACGCAGAGCTCTGCTGCCAGAACCACGCGGGGCTGCTGTAGGACAGCCTCCATTTCCAAGGCTTCTCGCAGAATCCTGAATAATTTTATTAGATTTTGAGCAAAGCTGTTGCCAAAACATTCATTATTGCACCCAGCAAACAGCAGGAGACCGGGAGACACAGGGCTGTCTGCAGGGCTGATGCCAGAGGCAGTCCTGGCTTTCTGTTCTCCCCCTGAAGCTCCAGAGGGCTGAGGTTTATTTAGTGGTGTCTGTACATCACTCAGATGATGCAGAGTGACCGGCCCTGCCTGATCACTTCTTCTGGAAGGGTCTCTCCTGCACAGCCTTAAATCATGTCTGAACACGTTATAATTCTCCCATGTGCCTGGTAACTTCTGTGTATTTGATCAGTTCAGATTCCATAAAAATGTAAATAATCAAAGCCCTTCTGCTGTTATTTATAATGCCTCACTCTGGGCTGTAATTTATGAATTAATTTCAGCTGCAAGTTTCTGGAGGGAGGGGAAAAAAAGATGAATAATCGGATGTGTGGCTGTCAGTAAGAGCCACGACTGCTGGTGTCTCCTCCACCGTGCATCCCCCAAACCCTGCAGACCTGGCCGCGACTCCTGGGGAAGCAGGGGCCGGTCTCTGCCCTGGCATCTGCCGTTGGGGTGCCCACAGTGGGTCCCATGGGTGCTGGGAGGGCCCAGGGCAAGCTGCTGCTGGCTGGGGTGGCCCACTCGGCCCCGGCCGTGGCCAGGCACTGCCCTGGCAGTGGGTGCTCCTGTGCTGGGAGCCCGAGGGAGCAGGCAGGGCCCTGCTGACCCAGCACAGCACAGAACAGCACGGGTCCGTGGCAGGGAATCTGCTCCTTGGCACTTGTCTCTGCTGTGTCACACAACCTGCCAGCTCGTAGCTCGACACCCGCGATGGCCTTTGGAGCCAGCGACCCACCCGGCAGAGGCTGGCAGGGGCAGCCACGGCGGGACCTGGTCCCCCTGTGCCAAGGCAGGGCCACAGGCCCCAGGAACCAGCCCAGGAACAGGAGCTGCAGGCTGCCCTGGCCACGCCGGCCGTGCCCCAGCGCCTGCTATTAGCTCTCTGTTAAGCATCGTATCTGATCCAGACACAGCATTATATGCATTTCTCTGTGAATAAGCTCTGCTTGACACAGTCTGTGATTGCTTTTTTAAAACCATGTGGGGAGGATCAGTTCTTTCATCCACTGATAAGGTATCANTCCCATGGGTGCTGGGAGGGCCCAGGGCAAGCTGAGGTGGCCCACTCGGCCCCAGCCGTGGCCAGGCACTGCCCTGGCAGTGGGTGCTCCTGTGCTGGGAGCCCGAGGGAGCAGGCAGGACCCTGCTGACCCAGCACAGCACAGAACAGCACGGGTCCGTGGCAGGGAATCTGCTCCTTGGCACTTGTCTCTGCTGTGCCATACAACCTGCCAGCTCATTGCTCGACACCCGCGATGGCCTTTGGAGCCAGCGACCCACCCGGCAGAGGCTGGCAGGGGCAGCCACGGCGGGACCTGGTCCCCCTGTGCCAAGGCAGGGCCACAGGCCCCAGGAACCAGCCCAGGAACAGGAGCTGCAGGCTGCCCTGGCCACGCCGGCCGTGCCCCAGCGCCTGCTATTAGCTCTCTGTTAAGCATCGTATCTGATCCAGACACAGCATTATATGCATTTCTCTGTGAATAAGCTCTGCTTGACACAGTCTGTGATTGCTTTTTTAAAACCATGTGGGGAGGATCAGTTCTTTCATCCACTGATAAGGTATCAGGTGACAGAGGGATCAGCATCCACCACATAAATCTGCAACTAATCCTTCGGAATCAATATTTTTCATTAAGAACCTGTGAGAGTTGGGCCATTATAGGGAAAAATCTGTTTAGGTTGACACCTTGATGAAGTTATTCAGTTCAGGGGCTTAAGTCATTGGAAGGTAATAAAGAGCAAAGAGCACAGAAAGATTGAGGTGCCGGTTATGAGAGTTTGCGACGGGAATAGGGGCTTTATTGCAGAGAGAAATTATCATACTGATTTATTTTGGAATTATGGGAACTTTAAAAGGCTGGCAGCACTGTCCCGATGTCACCGCCGGCTGGGGACACTGTGTGGGTGTTCCTCCTTATGCTGGGCACTCGCCCCTGCTGTGCTGTGCCGTGGGACCACTCTGCCCTCCCACAGCACTGTGTGCCAGCCGAGAGACCCTCTGTGGTGGCCAAAGTGCTGCTGCCAGTGTGGGCATTGCTGGGGCTGCAGCAGCTGCTGCTCCACGGCTCGGGCACAGGGACCCCTGGGCACTCAGGATGATCCCCAGGGCCACCAGTGTCACAGAAAGCTGGAGGCCAGGAACAAAGCTTTTCTTCCACCACCCTGGGCATCTCCCTCGCTGTGCTCTGTGTTCTTGATGCTCTTCAGCTGTCCACACCCTGTATCTTTGATGTTCTTTAGCTGAGCCTTACGTCCTTGATGCTTCTCTGCTGTCTGTGTCCTGTGTTGCTGAGGCCTCACCACCTTCTCACACTGCTGCTGCCTCCATGAAGCGCTTCCAACCACAGCAGCAACGTCTGCTGGTGCTCCCAGATGGATTTACTGCCGGACAGCTCCCTTCCTGGCCCCAGTGTGGGGGGAAGCAGCAGCCCCATGACTGCAGCAGGGATGTGGGGGCACGGGGAGCTGCAGGGTCATGGGGAGCCATGGAGCTGGGGCCCACGGGGAGCAGCAAGGGGCTTGGCAGGAGAGCAAAGGCTTCATCCCTAAATAAACTGTGAGAGGAGTGTACACAAGCTCGTACACACTGAGGCTGCTTTGAATGTGCAGGATGCTACTGGCTCCTCTGTGCAGAGCGAGCAGGGCACAGCACCTGCTACCACTCTGCAAACCCAGCTTTAATGAGTGAAGAAGTCAAACTTACCCTGGAGTTTCCTTTATAGGTTAACCGAGGTTAATTGTGCAAGCTACAAATGAAAATATCTTGCTCATAAATCCCTAAACCTCATTAAAGAGGATTAAATGATATGACTGCTTTGTAAATCCTGAAATTTCACACAAACCTCTCATAAACAAACACGAGGCCCCTGACATGCTCAGTCTCTGCTGATGCAGGTGCTTGTCCCAGGAGCAAGCAGAAACCAAGCACCCACCTACACGCAGCCACTGCGGGCAGTGGTGGCACCGGGGGGCCGTGGCTGCATGCCCAGTGCTGCGTGGCCAGTGCTGCATGCCCAGCTCTGCATGCCCAGCTCTGCATGCCCAGTGCTCCATGCCCAGCTCTCCATGCCCAGCTCTGATTGCCCAGTGCTCCATGCCCAATGCTCCATGCCCAGCTCTGATTGCCCAGCTCTGCATGTCCAGTGCTGCATGCCCAGCTCTCCATGCCCAGCTCTCCATGCCCAGCTCTGCATGCCCAGCTCTGA
>VYXF01003601.1:382632-400444 GCA_013397295.1 Polioptila caerulea
GGTGCTGCTGTGGGCTGTGGGGTGCTGTGGGGTGCTGTGGGGTGCTGCGGGGTGCTGTGGGGTGCTGCTGGGTGCCATGCCAGCCAAGCAGCAGCACTCTCTGTCTTGGCTCTCGCTTCCATCCCTGGTGGGAATCCCAGCTGTGCTTTGTGAGTGGCTGAGGGGATTCCTTAAGGATCCAGGGCATTGCAGGACCCACTGTGCTGCCAGTGCCAGTGCCAGTGGCTGGCTGTCCCCTTGGGGCTGGCATTGACATGAGGCAGGGGACAGCAGTGGCTTCGCAGCCTCTCCAGCCCCGCTGGAGTGAGCATCACTAGTCCTGTTGCTTGGGGGTGACTCCAACAGAGCCCTGCCACCCAGGATAGGGGCAAGGCATGGCTGCTCTCCTCTGTGGGAGGAAGTTCACAGCAACTGCAGCATTTCCACAATCTGGGGCCAGAACAGTCAGCGAAATTCCCAGTTTTCCAAAGGCATAGGCCTGAAACACAGTTTATACACAAAATCTTTGTCATTTCCTATCAGCCATAAAGAGGGTCTTTAAGCACATCTCTTGCAGACATAATGTTTCAATTTGCAAGTTTAATTTTTTCCATTTTTTTCCAGAGAGGCGTTGTCAAATATGTATTTATTTTTTAAAGAAAGAACAAACTTTTATAGACCTTCTGCAAAACCTTGTAAAAATATAATCTCTCCTTGTGCCAGACAACTGGTGCCTGCTGACTCAATTGCTTTTATATATGACAAGGCTTGAAAAAAATGATTGCTACTGCCTAACTCCGAGCAGATTGGAGTGAAGTGCGGGACTCATCCATCAGAGGTGCCATGTTGGGTACGTGGAATGCAGAGCCCTGGGGCTGGGAGCATCATGATGGTTTTCTCCTAAATCTTCCTTTCAGCCATCGCACTGAGGGGCTGAGTGCTCCTGGCTGCTCCGAGCGGCCAGAGCAGCAGCATCACAGGGTAATACCCAGAGCTGTGAGTCACACGCTGCTCCCAGCTGCTGGCACTGCTTGTCAGGCAGAGTAATTGCAGGCATAAACTGTCTTCAATTTAATAAATATGCAAAACAGTGTTTAACAGCCCTGAAATAAACTGTTGAGCGACGTGGCCCATAGAGCTAATGTCATCCTCACCCCCAGCACCACAGCCGGGCATGCGCATGTTTGAGGGTGCCACAGATGCATCCCTGCTCCCCAGTCCTGCTCCACTGCATGACCCAGGCTCACTGTCAGTGGTCAGTGGGCTCCTGTGCCCTGGGCTAGGACAAGGCTGGGCTCGGGGGCAGCTCACACAGGAGACAGGGGGTCTCTGCTGGAGTGGGAAGAGTCAGGCTGGAGATGGGTATGATGGGACTCTTGTCAGTTAATAAATTGAGGAAGTGACAGCCCAGTGCTGTGTTGAAGTGTCGGGGTGGTATTTCTTGGAAGTTTTGTGGTGCATGTGCTCAGGCAGGACCATCGATCCGAGCCCAGCCGGAGCAGCACAGGAGCCAATCGATAGGCGCGTTATTAACGGGCTCTGCTCATACCTGGTGATGGCTCATGAATAAGTGGCCTTGGCTGGGGCCAGAGGTCAGACTGCTCAGCCATGATGGATGCCTTTTGAAATTGCTGGATTTGAGTAGTCAGTGCTTCATTCCAATGGGTCCTGTGGGTTACCTGTCCTTCACTTCCCACTCTTCCACTGCCTTGGCTTGGCAAATCCAGCGGGCAGAGCCACACCGCTGCTGCTGTTTTCATATTCCCCTTCCCTTAGAGCCGAGTTGTGTCCCAGGAAAGTCCCCATCTGCCCTCCAGCCACCCCTTTGTGCCGGCGGGGCCCCGGCTCTCACGCTATCGCCGAGGGAACCGGGGCCTGGGCCGCTCTCTTGGGCGGGTCAGGGCAGGTCAGGGTGGGCTGGCGTGAGCCAGCACGGGCAGGAGCCCAGCCCCAGGCTGAGCCTGCCACAGCGGCTGTGGCACCTTGCAAGGGCTGGGTTTGATGCTGAAGTGACGGCCCCTGTCACTGCAACTGCTTTCTTGCACTGGCCCCTGGCATCACCAAGCACTGCAGTGCCACTGGTGCCTGCTCCTCCTGCTCTGGGACCAGAGGCAGGGAAGGGCTGGGAGGGGGCAAGTGAGACCACTCAGTCCATCTTTGGCACTCTCTGAGGGGGGAAGAAATTCCCCCCAGAAAAGCTGCTCCCTGCTCCTGTTCCCTGTGTCCAAAATTCAGTGCTGGAGAGATCTCCCTGTGCCGCAGAGCTGGTGTCAGGGGCCAGCCTGCAGCGAGGGGTCTGGGTGAGGAGCAGCCACCCCATCAGCTGCCCGAGCCTTTGGCTCAGGCCTGCAGCAAGCACAGCACATCCCCTTGCCTGGAGTGCCCCTGGGGACCCACAGCATGAGAGGGCTTGAGTTACAACAGCCCGGCTGAACTGGGGAGTGCTTAACCGACTAATTAAGCACAGCCCTTGTATGAGGGGACTTCCTGAACAGGGAGATGCCAGAGGGATATTTCTGAATGCTGCTCTACAGCTGAAAATTAATTCTTTGAGATGTTGTGAGGATTAAAAGGCAGAGCCAGGCTGGAGCTGGTAATTAGCAGCTCTGGGATCGGGCAGTCCCAGCTAACGGAGCAGCTACTCCAGGGTGGAGACCTGCCTGGAAAGGAGCTCTGCCCTGGCAGGAGGGCAGCAGGTATGCTGGGGACACCAAGGACACTGGGGTCAGGTCTCCACCATGGTGTCAGTGATAATCAACACACAAGACATGAGCTGGGCAGATGAAGCAAAACCCCATCCCTGAAGCCCCACTCAGGGGCCTCAGATCCCCAGAACCAGGGACAGGAGCTGCCAGCCCTGTGGTGGGAGCAGGCAGGAGGCGTCAGACACTCCTTGGAGGGCAGCTGCCCTGGAGATGGGTGAGACCCTCTTGGCCAAACAACTCCTGCCACCCATGCTGATGTTGAGATGTTCTGAGGGAAAGTGTCAGCATTGATGAAACTCTCAGTGGAAAATACTGGCAGTGATTTGAGGTATAAATGCCAACTTTCATTACAGCTCTCCTGGCTGTTTTGTTACAGCTTCCCTGTAGCATTTTCTCTTCTATAAGACAAGATCACATTCGCACTATCACTGAAACATTCCTTCCTCAGCCTCTGAACTCACTTTCTCCTCAACTGTCCCATCCACAAGATACCTGAGAATTTGACTTTGTCCTGGTTTGAGATGACCCACAGTCAAGGAAGAGCTTTGCCCAGGAAGAGGAGTGAGTGGACCTGCGAGCCCAGAAAGCAGGAATCTGCAAAGCTCTGGTAGGAAAAGCCCTGAGCCTGCAGAGCTGAAGGACAGAGCAGGAGGGGAAGGTGTCGTACAGCAGAGATGGGGGGATCCCCTGACCCCTCCAGGGAGTGTGGAGGCTACTGAGCTGCTGCGTGATGAATGAGAAACCCAGGGATTACAATAATTTTGTTAAAGGGTTCTTAGCTCTGCTCTGCTCTTTTGATTAATGGGATTTTGTGAAGAGTGCAGGGAAAGGTCATCTGACACGTGTTCAACAGCTGATGACATTATTCAGCTCTGCCAGGGAATTGCTGCTCCCGAGCACCTGCCGATGTGTTTCACTGGCAGCTGGGAGAGTCCTGCAGCTCCTCTCCAGCTGCACCGGGCACCCCGAGCTGCTCCACGGGGTTGAGCAGTGCCTCCAGACAAGGCTTCCCACCTGGGTCTGCAGGACCAGGCTGCACAGTCACCCTCGCTGTCCTCATCACGCTTCTTGGGGAGGGCTGTGGAATAACCGAGTGTCTCAGTGCTTCAGGCAGATGTGTGGTACATCATATATGTTACATACATTATATACATTGCACAGAGCCAGCAGCTGTCCGACAGCTCCACACCTGCCTGCTCCCTGCCTGCAGCTGCCTGTGGGGCTCAGTGGCTCAATTCCGTGGCAGTGACTGGTTTGAGACCTCAGCCCTGCACAGCCCAGCCCAGCTGGGATTCCCCGAGGCCAGTCCCACTCATCCCAGTGCTGCTGCTCCCAACCCAAGCTGAGTTGCTGCCAGCTCCTGCTCCTTTCCCTCCTGACCCATGGAGCACCCTCTGGAGCACATCCCAGAAGTGTGAGGAGATGAGGCAGATATCACCAGCCCCACGTGTAAATCTCAGCCCCAACAGCCCTCGCTGACGGCTCCCAGCAGAGCTGGCCGAGGCTCCTGACATCCCTTCACACGCTCTGTTAATCACTGCTCTCTACCACCTCTCCAGCCACCACTCAGCCACGGATTTACGGCTGTGCCAGCAGGAAGCACGGTGCCACTGGAATTGTGCCTCTCCTTGCCAGAGCAGGCTCTGTTCTGGGGTGTCCCTCACCTTCCATCCCCTCTGTGGGCACAGCCATGTCTCAGCCCTGCCTCACGGGGAGCCTGCTGCAGCCCAGGCTCTCCTCGTGGTGCATCTGGCAGAGCGCACACGCTGCCACACTGGGCTCACTCGCACCGTCAGCTGGCGCTGAGGCTGGGCGTGTTCCATGGCAGCGCCAGCTCGGGCTGGTGCTCGTTTTAATTGCAGGTTGTTTCCCCAGGGGTGCTGAGTTCTCTGCAGGAATCAGTGTTTAGCCTGGAGCCAATGAAATATCACAACAGCTCTTAAACGGGGCATATTCGGAGTGTGGGCGCCCCTCTCCTTCCAGGGGAGGGTGTTCCCGGTGGCTGGGGGACGCTGGCAGTCACCAGCAGGGTCTGTACGCGCTGGTGCCTGAGGGCACCGGCACAGCCTGGCGTCCTGGCACACTGATGTCAGCTGTCAGTCCCCCTTGCCTGTGCCGTGTCTCTGAGCACTCCTGTCCCCATCCCAGGGGCTCAGCACCAGGGTGGAGAGGCAGGAGTGCCTCTTCCCCACTCCGCATGTTCTGCAGCTTCCACTGTTCTTCCAGTAACAAAACTTCTGCATTGTGATATGATAATCTGCTGGGTGTAAATGCCTTGTCCAGCCAGCCCTGCAAATCACCTCTTATCATCACACTCAATGGGCTGTGTCAACCCAATTTCACAGACAAACGCTTCTCTCCCTGACCATGGGCACTGACATGGATAACTCTGATTTACAAAGCCAATAAAAATAAAATCACTAAGAATTACTAAGAGCCACTGACTTAATATAGGAGATTAGAATCTCCAAATTTAGGGTGAGTGGAAGCCATTTGATACACGAAGAGTGGCAAATGGGTTATAGAAATGTCGGCCATGCCAGGGTCAGGTGCCACAATGCGATGATTTATTGGTGAGACAAGGCCTAATTGGTTAGTTACTTTTGATGTTTTCCACAGAGGCCGGGTTATTTATATCAGAATTTGTTTGTCATCTTTTACTTTTAGGGTCAACCAAAATTTTTTATGATAAGAAAAACCTCAGCATCTTGTTCATTAAAGTAGCAAGGTCAGGCCAAAGGGTGGAACTGAGCTGGAAATAATCAGGTTGGTGTGATTAACTCCAACCTCATTGCCACTCAGAGTGAGCCTCCAGCACAACCAGCCTTCAGGGGACGAAGCACCAACCACAGGCAGAGGCAACTCCAAAACCCACCCATCAAAAGGCAGAGGAGGTGATGTACAGCAAGGAGGGCGAGTGCCTGTGTTTCTTACCCTGTCTCTGTCCCTCACTGGGTGCTACTCCTGCCCGGGGAGGGTCCCAAGGTCCCCTGTGTACCCTGCAGGGGTGAGAGGGCACCCAGGAAGCTGCAGGAAAACCCCAGGAGCTTCCTCTGGGATCCCCCTGCCTAGGCAGCTCAGCATCTCCCTGCCTCTTTGCATGATTTTTACCCTTAATGATCTTCCTGTTCTGTCCCTGGTCCTGCACCCTGTTGCAGATGTTTGCAGATGTTGTTTGCTGTCACAGCAGAGTCTCCAGGCTGAAAGCCTGCCCTTCAGGGCAGGAGATCAGGGGGCTGCAGCCTCCATGAGCACAGGCACAGCCAGAAAAGAAAAGGGGATCCATGAGCCAGATGGCAGCACAGTTCCCAGGTGCTGGTTAGGAGGGATGGGAAATTGCAAATGAAAGGCTTGTGTAGACTTTAAACTTCACTCTGCCTTCATAAAGGTGTCAGCTGGAATTATTTTGGGCATTTACTTGCGTGGTCTAGTGCATCACTAGCTAAAACAGTTTTTTTTAAATAATGGAATTTGCTGCTTGGCTCATGCATAAAAAATAGCAGGAATGCGACCCAGTTGCATAATTTTTTTAGTAATAAATAGAGTCAAAAGTGTTGAGCTCAGCTGCTGGCACAGTGAGGCACCCTGAGCGGAGCAGAGGGCAGGGAGCCCCAGGGAGCAGCCCCTCATGGCATATTGGGAACACCTCCTCAGGCAGCACCGAGGGGAGACCCCGGGACATGTGGCACCTCAGTGGCCGAAGTGTCCTGTGCCATGGGGGACCCTTCCCCACGGGGCTGCCCCAGCTTCGTGTCACTCCTGCATCCACACATCCTGCACAGCCCAGCCCTAGCCTGGCAGTGCTCCTCTCCCCACTCCAACTGCTCCATCTCCTGGAAAACCACTCTCCTCCTGCAGAAATGTGGAGCATGAACCATTTCACCTCTGCGCTGTTAAACTATTGGTGCATGAAACACGTTTCTAGAGGAACACCCACAGATGATCCCTGGACACGGCCCAGCACGAATGGGGGAGTCACTGAGCCTGCCAGGAGTGCGAGGTGCGGCTGGAAGGACAAGGACAAGGACAAGGACAAGGACAAGGACAAGGACAAGGACAAGGACAAGGACAAGGACAAGGCCAGCTCTTGGGCCCCGCTGGTGTCAGGAATCTCCCGTGCCTCAGCCCTGCTGCTGGGCTCTTGTCAGACTGGGCTCGGCTGGGCCCTGCTGCTGACAGCCATCACCAGGGATCTGACAGCCATCACCAGCCAGACCAGGCATCTCTGAAGCTGTGGGAGGACACAGCACCAAAGGGACCCTCATCCCAACCTCCTGCTGACTGGACACCCTCTCCTGCCCCAGCACTCCAGGACATGGGCTCGCCTTGTCCTGCTGCCCATTTCAAAGGATTGCAGCAACTCTTGCTGCCTGTGATGAGCCTGGAGAGAGGCACAGGGGCTGGTGATGGCCCCCAAGAGGCCGTTCTGTTCCTCATGCCTGGAGCAGACCCGGGGCTGGGGAAGGGCACAGACAGACCCCCATGACAGACACCAAAGCCAGTGCAGGAGTCTGGGGCACGGCACAGGCTGGTCCTGCCCCCTGTGCCGTGGGGGGCTCGGGAACCCAGGGACTGCAGTGGGGAATGCCCTGCCCGAGGCAGAGCAATGCCCTGAGCACAGGGCCAGCAGCCCCTCCTCCTGCACAGAGGCTGTTGTATAAGAGGTGGCATTTTGATTGATGCCATTTGACATATGGAGAATTCCCCACAGCAGGCAGTCACTCACCCAGCTGATTACGGACTCTGACTTCTTTCTCTAATTAAAACTCTCCCTCCCATTTTAATTCCTTTGCCCCAAACTCCCTGTTCTGGATCATCTCCTAATGTGACACTAACTGCCTGAGACAGGCACCAGGGGAGCCCACACCCAGCCAGCCAGCCCTGGTGCTGCGGCGCCCAGAGCCCGGCCCAGCGCCACAGCTGGGGCGTGAGGGGACACCCTGACACCCCTGCTCCCCACACGCTGCCTGTGGTCATCAGAGGGCCCACCCAGATGGGCCCCTGCCCTGCTCCAGCAAAGGGTGTGTCCCACTCTGCCCCTGACTATTGTGCAGCTGTGCCCATGGGGACACTCGGCCACAGCCCAGTCCTTGTAAGCCCAAGGCCTGGATTTTTGGCCGGCATCAATTTGCAGTGGCCTGACCAGGAGAATTCCTGCACAGCTTCCCCTGCACCAAGAAGTCACATTTCAATGACTAAGTTGCAACAATTTCCCTCTGCCCCCAAATCCCACACTGGATAGGAGCCATTCCAATCAAATCGCTTCCCTTAAAACCATCCCACCTCCCTGCAGGCAGGGCAAACAGCGGGCAGGCAGGCTCAGCTGCAGACCACATTTCAGCCTGTCTCTGGGTGCAGCTCACGGAAGCAGGGTGAGGAAACCAGGGTAAAACACAGAACAGGCTTTCTGAGGGAAGGCAATAGTCCTCCTGGGGGCCGCTGCTCTTGACAGGTCCCACGTGGACTTTTGGCCTGCTCAGACTCAGTTTTAATGTAACTAAGAGAAAAATATGTTTAAACATGGGATTTAACCCTCTGACATGAGTTTCATTCTAGCTGAGAGTAAATCCCCAGGGAGCAGAGCCCAGGGCAGAGGCACGCAGCCTGCTGCAGAAGCTGGGGGTAGCTGGGCAGAACCAGGGCTGGCAATGCCAGCAGGACTTGGTGCTGCCAGGCCAGAACCCACCTGCAGACCCCTTCTCAGGGACCATGGCCACCTTCCCCCCTTCCTGCCACCTTCCCAGTGTCTCCCTCCTGTGTCCTCTCTGCAGGAGGATGTTGTCCCAGCACATCTGTATTCAGCCCCAATACTGCCAGATTGAGGCTGTTTACCACAAAAACATGTGCTGTTGTTTTATATAAACAAGTTGCCAAGCTGGAGTTGGACTGCAGTGGTAAATACTGGGTCAGACCCCCTCTCAGCAATGTCTGTCCCACCGTAATTAATATTGATTTTGTGCAGCTGAAATATAGCTACACAATTTAATTTTGCTGCTAAGATTTTTGACATAGCTGTTCTTAGAGATTAATGTGGGATTTAATGAAGGATTTGGGCTCTCATCTGTGATGTTCCCTCATCCCGTCGTGTGCTGCAGACCCGCTGCTGACGGCTTTGCCACATGGCTTATGGCTGCTGGCCCGTGGCCACTGGGGCCGGGGTGCCCAACCAGGCACGGTGTCACTGTGCTGCTGAGGGGAGAGCCAGGGGCCAGGACACCAGCACACTGCAGGACAGAGCCACAGCCCGCTGGGCAGGGGGGCTCACAGCCACTGCCACTGAAGCACGGGCTGTCAGTGACCCTGCCCACCCAGTGGGACAATGAGACCACAGACAGACAGCAGGACCGGGGATGGCTCCTCTCCTGGAACCCCAGGTCCAGAAAAAACAATGTGGGGCATGTGGACCCTCAGCCCCTTCACTCAGGGCTGGGACAAGGGACAGCACAGCATGGCATGGCATGGCACAGCTGGGCAGGATCCACAGGAAAGGGCAGTGCAGGCTCCGGCCCTGGGGCTCAGGGTGGCACTGTCCTTGCTGGTGCCTCTGTGGGGACACAGCACATGGAACAGCGACCATGTGGCCAAAGCAGATTTTTTGCTTATCAAATCAAGGAGCAGCTGGATTAGAAGATTAGAAACCAAATTAATTACTAATGACTTCCTGGGGCCTGGGTGGCTCTGACAGGAGTCTCCAGGCAGTGGCAGTGCCGGTGGCGCCGGGCTGGCGCAGGGGGACCATTCACCAGCAGGCAGTGGGACAAGTGTGTGGGGCCAGGGGCCACAGCCTGGTCCCCACTGGTGGCCGTGGGCCACACGGCCGTGCCACTGCAAGCCTGGCAGAGCTGGGCTTGGGCAACAGTGAACCCCCCAACTCCAGCTCCTGCCTACCCATACTGGATGTGGCCCCCAGCCCGGGAGGAGTTCCAGTCAGGGGGCTCACAGCCCTGGGATGAGTGGGCTCTGCACCCATTCCCTGAGGGATTTTGCTCCTGGGGCAGCATGTGACCCAGCATGTCTGTGCTGTCAGTGTCCCTCTGTGCCACAGCCCTGTGGCCCAGCCTGCTGGGTGCTGCTGGAGGGGAGAGCAGGCGTGGGAGTGGGTGAAGGCTGGTGCTGCTGGCACAGTTAATGGAGCGGGCAAACAAACGCTGGGATACAGCCACTCCTGTCCCCGCTTGCCAGGACAGCCAGGTTACTCGCCATCTGCTTCCTGACCTGGATATTAAACTGCAGTAGATGATGAAATATGTCAAGGGGAAGAAAGTTTTCTTCCTGCCAGAGCCTTTTGCTCAAGTGAGCAAGGGCCAGCAGGGAGATGGAAGGATAGAAGGAAGGCCAGAAGGATGAAAGGACAGAAGGACATCATGGAGAAGAGTGAGCCAGGTAATGGGCTGACCTCTGGATGGAGGCTGGGTTGTTTTTAACCAGTTACCTTACAGCCTACAGAGGAGCTTCCCAGGGATTTGGAACTCCCTGAGGTCCCTGGGGAGAACATGGGGCAATCCCAGGCAGTGCAGCCCCCTGAGGGCCAGCCCACCATGACCAACTGTCACCTCCCATGGATGTGGGACACAAAGTCTGTGGACAACTCTGCACAGATGGCACTGACTGGCAGGGCCCTGTGCGAGGCTGCTGGAGCCCCCCTGCCCGCTGGGAGCCCCCAGCTCCTTACACTTGTTACACTGGGCTAATTGGTTTAACAGAGATTGCTGGGTCACTAATTACGGAGCTATTGAACAGCATATCTCAGCTTAGGGATACAATTAAAAGTTCACCCTAATTAATCAGAGGTAATTAACAGACCTTGCATTTCTCTGACATTAATTAATCAAGGAATCCCAAGCAAATCGATATAGGCAGGGGGGAGTCAGGGGATGGAGGGAGTGGGTGTTGCAGAGGTGATGGGAACAGAGCTGGGGTCCCCACAGCAGCCCCAACAGCATCTCTGTCTGTGTCACCCCTGCCCACTGCCAGGGCTGGGCCCCGCTCTGCTCCCTCCTCAGTAGGGGAGTCGGTGTGGCCACAATGACCCAGGACTTGGGTCCTGCTGAGGGCCTGGCCAGTGATGGAACCGCAGCATTGCCACCGGCGCTGCGAAGATCCGGCCCTGCAGGGTCCGGCAGGGTCCTGCATCCAGCCCACTGCGTTCAGCCCACCAGAGTCTTCGTGCCCTGCTCCACCCGACCCACCACACCCGCACAGGCAGCAGTGCCCATGCGGGCTGCATGCCCAGAGGACACAGGGCCAGTGGCCAGAGCCCCGCGGTGCCCTCGGCTGAGGGCTGCTGCAGCTGTGCCAATCGTTAGCAGTGGTTTGGCTGCAACTGCCTCATCTCCATCTCCCCGAGGAGATGTGTATTGAGATAATCCAGACAAAATGATAGATGGACATCGGTGTCTTGTGTATGGATCTGGCTGGGGGTTTGCAATATTTTGCTGCTAAGGAAGCCCTCATTTATGGCGTGATCGAGGACCCCGTGCCAAATCAAGGAAATTGATGTGCTTGTAGTAGGAAACTTAATCACCAGAGGGGAAATGCCCACCTCGTTTTTCTCATGAAAGAGGAATGCAGCACTTTGATTTTTGGCTCTGGTATAAACAGGGTGTGATTAAATATTGTTTCCCCACTCTTTCTTGTCATTAATCAGGATATAGCTGCAAGCGCTGGGAGTGACGTGGGGACACTTGTTTTGATTCCTCAAGTTCTTAAATGGTTTTGTTCTCTTTTCAATCCCATTAAAAATAGCAGGCGGGGTGTTCAAAGTGCTCCTGCTGGAGAGAGCTCCTGATCTGAAGGATGCGCGCTCCTGCGGGACGCGCCCTCGGCAGGGAGCGCAGCCGCCCGCGCCTGCATGAGCGGTGCCGCCGGGCCGGGCCGGGCCGGGCCGGGCCAGGGAGGAGAATCCCTCAGCAGCCCGGGCAGAGCCAGCCCCGCCGGGGCAGCCGGTGCCCGCTCTGTGCCCAGGACCCTCCGTGGGTTTGCATTATCAACTGGCGCGGGCACAACCAGAGCCTCGCTCACAAGGGCGTTTATCCACAGAGCCCCGTGGGCTGTGAGCTGAGGGGAGCTGCTGCCCGCACTGCCCCAGAGCTGCAGCGGGGCGCTGGCAGTGGCACAGCGCTGAGCACGCCAAGCCGGAGCCCTCTCACAGGAGAGGCTCTCTTCCAGCTGCCCGGCTGCCGGCTGCCACATCTGCCGCCCCCGGCAAAGACAGGCACGGCCAGGAGCGGCTGTCCTGGGCCGTTTCCAGCAGTGCAGGGCAGCGTCAATGCCGGCAGGCTGCAGGGAGCAGAGGGCAGGCGCACGGCAAGCTGCTGGAGACCGTCACTCGGGTCAGCGTGTGCCCGGCTGATCTGGCAGCCCCTGGGCGGGCAGCGAGCCGCGGCTCTGCGCCCCTTCCACCCCTGCCCGGCCCTGCCTGCGGGGCACCGAGACTGGCAGCACGTCACTTCTTCACTCCCACCTGTGCCCTTCACTCACTCACAGCTCCGGAGCCCATGGAAATGCACCAGAAACTTCTGTCAAACGAGTTAATTTTAGTGCAAAGCTGCCACCAGAGCTTCTGCTGTTCTGCCTGTCACATGCAGCCGTGTCCCTCTCCCTCCGGGCTGCCCCGCCAGCCCCCAGCCGTGCCCTGCCCTTGTGGGTGCGGGTGCCCTCTGGGCCCCCAGCCCCAGGTGAGGTCAGTCAGGACACTTCAGCTGGCTGTCGGGGAGGCTTTAAAAGCCTCCAGCAGTGCAGGGCTGTCAGTACAGGGGTTGGCGTTGCCTGGACCTTCTGCATGTGCTGGCTCTGTGGGGTCCAGGTGGGTCCCCTGTACTGCCCCCCGTTCCCCCGGCACCAGAGCCGTGTGGTTGCTCACCCAGAGGGGACAGGAGGAGGGAGCCACTCCCAGAGGCCCAGCAGTCCCCGAAGATGGTGCAGGTGGGTTGGTGTTGGTTTTGCAGGGACCCCTCCTGGGCGAGGCGCTGCTGCCTCCACAGCTTTCCTGCAGCCCAAGACCTCTGCCAGCACTTCCTGCTCTCCTGGTCTTTTGAGGCTTCTTAGCCAGCCCATGGCTTTCAACGTGGGCAGTGACACCTCCTGGCATGTGGAGGGCACCCTCAGTGACGTGAGGAAGAAGAGGGCAGGCCTTCCTGCACCCAGCAATGGTGCCAGAGGAGGCAGTAGTGCTGGGAACAAGAGTGAGTTACCCAGTGCCATCCCTTCAGTGGGAATGGGGCAGCTCTCTTCTGATTTTCTGCCTTCAAGTTTACGTAAGGCAAGGACGGGGTTACAGAGCTGTGGAAGAGCTGGGCTGAACATGAGGTGACACTGAAAACAAGCTTCAAAAAAAAATTGCCAGCTTGTGTTTGAGTACAGATTCCTCATTTGCAGTTAAATATAATTGTGAAGGTCTGTGAGCCAGAGAGATATTTCTAGTTATTGGAGAACTAGCTCCTGCCCCTGTGATCCCCGAGGAATGATAATGAGATTTACCCTAAGCAGGCGCTGCGGAGAGCCTGGGAGAGCTCCGTGCAGTGCTGCTGTATGATGAGAGCAGGGATGGTTACAGGGTCCCCGCCTGCCGCAGCACACGGATGAACCCTGCAACTGCATCATTTTCTGTGCTGTTCACACCGTGCCTGGCGCTGACAGACCCGGAACAGCCGCCTGGAGCCCTCCAGCAGCAGCGAGGGGGCTCTGGCTCCTTTCGGGGCAGGAAGGATGCTCACGGGGGAGAGGGAGGATCCACTGTGGGTCCCCCTTGCCCTGCCTGCACTGCCTCCTCCCAGAGCCCTTCCCTCCTTTTCTTCATGTTCTGGTGCATTTCCAGCCCAGCACAGCCTGCAGGTGCCCAGTCCCACGGACAAGATTCAGCCCCCAGTCCACAGCAGCTGCCTTCCCTGCCCGGGTGGTCGTGGCTGGGACAGAGGGTCAGCCCGACCCGGCACCCTCACTGTCAGGGGTCGGTGCCCGCTGGAGCTCATCCCAGCAGTGCCCCCGGCGTGGTGGGCAGCAGAGCCGTGACCTGGCCCCGCGACGAGGGGCAGGAGCTCGGAGGGGGCCGGCACACCCCTGCCCACCTCGGTTATGGTCTTTGCAGCGTCAGTGACAGATATGTAAGGATTAAATTGCAGTAATCTCTGTAATCTACTCAGTGAGATTAAAACCTCCCCCCGCCCCCAGACTTTATCCCTTTCATTCCAGGACTCTTGAGCAGTGATTACAGCCGGGGGAAGCCATTTAGCTTTTAAGCACCACTCCATCCTGCTTAAAAATGCATTTCAGAATCAAATGAGTTTGTGCAGCACAGCCAGGGCTGGCTGCTCCGGCTGGGCAGGAGGCTCAGAATTAGGACCAAAGTAGCTTGAGTCAGAGTCAAAATTAAATTTATTGTTTCTGACCTTATTGAGAATACAGTGCATTTACAACTGATTAATGAGGCTTAACAGGAGTTCAGACCCAATTCAAGGCAGCTCCTCAGCCTGCACTTCCATCCTGCTGTCTGACAGGCACTTTGAGCCTCCACTGCCCTTAGGAGACCCCAAAGTGCCGAGCTGGGAGATGTGCCAGCCAGTGCTGGGTGGGGAGTGAACGGGCCGAGGGGCCGTGTGAGCCAGGGCCAGCCCTCAGGAGCAGCTCTGGGGCCAGGGCAGCTGAAGGGCCATCAGCTGATGGGGCTCAGCACCACTCCCATCCTCTGCAGCACCGAGCCTGTGGCTCTCCACCAGGCCGGGATGGTGCAAGGGCTACACCAAGCAGGAGGGAACCACTCGAATGCTGGCAGCTGCCACAGCGATCCTGGAGACTTTGGGAGTGGGGATGCAGTCCCGGCGAGTTTGCAGTGCTTGGGAACAGCTGAGTCCTGCCTGTGCCCCCCCACAGTGTCCTGGGGACGTGGAGCAGGTCTCTGAGCACCATCAGCTCCGACCCCCACCCTTGCATCCTCTTGGCCCCTCAATGATGCCCATGGATCTGGCTCAATGGCAATCCCCCTGCTCCACTGCCCAGCTCCAAAATGCCAAATTGTCCTTTTAGCAGCTCCAGGTTTCCTGCCAGGACAAGGAGAACAGGGAGGCACTTGAGCAGCGGGGCTGGTGAATGTTTCAGGACTAACTAGGGCCATGAGGTTGGAGCAACTCAGCTTTGGCTGCCCCACAGCAGAGGGTCTCCCTGTCTGTGTGCGTGCAGTGCTCAGCCTCTCATTCCTGACACAAGGGTAGGTGGCACTTTGTCAGCCCAGAACCAAAAGCTTCTTAATGACATCAATATTAGACACAGAAAGCTGGACTAACAGCGACACTTCGGCGCTGAATGCTTTGTTTGGCTCTGGAAATAAATTCTAAACTTGTTTTGTTCTGCCTTCAACAGAGAGACATAATGGATACCACTCTTAATCTTGTTTGCTATTTCTAGTGTGCACTTTATTGCTTCCCTATTCTAGGTTTCATGTGCTCCTGGCACAAACTTGGTGTATTTCTGTAATAATCTCCTGATCCCTACACTCGGGCAGCTTTTCTCTCTGCCTCCCTGGCAGCTGTCTGTGCTTGGGATGAGCCCTGGACCAGGTCCTCCCTGGAAAACACACAGAGCCACGAGCCCCCAGCAGCGGCTCCTGCTCCTGTCAGTTCATGGTATGGTGAGCTCGGTCTCTTGGAGGGGGAACAAGCCAAAAGGGCTGGCCTGAGGCCTGAAGACAGGCTCCAAATCCCTTCTGTGGTGTTCGTGTCGTGAGCGCTGTTCGGCCACAGCCCCACAGTCCCAGTGCTGCTCTGAGCTGGGAGGAGCAGGAGAGGCTGCCCTGGGCAAACCAGCATCGAGGGGCTGGGAGGGACAGGGTGCTGGGGGTCCTTCAGGGTTAATGTCACACAAGGCAGCGGGGTTTCTAGCTGCTTTGGTAAATCCCAGTACAGCAGGAGATTGGAGAGCCTGCGAGTGATGAAGGGGGCAAGATGGGAAAGATCTGCTTGGGAACAGAGCCAGTGACCCAAGAGAGATGGGGAGGAGAGACAGCACTGGTGAGACCCTGAAAAGTGGCTAAGGGAGGTGGGGAAGGGAAGGTGAAGGAGGGGATGGTGTAAGGCTGGGAGCAGGATGCAGCACCAGCTCCACAAAGAAACAGGTGAGGGGGACAGAAGGAGGCAGGAGGTTTTCCAGAGCTCATAGTTTTTCCTCCAGCCCCCATGCTGCAAGGCACTGGCTGAGGAGAGGGAATCTTCTGCAGTGATCCAGTGGGCTCTTTCCTCCTGCAATGCCAGTGCCTGGCACCCCACTCCAGGGATCCCAGGGGCCTGGCTCCTGGGGCTCTGTTAGCACAGGCAGCAGGGCTGGGAGCGTGCTGATGGCACCAGAAAGCTGTTGTTTATGTGGAGCGGGGTGTAAACAGCAAACATGTCATGGGAAAGACATGCCCTGCGCGGATACAAAGACTGGAAGCAAAATTGTTCGCTTTACAAAACACTCCTCCCTTGCAAGTAGAGAAACCTGGAGGTGTTGAGGCATCCGCAGCAGCTTTATTTATCCAGACGCCTCTAATGTTCATGCTTAGGCAATGTGTCTGCTGCTGAGGCTGGATCACCACATGGAGGTGGTGATCTAAAATGGAAAAGCAACTTTTCTACAGATTTGGCAGTTTGCCATGGAGAGGAACTGAGCGATGGATAATTTCCACCTTAGGAAGCAGGACGTGCCAGTGCCTGGCCCCTCAGGTTCCTCCACGCTTGCTGTTGTTGCCCGGGCAGTGCATTGGCCCTTGGAGAGGAGGCTGAGGTCCTGTGGGCTCTGTCAGTGCCAGTCCCTGCCCGGCAGTGCACTGGCTGTGGTGGGAGAACCAGCCCGGGGTTGGTGCCTCCACATCAGGCCCCGTGCCCCGTGCTATGCTCTGGGCTGGGGCTGAGCACGGGGCTCCATCCCTCGGCCGTGACCCACAGAGGGGCTGGGGCTCAGCCCTGCCTGGCAGAACCTGCTGCCACACAGAGCACTGGACACAGCACCTAATGTCCCAAAAGGAAAATCCCGTGGGTCACTGAGGATGATGAGGTTTGTCTCCACGAGAAATCAGCCCATCCTCTAGATCCAGAGCTCTCCTGAGGCAACAGGATACTTCTTCCTGGAAACTCCATTCCTGCTCCCGAGGAGGAGCAGTGCCATTGTTCCTGCACCAGCCCAGGTGAGAGGCTGCAGGCAGCACTGCTTTTCATTTTTTCTCCATTGTTTCTTATGTCTGCGCCGAGTTCTGGGTGTTGCACAGGAGGGAACCTGGTCCCCGCCCTGGACTGGCTGCCGGGAGCCTGCGGCATCCGCGTTTGTGTCGGGCTGGCACTTCTTGCCTGTCTCTCCCTGTCATCATCCTTCTTCCCAAGGAACAAGACAAGTAGTTTTCTTTAGCCGATCAAGCTTCTAGTGCTGAGAAAGCAGGAGCGATGGCTGCTTATGTCTAAGCGGCGCCGCACGCAGCCCTTTGGCTCAGCAGGAGCAGCCAAGCGGAAGCCTGGGATGTCGGGGTGCAAGAGGAAGGAAAAGGGGAGCCTGGGATGGGGATGGAGCACTCTGCATTCAGACTCTGCCACAGCCGGTAGGCTTCCCGGGTCAGGCTGCAGGTGGGACTCGGGACAGGCGGGGCTGAGCGGCCCCTGCCCGGCAGTGGAATTTAATTCATGCGTCACTTTAAAGCTTTTCCCTCCTACTTACCGGCGGCACCGCGGCGGCTGATGGCTGCTCCTCCTGCCCTTGCCGAGGACAGAAGCGACTGCTCTCGTGGGGCGGCCCCGCCGCGCTCCCCTCGGGGGCTGAATGTTCGGGCAGCGCGGCTCTGGCACCGGGCTGGGGCATCGCGGGGACCGGCCGTGACCCTCGCAGCCCCGAGCCCCGGCTGCCGCTCCCGAGCTGCCCACACCACTCTGGTGCTGGTCCCCGCTCCCGGGCGGAGGTTGCGCGGCTGCGGGAGGCGCCACTCGCGGTGCCCCGGCTCCTCAGCGCTGCTTCGAGCGGTTCAGGGCTAGATGTGGGCGCAGAGCGGGGCAGGGCCGGGCAGGACAGCGCGACCGGGGACGGGACGATCGCACCGGCCCCGGGCAGGGCAGGGCAGGACTCGGCGGGCAGCGGGACCGCCCCGGCCCCGCGGCAGCCCGGTCCCGGGAGGAAGG
>VYXF01003601.1:401389-421094 GCA_013397295.1 Polioptila caerulea
TCGGTCCTGCCCATTCGCCGGGGCTCTCGGCTGTAGCCCCCGAGCCCCGGTGGGCCCCCAGGAGCCGGGACGATGCCCAGGCATCCGTTCCATCCCGTCCCAGGAAACATTTGCCTGGGTGAACGGTTCTCCAAAACGCGTGAGTGCCTGTGCCCGGGGCGCACGGCTGTCCTCCCGCACCCCTGCTCCGTGCGCCCCGGCACGCTTCTGCTACCGGCTCTGATCGCTGGCTCCTGAGAGGAACAGTCCTTGTCCTCTGCCATCCCATCTCTCTGAACTCCAGTAACTGTGGATCTGTATGGAATCTTTAATAATTTGCAGAGGCCAGAGAGTGTGTCTCCAGGAGGAGATGGTGGGGTTTTCATTTCCAAAAGAGCTTTTGTGAGGTGCTGTGGGTGCTCCGGGAGAGGCAGCAAGTGCTGCTGTGGAGCCGGTCACAGCGCCCAGGGCTCGGGGGTGCTGCCCGCGGTTCAGCCCCGCTCCCCGCGGTTCCACCCAGGGTACCCGCGGGTGTTGGCTGTGCTGTTGGGAGTGCTGCGTGCAAGGCCATGGGGCTTCTGCCGGGGGCTGGCCTGGCCCCGGGTGCCTGTAGCTCCCAGCGGGGGAAAGGACGCCGTCATTGCCGCTGTGTCGGAGCATCATGGTGGGAGGGGGAGGCAGCCTGTGGGGCCGCACCGAGCTCCCTTGCCCTCCATCTTGACAGCGGTTTCCTGGCAGAGATGTCCCCAGTTCCAAAACAGGGCAGTGCTCAGTGGCAAGCAGGTGGGAAGTCAGCGTGACAGCGCTCGCTCCCAGCTCTGCTCGGGTCCTGGCAGCCGGGGCTCGGGCCTCGAGGAGCAGCTCAGGCACTGCATGGAGAGAACGCTCTGCATCGCTGCTGCCCTGCATCCTGCTGGGGTCACAGCGGACCCTGCAGCCAGGCATGTGCAGATCCTTTGGTGCCAGTACTGAACCGAGACAGGCACAGGTGGAGCTCACCGAAGCTATTTCCCTCTCCTGAGGCTGTCCTGCAGCATGCCCCGTTCCTTCTCTTCAGAGAGCAGCTACAGCAGTATCCTTCACTGCTCTTGCCTCTGGGCAGGTCTGTGTCATTCCCACACTCTCCCCCCAACACCAGGCACTGTCACCCATCCTGCATCCCCTAAAAGCCAGGAGCTGTGAGCAGCCCTGCAGCACAGGCCTGTGAGGACAGTGCTTTCTGTGAAGGACACCCAGAGCGGCAGGATGGGTGATGGAGCAGAATATGGGTCCTGTCTGAGCCCCTCGCTCAGAAGGGAGCTGCATGGGCTCAACACTTAGCTGTGAAGCACCCCCCCCCCTTTCCCAAATCCTGAGCTGGGATCCTTCCCTGCACCCTGGTGTCTGTGACTGATCTGGGCTGTTTGCTTTTCCTGGGTGCTGTCGGCATGGGAAGTGCAGGACTGAGCCTGTGACACGACTCCCTTTTGAGGCTTGGGGCACACAGCCTGCCCTGAACGGAGGGACAGGCCCTGCCTGGGCCATGTAGGACCTGTGGACCCCAGGAGTGGTGCTGACCCAGGAGGCAGGGGCTGTGTCCGCTCCCTCACACTGTGGCTCTGGGGAGCTGCAGCAGTGTGCAGCCGAGCAGAAAACCTCCCACCCTGAGCCGTTGTTCGGCCTGGGGTTCTCCATGTGAAGGGACTTGCCCATGACCAGGAGGGACACAGCCTGTGGCACTGGCAGGGCAGCTGTGGACGAGGTGGGAGCAGCAGTGGGAGCGTGGCCAGGTGAGCAGAGCGCTGCCCCAGGGCTGGCTCTGGATCGATAGAGAGATCACGCCAGAGCAGCGGAGCCTCCAAATTAGTTCAGCTAAAACAATTAAATGACACTTCCTTGGTTTTATTAGCTGCTTTTTTTTTTTTTTTAACTGACAAATGTGCCAAAACTTAAGCACAGAGGCTGCTAAAGTATAAAACGTGGAATTGATTTTTCTCCTCGCAACTGGAGCAATTAAATGTGGAGCAGGTCTAACCCACAGCGGGATAAGCTCCTGTCGCTCTGCCAAGAGCCTGGGAGCGGGACAGCAGGGTCGTGCCGTGGCCCAGGAAGGACAGAGCGGAGGCTGGGGGCTCTGAGGGACTGCAAGGGGCTGCCTGCCAGGGCCCCAGAGCGGGGGGCTGTGTTTGGAGCTGGGGCAGCAGGTGCTGCGAGGGCTGTGGTAGAGGGGGGGTCTGCAGGCTGCCCAGAGCACAGACCCCTCAGAAAGGCAAAGGTAAAGGCATTCCCTGATGCGAGTAGAGACTTTGCCTGCAGGAGCCCCTGGCTGCCGAGTGCCAAAGCTATGTCTTTCCCTCGTGCCCCAGTGGGAACCCAAGTGGAGAGACCGAGCTGGTCTCTGGTGGAATTGCAAGTAGTGTGAGAACTGAGCCCCTTTGATGCTCCAGAAACGTTGGTTACCATTTTCTCATGTTTTCCCCGGCCCTGGCATTTGTCTGATGCGGAGGTGGCAGAGCCAGCGGGAGGGGACACCTCCTGATCTGCCTGTCCTTGCCTCTCCAAATGTCATGGTTGTTCACAGCTGCTCTCATGGTGTCTCCTGCCTTCGCTGCCATGGCCCAGAGCAGCCCCAGCTCCCCCCGTGCAGGGGGATGGACACTGGGCAGAGCCAGACCCCTGGGCTGGGGACCACTCCCCGGGAGCTGCCCACTCGCTGGTTCCAGACCCAGAGCCCCCGTGCTGCTTCCAGTTCCCATCAGTCTCTAATCCACCTCATTAGCTACAGATACACCGCAGGAAAGATATTTTTAGCAAGGTCTGTTTTAAGACAACTGAAACCAAACAGCAGCTACTGGGGGATATCGATTCATTACCAATCCTGCACTAAATGTTCAATATTGAGCTTTTTCCTGCTGCAAGTGGAGTGGGCCAATAACCTTCAATATTTTTCAGAACATAGGGAAGATGGTGTGATTTAAATTGCTGTTAACTTTGAGTAGTGGCTCTAATTGCAGCATCTCGGGGTGCAGTTTTCCTCCCTGGGATTCCTGAGTGATCCTGTCAGATGCCCCAGAGTTATTTTCACAGACAGGGGCTTTTCCTTGCGGCTGCAGCAGCAGGCTGAGCCTGGCTCCCACCCATCCTGCTGGCTGCCACAGCTGAGCCCGGCGGTGGCCTTGGCACGGGGCAGAGCCCGTCTGGTCCCACACAGACCCACTGAGGCCCCTGATCCCCGGGGTGGCACTTGGGCCAAGCTTGGCTTCCCTGTGCTGTGACAGGTCCCTGGAGCACCGGCGCTGCTGGAGTTCCCTGCCCCTCAGCCCTGCCTTGGCCCTGGTTTTGGGGAGCTGCAGGCGCTGCAGCACGGGGCTGCCCTGGCCAGCAGCCCTGCCAGCGGGATGTGGCTGTGTCCCCGCTGTCCCCGCTGTGTCCCCGCTGTCCCCGAGCCCCAGGGCTGTGGCAGGGCAGGCAAGGAGCCGGTAGAGCCGCTGCAGACGCTAATTGCTCCCGGCTAATGGCCGGGCTGGCGCACGCACAAATGGGAGCCCATTAGGCTTTGCCCGGCACATGTTTGTGGGCTTTACTGACAGTGCATTTGGGTAAAGTTAATTAGTGAGAAGAGAGGAAGGCAGCAGCTTCAAGGATGCTTTGAAATTTCCTTGACTTCAGAGAGTGCCCTGGCTGTGGGGAATGGGCCTGGAACCCGTGGCAGAGACTTGCATGTGGCGCTGCCCTGGCAGCGTTCCCTGGGCACTGCCATGCCAGTGCTGCTGTCCTGCCCCAAGGTGGACCAGGTGCTGCCAAGACCCTCACTCGGGCCAGGAGAGCTTCCCTCTCAGAGGAGCTGGGAGAGACGCTGGGGATGAGCTCATGTGGGTACCTCGCCTTCGGCATTAAGGATGGGTATTTTAGCTCTGGTCCTTCACCTTGTTTGTAAATGCTGCAGTTTGTTCTCACCTTTGCTTTGGAAGCACCAAATTCAGCGGGTGGCCTGGCACACCGTGTGCTTGGCTGCCCTGTGAGGCTGGCGAGAGAAGGACACCATGCTTTGGTGACCCTGGGTGTCTGTGGTGGGGCCAGGCTGTGCCCACAGTGTGTGCCTGGAGATGGCCAGGGCCAGGGAACGAGGGCTAGAGCTGGCTCTCAGGGCCCCTGAGTGACAGGGAGCCTCCAGGACCTGTTCCCGGGTTGGTGGGGGTTGTGCTTGGTTGCACTGGCCATTTGCCATTTGCCATTTGCCATTTGCACTCACCTGGCACAGGTGTCCCGCCGTGGCTCTGACACAGGCTGCTAACTTGGGAATTGCTGCAGCAGCTGAGGCACATGCCGTGGTTTTAGAAACGAGCACTCAGTAGTGGAGTTTCACCTGTGGCAGGAGTTGCCTTGGAAATGGGAAAGGGGGAGCGTCCAGCCTGTGTCGGTGAGCAGAGGGCAGGGCTGGGAGCTGGGCTCAGTGCAAGCCGTGCAGGAAGCCCTCGTCTCCTGCTCCTTCCCAGCTCCACTGCCCTCAGAGCTGACCTTGGCCTTTGCCAGCCTCTCCATCAGTGCTGAGCCATTGTTAAGGAAGGTGAGAGTCACACATCGGTGTGTGTCTGTGAAGGGCAAAGGCAGTGTGCCCTTTGGAAAAGACTCTCTTGACTTAAAGGACACTGCAAATCTCTGGAGCATTTAAATGATTAAAAATGAATCAGCAACAAAGTTAATTACTGTGTTCGCTCAGCTTTTATGCATGGAAATGTCCCTCATTAGCTGTCTGCAAGCACTCATGTAAATGCTTTGAACATAAACATTTATTAAAGGGAGCTGCTCCATCATTAAATCCTGGCTGCTGCAGTGTGGGGTGGTGGCAGCGGGGCCGTGGGGCCCAGCCAGCTGCTGCCAGGGCCCTGGGCCTGTGGGTGGTGTTTGTGGCTGTGGCTGTGGTGCTGTCTGCAGGCTGGGGATGCAGCCAGTCTGTCCTGCTCGGCGTGGCAGTGTCAGCCAGGGGCTGCAGAGCTGCTGGGATCCTCTCAGCCCCTCGTGGTCCTTGGCAGGGTGGTGCAGCCCTCAGCCAGGGCATCACTGTGCCCTCCGTGATCCCTGTGGTATCTCTCAGCCAGAGCTTTTTACTTTCGTCACACCTCAGTTTCTCACGTGTTTAACCAGTTTTGCTTTAATTTCCGAAGCTACCAGAAGTAGCTTTGCTGGAGCTTTCTTCCACCACTGTCCGGCTGAGCAGAGGTGCCAGGCAAGAGCTGATGGTGCTGCCAGCTGTGTGCACACCTGTGGCACGGCACGGCACGGCCCGGCCCGGCACGGCCCAGCCGGGCACGGCACGGCCCGGCATGGCACAGCCCGGCACAACACGGCCGGGCACGGCACGGCGCTGCCCTGCTGGGAGCAGTGCGGGCTCCTGCGCTTCCCGTGCTCATCTCCCAACACACCAGGCTGCAGCTGGACACGCTAGGCGCCCACCCTCCCGTGCTGGTGACATCAGCTGGCAGAGGGGAAGCGCAGAGCCCTCACCGCAGGAGCTGGCACTTGGGATTTTCTGCCAAATTAAACAGTTTGTTTTGATGCCGCCGAGCAGATGGAGCCCGGGACCGCACACGCCAACCTCTGCGGGCTGCCGCAGGCAGGCACTGACCCAGGGCTGGCATGGGATTAGCAGTGGGCCCTCCCCACTCTTATCTGCAATATCTCAATTGTTTGATGAGATTTTGTACAAGTTCCTCCCTGGGAGAGTGTTTCACGCGTGTTCGACATCAAAGCAGCTCAGCCAGTGAGGGAGCGAATGTTTCTTTAATGTGGGAGTGTTGTAGGGGCCGCAGGGTGCCCAAAGGCAGATTATAACAGAATTAATAATTCAGGGCTCGGGAAGGTGCTGCTGAGGAGTTAACCCCTTCAGGGCCAGGTGCTGCCTTCGTGCTGCCTCAGCCAGGTCAGGCTCTGCCTTGCTGCTGCCCAGCACCTCTGGGGTGGTGGGGCTGTGGGGGCTGTGCCGGCTCCCAGGGACTGCAGGGCACAGCTGGGCCACAGCTGGGCCACAGCTGGGCCACAGCTGGGCCACAGCTGGGCCACAGCACCCCCCGGGCTGTACCCACACGTGTCCCCATGTCACAAACATGGGCAAACACCACCTCCAAATCTGGGCTGGAGGGAGCGTTAGTGCCCGTATCAAATGGCACTAAAGGGCTTTAAGAGCTGGGCAACTCTTGTGAAAGTAATCTCTAATTCAGGAGGAATTAATGCTGTCCCTGCAGCCAGATCCTCCCCCCAGTGTCACTTGTACATCACTGTCCCCGTGCTGGCAGCAGCTGGCTCAGCACATGCCAGGAGCCAGAGCCAAGGCCAGCTGGGGACATCGGCAGAGCCACAGGACACGTCCATGGAGCAGCAGGAGCAGGTCCTGGCTGAGCCTTGGCCACGCAGCTGTGGCACAGTGGGCCAGCACCAAGAACCTCCACACCTACACATGCCAGCCTGGGCCTTAAAGCTGTGTGACATGCTATTTGTATGCAAATAACCCTGTGAATGCAGAAGTCCAAAAATATTATTTTTAAGTCAGGTGTAATTAAGTTTGCTGTGCATTTCCCTGCTCCTGCAGCCCTGGGGATCCTGCTGTTAGCGGGAAAATGAAAGCCTGGATGACATCTCTCCCCCTTGCATGGCTTCACTGGTGATTTATTTATCTGCCCGTGCTGTGTTTTGTTGTCTCAGCAGTCTCTGTTGCTCAGGAGCAGAAAACACTGGGAGTCCATTTAAAAAAAAACAACTCTTGTCTCATTTCAGTAATTTACTATGCAGAGGTTTTCTGTTTTTCATAATGGATTAGAACCAGTAATTTTGTATTTTCAATGCATGGACCTAATAACTCACGTAATGAAAGTCTAACAGTCTTGAGGATGAGCCATTAATGAAACAGCAGTTTTATGATTCTACACAATATATTGTAATAGTGAATCACTTTCAGAGCTGTCCCGTGCTGATTTATGATGAAACTTGTTTGTGATGTGGAGATAGAGCCATGTGCCTGCACTGAATTAGCACTTCCTGACAGTCATTAACCCATGGGAATCGTAATCGGGATTTATGGGGTTTGAAGCAGAGCAGTGGGAAAGGCCAATTAAGAGCCATCCATGCTCAGGTACCTCAGTGAACCAGCCCTGCTAATTTATGCTGACTAATTAGTTTGTTTTCTCTGAAATTAGGAAGCTGATCAAGAGCATGTGAGGGTGTGAGGGATGGTGCCCTGGGCATGTGCTGCCATGTCCTGCATCTTCCATCTCTGTCCTCTTGTCACACAGGGAGCTGTGGGCTGCTGTTGGATCTCCTCCAGTTAGGTCTCTCATCAGCCCAAAGCTGCTGGCCATGGGCCGTGTTTTCGGGGTGCTGGAGGTGCCAGGTCCTGGCCACTGCACTGGCCCAGCCTCGGAAGCCCTCGTGTCATGGCCCTGGCAGCTGGGCTGGGTTTGTTGCAGGGATAACTCAGTGCCTCGTGCTCTCCAGTGGGACAGAGACAGTGCTGGGGATGTGCCTTATGGGGGCCCCAGGGTGCTCCACGAGCTGAATTTGGGCTGTGCCTGTCACTCTGCTGGTACCACAGGGCACTGCTGGGCTGTGGATGCAGCAGAAGGGTGCTGGCCTCCTCCTGGCTCCCAAAACTCCCTGTCCACTCCAGCCAGGCATTCCCTGCCTGCTCCAGCCAGGGCACCTCCAGTGCCATGAATCTGACAGCATTTGATAGTTTACTCTAGTAACACAAGACCAATTTATAAATCTTTCCATCCCATTAGTTTTTATTTGATTTGGATGTTCAGATGTCAAAGCAAATTATTTAATTAGTGCTAAGCTGGGCTGCAGGGATGCTGTGTTTCCCCAGGCTGGTGCTCCTTGCCTGGCCTGCAGCCCAGCTCCCAGTGCCACAAACAGATGGGTGTACCCAGTTTGGAGCTCTTGGGCCTGGTCAGGCCCTGGTGGGGTGTGTGATACCCTGCTGGGCACCAGCCCCACATATCTGGGCAGCCCCTTGCCCCAGCTCCCACCGGCAGAGCGGCACAGCCCCACTGCTCCCCAGGGCTCCCTGTGGTGGTGGTGTGGCTCAGCCATCGCATTCCTGCACCCTGGCACTGGACACACACTCACTACTGGGTGTGTGCGGCTGCCAGTGCCTGTGTCCTCTGCCCAGGCTGTCCCCTGGGACTGAGATGCACCCAGAGGTCACCCACGGCCAAAGCCCTCCACAGTGCAGCCAGAGGGATGGGTGCCTGCTTTGTCCCACTGGGAGGGGACATGTCACCAGCCCCGTGGCGCAGTCACCACCTCCCGGTGCCTGTCCCGGCTCCTTCCTCACCATCACCTTCTGCTTCGCCCGCAGGAGCCTGATGCCACGAACACTTGACAGCCAGATCACCGTGGAGAAGACCCCCAGCTACTTTGTGACCAACGAGGCCCCGCGGCGCATCCACTCCATGGCCAAGGACACGAAGCTGATCGTGGTGGTGCGCAACCCCGTCACCCGCGCCATCTCGGACTACACACAGACCCTCTCCAAGAAACCAGACATCCCCACCTTCGAGGGGCTGACCTTCCGCAACCGCAGCCTGGGGCTGGTGGACACGTCCTGGAACGCCATCCGCATCGGGATGTACGCCGTGCACCTGGAGAGCTGGCTGCAGTACTTCCCTCTCTCGCAGATTCACTTCGTCAGCGGAGAGAAGCTGATCACGGACCCCGCAGGGGAGATGGGCAAAGTCCAGGACTTCCTGGGCATCAAACGGGTTATCACAGACAAGCACTTCTACTTCAACAAGACGAAAGGCTTTCCGTGCCTGAAGAAGTCAGAGAGCAGCGGCTTGCCCCGCTGCCTTGGCAAGTCCAAGGGCAGGACTCACGTGCAGATAGACCCCGAGGTGATCGAGCAGCTTCGGGACTTTTATAGACCTTATAATATCAAATTCTATGAAACAGTCGGGCAGGACTTCAGGTGGGAGTGAGTGTCCAGGAGCAGAGCTGCAGTGACATGAAGCTGCAGTCTTCTGTGAGGAGGGCCCACGGGGCTGGAGCCAGGACCCCCCTCAGCCCATCCTGCCCGGAATTGCGAGCAGAGGCAGGCAAGGGGGTTCCCTGTCCCTTAGGAATCTGCAATGCTCCAGAGTGAACCAAGATAAGGAAGACTCAGAGTCCTGCTGCAGCCACCGAGCTGAGGGATGAGTGCCCAGCAGCACTGCCTGTCCCAGCGGGTCAGCAGCGACGTGGCTTCCTCTGGGGGGTCCTGTTTGCTCTTAGCTCCACACGGTCCCCAGGGCCACGGGGATGGCCCCATCCTGCAGCCTGTGTTCAGGCTGCTCCAAAGCACATCCCTCTGTGTCCCAGAGCAGATGGGTGCTCCTGGGCAGCGGCAGTGGGACTGTCCCTGCCAGGCCCCATCCTGGGCAGGCAGAGCTGCAGCCACTCCACTTTGCCTTTGTCACTTGTGCGCCATGTGTACCCATGAGGACAGTGAGATGTATCTGCTTGACAAAGAAGTCTATGGAAAATGTTGTACTGATATTTTGTCCTGTGAATAAAGCACAGAATCCTGCTGTTACGGGTACTTTAGTGGCACTAGTTTCCTTGTTCAGCTTGTGATCCCTTCATGTAAATAAAGTGGCTTCCACCAGTCCGTATGCATGGGCTGTTCTTAGAACAGGGCTTGGCAGCCCCAGGCAGAGCTGGGGGGCCAAGGGGAGCCCCCACACCCCCAGGCAGGCCAGGGAACAGGTAGGGGCTCGGGCAGGACAGGGGGTCAGCCCGACATGACCAAGGGCACCTGTGGCACAGCCCTGCCTGGGGCTCCCCAGTGCTCTGGCACGGGGCTGGGGATGTCTCAGAATGATGCACAGTGGCCATGTAGGGGTGCAACACCCCACAGACCAGTTGGCAAGGCCTTACTGCGAGTGATTAGTAACCAGTGAACTCTGATAGCAAAAAATTGGAGTTAATTAGTGGACACCTAAGACAGCCCCATCTGCGTCTCTGCCACTGCCAGCCAAAGGGGAAGACCCAGCAGTGAGGGGACCCAGAGGCAGTTATGGGCAGGTGGAGGGAGAGACGGGAATTAACGGCCATTGACAGGAAAATGGGATATTTGCTTGTATGATTTTTCCTTTAAAGGAGAAAAACATTCACAGCGAGACTCACAAATCCCAGCCTCGCAGTAGAAAAGCCATTTCCAATCCACTCCAAGGAGGCAGAAGGTGCCAGGTTAGATTGATCCTCCTGACAATACTGTATTAGTGGGAAATTAGAGCTGGAGCCTGAGGAAACTGCTGCGATATCAAACAATTACTTTACATTTGTCCTTACAAATGGAGGGAGCAGAAATGTGCTTAAATCAAGTATTAGCTTTCCAAAGGGTGAGCAAATGAGGGCGCAGGCAGGGCTGCGCTGAAAATGCAGAGCACATTAGGAGCTCTTAAAAATGGCTTAAAAAGCCCCAAGCAGGCAATCTGCATGCCAAGGAGGCAGGGCAGGGGTTTGATGAGGATGGAAGGGTTTGGTGAGGACGTGGAGGGGTGCTGGTTTGGTGAGCTGATGCTGAGTAGAGGGGCTGCCAGAGGGAGCCCCCTGCTCGCCCAGCTGGCGTTCTGCCCACCCAGGGCACAGGGAGGACAGGGCACAGGGGACAGGGGTCAGGGCACAAGGGACAGGGCACAGGGGACAGGGCACAGGGCACAGAGCTCTGCTCTCAGGGCTGTCACACGACTGTTCCCAGCCACCCCTGGCTCAGCGCGGCCGCCACTGCTGAGTGCGCCGTGTTTTGATGGGTTCACTCAGGCCTGAACCCCAGAGAGCAGCTGCTTAATATTTATCAGCTCATAAATAGTTAAACATAATGAATGTGATTTAAGTGGTCCCTGGTCCTACCCGTGCTGAAGAACTCTTGAGACAAGCTGGGCCAAGGGAATCCTTCGGTGGCCCAAGGGAATCCTTCAGTGGCCCCAGGGAATCCTTCAGTGGCCCGTTCACATCACTGGCAAGTGCCCTGCCCAGGACGAGCAGAGTGCTGGTGCACCCATGAGAGCTGCAGCAGCTCTCCTGCCCGGCAGCATCCTCTGCTCCCAGAACGGCCCCGTCCCCACTGGGACTGTCCCAGCCAAGATCTGACATCGTGCCCCATTAGTTACTCGCCCTGCCTGACTCCTGATGAGGACACCCAGACCCTGGTGGGAGCTGTCCTGGAGCACCACGGCGCCAGGGTCTCCCATGTGTGAGCTCAAACTGCTCATGGAGCAGCTTCTTAAACTCAGTCCTGGTATTTGCAGGTGCACAAGGAGCGTTGTTATCCCTCTGACCAAGGCAGGATCACAGCGCTGTGAGCACTGAGAAAATCTGATTAACTTCTTATTAAGTTAATATGATTCAATTTCACTGCTGGCTCCGTGTCTGCTGGCAGCAGGCAGAGTCCTGGGAGCGGCTGTGGGGGGATCCCAGCCCTGTCCCCCCACTGCAGTGCTCGGCAGTGTGCTCCCAACACACCTCCCTCCACACACAGAGAGTGGCAGCAAATAAACACAGTCATCTACAGAAACCTCCAACCCCTGGGGATGATCCCCTCAGGGATTCAGATACATTCAAGTAGTTCAAGTTTCCTCCTATTATTTCATCAGGCTGTAGCAAGGAACAGGAACAGGGGCGGGTGTCACTCAGGGCTCTGTCCCTGCTGCCCTGGACAGCTGGATGGGACAGCTGGATGTCACCCAGCGGTGCCAGGGCCCCCATGCCCAGGCAGCACAGGGACACAGAGTGTCTGTGTGTGCTGTGGGAGGCACTTCGGCCCTGGCTGGGGCTGCTCAGGGCGCTGACCCCGCAGTGGCCCCGGGGTGGCCGTGGGGTCGTGGCTGCCCGCTCCCACAGGGAAGGGGAGCTGGGGGGGCTCCTGCCACGGGGCGTCGAGTCCTGAGCCACGGCACGAGGCCGGGGCAGCGCAGACTCCCTGTTGTGAGTGTTTTAAGATTTTAAAGGACCTTAAGACGCTCGTTTGTGACCCCCCCGCTCCCCGCAGCCGGCTCCTGCAGCCGGCGCGGTGTGGGGACAGCAAAGCGTCTCCAGCACGCTCCAGTGGCTGGAGATAAGGACAGCTTAGGGATAAATATTTACCCAGTGACTGAATGGATTCAACTGAGTTCATTCCTATTAGAGAATCTGTTAGTAATTATCTGAAGACTCGTTATTACCTGGGGACCTATAATCTCCCCCAGTAATGAGTTCAAGTGGCTCCTGTGGCATATCAAGCAGGAAAGGGAAGGTGGGAAGGGGCTGCTGCCATTGCAGCAAGGGCAGGGCAGGGCTCAAGGACAGTGGAGCTGCCCGGCTTTGGGCAGCTGGTGCTGTAGCACCATGGCCCTGGGGCACAGAGCTGCCACTTCTCCTCCCTGCAGGGGCAAGCCCTGGGCAGGGCTCAGGTCCAGGCAGAGCTCAGAGAGGCAAAAGCTGAGATTTGAATGGAACTGCTGCATCCCCACCAGGCGTGGCTGCCGGGGATGTGCTTCAGGACACAGCCCCTGTGCCAGGCGTGGGTGAATCCCAGCTCCAGGGGCAGCCTCCCTGGTGGGCTCTGTGCCCCACACAGCTGGACCGTGCATTGGCAGCATTGTCCCAGTCCCGCCACCCACAGGCACTAATTCTGCAAACCTGAACCCATTCTGAATAACTCAACTAAAATCAAGCCACTGAGGAGCAGGATGCAAGGCAGGGCAGATATTGACAGACCCCACATCTGCAAGGGAGGAAAACCCTCCTGGGACAATGTCCAGGGTTCCTGCATGGCCCCCACTGCCACTGCCAGCATTCAGGGCATGCTCATCCCCGTGCCCACCCGCACACACTGCAGGGCACTGCAGCTCTGTGCCACAAACACCTGGATGCCTGAAACAGCAACACAGGGGGGAAAATGCCCAGGAGGGACTGAGATGAGTTACTCTGCTGCTAATCCTGTGAAGGATGGAAACTGACAGCCAAAACAATCCATGTCTCCTTGTCACACACCATGGACCCCTGGCTGGGCATGGTGCTGGTGCCCGGGCTCACACCAGGCTCCGTGGTCTCTCCTCTTTGCTCCTTCCCTCTCCACCTTCCCTGAGTGTTGGCAGGTCCTGGTGGATTTGTGTGTTTTCAATAAACTTCTTTATTTTAAATACACTAATTTTATGTAAAACACCCAAAGAGGCTAATGCTGTCAGCCCCATCTCTGCCTGCCACAGAGCTGCCATGTGACAGTGCTCTGTTTAGTCACGGCACTGAGACCAATCCATTCATTTAGCTCTAATCTCTAAAACAAAGATAAAATTACGTGATTAAGATCTAATTAAAGTCTAACTACCAGCACCATGAATCACTTCAGCACAGCTTTAATGGATGCCTTTCCAAGTCCTCATGCATTTGGTTTCCTTCTGTGGCCAGTGATTTCCCTGCAGGGACTGGGTCTGCTCAGGCTGATGTCTGCTCTCACTGGCTCTGATTTGGCTGGGGACCACTAAAAATGTTTACAAGTGAGCGAGGAGCTCGAAAATCCATTTCTAACCAGACAGAAAATTTCATTTGACAAGCTCATTCAGATGTGCTGTGTCTCTGCAGAACTGAGTGGAGCAGGGGGGCACCGCACCCGCCGCCAGCCCCGGCCCCAGCCGGGCACAATCACCTCTGCCATGTGCTCAGGGGGGCTCACAGGGTGCTCGGTGCCCTGGTGGCTCAGTGCCTGGGTGGCTGGTGGCCAGAGCTGCACTAAATGCCATTAGCTCTCCTTGAGGAGAAAAAGCAAATTAAAGTCTTTCTCACAGCTCTTGGGTTGTCCACCCTGAGGCACAGCCCTATAATAATGTTGATGGAGAATATTGTCATTTCCCTCTTTCCCAGCAAATCATTGCCTGTCGTTGTCCCAGCACTGTCCCTGCCAGATCAGCACAAGCATTTTAATGCCCTCGCTCCAGCACGTGCAGCTTGTCAAGGCCGAGACTCTGCCAAGGGCTGCTTCTACCAAAGGGCCTCCTCCCCGGGACCAGCAGCCATGGCCAAATTGCAAGTCCAAATCATCAGTGCAATAGCCACCCCACTGCTAACAGCATCTTGTCTGGGGGAGCAGCCCGGGGATCAGCCCACCAGGGATCACAGCCCTGCAGGGCAGCCGTGGTGCCAGCAGAGCTGCTGGGGTGGTTCTTTCCCTCAGACCAGCTAAGCACGGTGTCAGCTGTCCCCAAGGCCCCTGCAGTGATTGTCACCATCCAGGGCAGGATGCTCTGCATGGCCCCATCAGCACCAGCCACTCTGTGGATTCATCACAGCCACAGGAAAGTTCAAGGTGAACACAGAGCAGTGTTTCCCTTGGGGAGAGAACATCAAAACAGCTGCTTCCCTGTTGCTCACCCGTGTGGGACAGATGGAAAAGGGTGTTATGGGAAACAAGACAAAGAAAACCTACAGCCCCATTTAGGTGTGTTCTGTGTCTTCTTTCCGCAGAAGGATGTGCCGTTTTCCTGACAGTGGCACATTAAGTGCACAGGCATCCTCCGGGGACGGCGGCTCCGCAACAGGTACCTGAGAGGCTCAGCGGGAGGGAAGATTATCATCATTAATCACCACTGGGAAACAAGGCACTCTCTGCAGACTGCAGCCCTCTGTAGTGGTGGTTGTATGCACACGGAGCCGTACGTCAGGGGAATGATCCCCGGGTGACTCAGCCAACCAGAGGAGATAAAGGAATTGAAATTCACGAGTGCTGCTGGTTGGCATCTTCAGAGGGATGAGCTTCCTGAAAGCACTCCTTCCAACACAGAACTCAGGGCTCAGGGCTGGGTCATTCCTGTTATGAGCTAGGCAAACACACCTGCTGGGCTTTGGGAAATACAGAGCAGCAGCAGGACAAGCCCAGGGCACAGGTGGGCTCATGGTGCCCAGGGAGCTGCCACAGTGGATCCTGGTGCCAGCGGCTCCCCTCACCCCTGTGCCAGGCCATGGGGGCTCACTCATGGCCACTAAGAAGCTCTGGCTGCTCAAATGAACTTGTGCCAGCCTGCCTGCAAACACACAGCAGAGCGCAGTGGCCCTGTCCTGGCTGCTCAGGCCCGTCCCTGGCTGCAGAGCTGGGGTGAGTGTGTGGGAGCAGCGTTGCATGCAGTGCCCACCCTGCTGGGTCCCCCGGCTGCACGTGGGGTGGTTATGGGGAGCACAGCCGGTTTACACCTGGCTAGGCCAGGAAGAGACAGCCTGGACTGGGTCTGATGAGGGGAAAGGAAGGGAAGAGTGTTGGCACCGGTGTTGTTGGACCAAGGATGCTGCAGAACAGCACCACGCCCCTCCCCGCCAGCTCCTCCATGCCAGGACACGGGCTGCCAGGGCAAACTTCAAAAGGGGGAGAAAATGTTATTTCTCAGAGTTAATATTCCCTTGTGGATCTCGTTCTGCTCATTATTCTGGTCGTTACTTAAGCAGCAGCTGCTCGTCACTCGTGGTTCGGTGGTGAGAGGGGCTGAGTGCAAGAGGCTAATTTATTTTCTTTTAGTGCTTCTCATCCATGGCAGCCCTGGCTGCTCCTCACCACTGGAAACCAACCGGAGGCATTTCAGATATTTCTAATGTATGACAGCAACTGGGAAACAGAAATTACCCTCCCTGAAATAATTCCTGAGACAGATTTCTGTTGGCACTTTGCAATGGAGACGTAGAGGAAACGCAAGCTGCATGTACTAGTTTGCTTTTCCTGGGCAATTTATCAGCCCCACCATCTGGTTAGACCTTGTTCCTCTCCCCACACAAACACACCTCGTTGCAGGGATAGCACCTGGAGGCACCTGGGAGCACAGAGGAGACACAAGTGCCTTCTGCCTTCTGTGGCCTCCAGCAACCCCAGCACCACCACCACTGGCACTTTCTGCCTCGTGGGGCTTTGCTGAGCCTTAGTGGTGCTCCTGTGACACTGGGGGAGTGTGGTGGCCCCATAGGAAGGACCAGTGAGTCCCTACCTGTGAGCCCAGCCCTGCAGCATTGGGTGCAGGGGGCAGCAGGGCTCGATCCCTCCTGCTCTGGCCATCCTGCCATCCCTGATCCATGCACGAGGAGCTGCTGGCATCGTGTCATCTGCTGGTCCCTGTCGAGATCCAGAGCAGGAGACAAATGATCTGCTCAGGATGCGTTGCCTTTGCTCCACCTGCTCAGCCCAAATGAAATTAAAATATTGACAGAAACAATTTCCAGAGGGAAATTGGAAACGTTTGTGGCGGTGCTGGAGGCTGGCGGTTCCTGCAGCCCAGCCCCTGTCACCTTCCCAGGCAGGGGGACAGGCAGCATCCACGGGGGTGCCCAGGCTTGGGGTGGCGAGTGCTCTGGCCATGAGGTGCCACCTGCACCAGGGGATCTCCTGCCAGGGCACCAGAGATTTGGGCACAGTTCCTGCTGTTTTCGCAACACTCAGAATAATTTCCATGGAATATTTCGAATAAAGCAAACTTGGCATTTTGTGCACACACACAATTTCCCCAGAGAGCCAGTGCTGTGGGGAGGGGAGTTCTTGCTCCCACGCCAGCCGGGTGACTCCTGCCCCGGAGCAGCAGGAGATCCCTCGTGTCTCTCCTCCACTCACGCTGCCCGAGCGTTCCTGCCCCACTGGTCTCACACTTGGAGCAGGACACAGCTCCCCAGGAAGACACTGCCATCGCCACCCAGCTGCAGAACAAGACTTTCTCTCCCAGTTCCTCAGTCCTGCATTCTAATCCACTTTTGTCACTTATTCCCCAGGGCATTGTGGCACTGAGGGAAACACAGGCCATTTCTGTGCCACCACCATCTCAGAACCTCATCAAAGAATGAAATCAGGTCGGTTTGACAGGATCTACTTCAGCTCAACCACGCTGACAGGCATGAATTTATATTCCCAGGCTCTAATTCTCCCATTAATTGAATTTTGCAGTGATTTTTCCACATGTTTGCCCGGGATTAATGTCAGGCTAATTGGATGCAGTTGTCCGAACCATCTCACTCAGTCACTCTGCTGTCTCTTCGTATAAGTTCTCCTCCCACCCGACACGAGGCTCCAGCTCCTCAGGACCAAGAGGGAAGTTCCAAGGCGAGCGGCTTCTGACCCTGGCTGAAACCTCTCTCCTCTCTGCCCAGCACCAGCACTGCACTTGTCCCACGGCCAGCACCCACCCCAGCTCCTGTCCTCAGCCTGGCACAGCTCAGACCTGGCACAGCTCAGACCTGGCACATTTCCCTTCACCCTCACCCTCTGCACAGCGTGAGCAGAGCACAGGGACACTGCCAGAGTTAGCTGGGAAGGAGGGGACAGCCAGTACCGTGGCCACTGATGGAGCATCCTCTGAAATCCGCCTGTGACCGCAGGATGCCAGCCCGAGGCGTGTCCTGCCCCACACACTGGACATGGCTGCCTGCCTGGGGCCAACCCAGCTCACCCCTGTGGGACAGCCATGGAGACAGCCGTGTCCCCCACAGGACAGACACGTCCCCTGTGGCACGTGTGGCACAGCCCTCCCTGCTGCCCTGCACGCCACAGTCCTGGAGGGCTTGCAGAGCTGCTGCTTTCCTTGTGCTTTTTTTTCACACTCAAAACCTTCTTCTTGGGCATTTAATAGACAATTTTCATCTTGCAGATTAATTTTTTAAAAACGTTTTTAATGAAGGTGTTTGGCTGCACACATACCCACATGTGCCACCCGTCCTGGCTCACGCCACACAAACCACTGCTACTCGTGGAACAGCTAATTAAAGGTAATCATTAAAACCTCATTAGTCCTCACTTACATAAGTTACACAGAGAAGTTTCCTAACCTTTGATCCTGGCGATCACAGCCCATGAGGCCTCTCAGCACACTTAGTTCAAAGGCAGGAGCACATCTCCACCCCTGCTCAAGCCAACCCTGGGCTCTGCTCTCGGCCACAGGGGAGCTGGGCCGGCTGCTTCGGGGTCTGGGCTGGCACATGCCACCAGCGTGGCAAGGGGAGAGTGTCCTGCAACACAGGCACACGTGCATGGCGCTGTCAGCACGTCCTGCCTGCCCCGAGCACGTCCTGCCTGCCCTGCATGACTGCACATCCTGAAGCACACGGGCCCTGACCCTGCCCTGGCATCCCCTGTCCCCAGAGGTGTCACCTCTGTCACCCCTGCCTGACACGAGGCTTTGCCCCTGGCCCCAACCCAACTGTCCAGCAGCAAGAGCAGCACTGCTGGGGAGAGAAAAAACAGGAAAATACCCCTGGGGAACACCAAGTTCCTGTTCCCTACACATTTCCATCATTTCCAGCAGCACCTCATCATCACCTCAATGATCTGTGTTGGTGGCTACACTGGGGCTCTGCAGCTGGTGACAGTGACAGTCACTGCCAAGGTGCCCACAAGCCGCCATGTGCCAGCACAGGTCCCTCACACCCAGCAGACCCGGGGCCTCTCACGCTCCTGGTACTGCAGCAGTGCAATTAGGACCTGTCATGCCATAAAAATATCGGAGCATTAAATGTATTAGATAAAACTCCCTCTGCTATTAATGTAGCTCACATCCTGGAAACCTGAGCAGTGAGCAGCACAGTTTCACGCAGTGGTAGGACTGGATTAAGTTCTCCCCACAAAACCCTCTTATTGTATGAAAAAGACCATTAGCAGCCATCGAGATCAATAGGGACCGGCCGGCAGTGCCGAGCGCCGAGCAGCCCGGGGCTGCTGCCCCAGCTCTGCGGGAAGGAGCTGGGCTGAGGCCGGAGCCGGGGCCGTGCTGCTGCCAGCACTGGCAGCTGGCTGGGAGGGACAATCCAGAGCCCAGGGAAGCCTTCCCAGCGGCCAGCCAGGGCTGCCAGACACATGCCGGGGTGATGGAGAGCTGTCAGATGGGAGCAGAACTGCGGGGCCCTTCTCATCCTTCTCCCCGCTGTCTCCGGGGCTGTTCAGCTCTGCTCACTGCAGACAGGGCTGGGAGCTTTCCCCTCAGCCCCTGCAAGCGGCCACTCCAGAGCCCTCCGCTCCAGGAGCCGGGCACGGGCATTGAGATGGAATTGCCGGCGATCCTCCCAAGGGTAATTCACACTCTACAACAGATGCAGCACCCAAGTGAAAAGAAAAAGTTCCCTGGGTTTAAAAAAACCACTCAGTAACGGCAATGAGGGCAATACATTATTTAAAGGCTTTTCCAAGGAAAGAAAATAATTTCAGCTTAGTTAGCTTTTTAGGACATCCTAGCAGAGAGCCGGGAGCGCAGCGCTGCGGGCACTGAGCGGGGCGAGGCGCAGAGCCGGCGGCCAAAGGGCAGCGGGACCGGGCACCGCGGGGCTGCGGACACAGCGCGGAGGGGCACGGGGACACGGGGACACGAGTGCCCAGTGCCCCACAGCGTGCCAGGGACACGCCGGCGGGCGCCGTGGGAATGCGGCGCTGATGGAGAGTGCGGCACAACAGGCGCTGTGGTGCGGGCACGCTGATGAATTAGGTGTCAGTGGGTTTAATCCAGAGTCATTAGCCATGCTGAACGCTCGCATATCATTTGTTAAACTAATGGATCGCTGGAGGTCATTCGGTAATAAGAAAGGGAGAGGAGGGTTATTCGTTTTTATCAGACATTAATTGGCCCAAATCGATCGCTTGTTTGGTGTCTGCAGGGCTGTGGGGGTGTTTGCCCCAGCACCCCCGGCCGGGGAGCGGCGCCGCGCGGAGCCCGCAGTGCCCGGGCCGGGCCGGCAGAGCCGGGAACAGCCCCGGGCCGGATCTGGGGCCGGACCTCGGGCCGGATCT
>VYXF01003601.1:421147-453049 GCA_013397295.1 Polioptila caerulea
CTGGGGCCGGATCTGGGGCTGATCTCGGGCCGGACCTCGGGCCGGATCTGGGGCCGGATCTGGGGCTGACCTCGGGCCGCTGCCCTCGGGAGCGGCTCCAGCCGAGCGCTCCCCCCAGCCCGTCCCGGGCACTGCCCCCGGTGCCGCTCCCAGGGCAGCGCCCGCAGCAGCGGCCCCGCAGCTCCCCGCGCTGTCCCAGCCCTCCAAGCTCCCCCAGCTGTGGCTCGGAGAAGCAGAAATGAGCTGGGAACCACGTAGGTGATGTCACATTTATCTAACAAGTTTCCAAATGAAAACTAGCATTTGGACTTACTGCATTCAGGCTCAAAATTTGATTACATTTTTCTACAGCTGTAAATCTGCTTTCCTTTCTGCAACATTATTATTAAAGCCAGTATTGAATTGGTGGTGTGATACGTAAAATTTCAATCCTGGCTTTGACATTCCAGGAAGTTAAAAACCAATTACAGTGTGTGCTTTGCCTCAGGACAGAATGAATCATTGAACACAGCCACTTCACCGAGAGAAATTAAAGGCTGAAGCAGCAACATGGGGAAGGTATTACGTTAAAAATCAAAGGTCAATTAAAGAAAAACTGAGTCTGTTTTATTTTTACTATTTTGCTTACATTTTCATTCCTTTCTGATGAACAAGGAGACAAAATAAACCTGCACTTGTATTTATCTGCCAAGTAATAAATCCGGGCTGAAGCTGTTTTCAGGAGCTGAGAGGAAATATTGAGGTGATAAAAACTCCCAATAACCAGCATTAATCTCACTGTAACGAAGCCAGCAGAGCAATAGGGCAGCGCCTGCCCTCCCTGCAGTGGCGGCCGCCCCCACAGCAGAGGAAGGGGTGCCCAGGGGACAGTGTCCCTGTCACCGCCACTCGGAGCCCACGGGGCCCCTTTTTGGCCCTCGCTTGGCTGTGCCGCGCTGGGACGGGCAGCACCAGCTGCAGGAGGTGTGACAGAGGGTCCGAGCCAGCCCCGTGGAGGGCAAAGAGCTCCGTGTCCCGCAGCCAACCCCTTCCCGGGCACTGCGGAGCCCGCCGGGGGGCGCGGGGAGGGGACGCAGGTCCCGGGGGCACGACCGGCCCTACGATACAAATCACTCCATACAGCAGTGAAGCACCTGCCCAGCTCCCTCCCTGGGACCTGCAGAGGTGGTGTCACAGCCCATGAACCCATCCAGCACCGGGGGAGCCGCCACCAAGCTCCTCCTAAGCAGGCAGGAGAGGAGCTCCGGCTCCAGGGCCGGGGCCGGCGCCGCCCGGGCAGGGACAGGCATTCCCCGGTGTCCCGGAGCAGCGAGCGGGCACTGGGTCACCTCCAAGCTGCGGCAGGAGGTGCTGACCCCTCCTGAAACACAACAGATCGCTTGTACTCGCCCGGCTGACAGGCAGCCTGTCAGCGCGGATGCCTTCAATAGATAATAGATAATCCACACCTTGAAACACAGTCTATCATCGGCTCGTTACCCTCAATAAATCATTCGCTAAATATTAAAATGTTTAACCCTGTCACAGGGGCTCCAGGAGCTGCTTTGCTGCGCCTGCCACGGGAGCAAAGGGGTCACGGCTCCATTTACAGGCGGGAGCGCGGAGCTGGGCAGCGGCGCCGGCCCCATCGCCACCGCCGGGACAGCCCGAGCCCAGCGCTGGACACTCGGTCCGGCTGTTGGGAAACGCGCCCGCCCTCCAGCGAGCCGGTCCCGCACGATGAACAGCGGGAGTTCTGCGGGGCACTCACACCCACAGGGAGACAGCAAGCTGATGTATTCCCTGACAATTTAGACTCATTTCAATAAAACCACAATTAGACGGCAGCAAATGGCGGGGGGAGCAGCTGTGAGAGCACCGGGACACCCGGGACAGCACACCCTGGCGCTGTGTGACACTGCAGGCCGGGAAGGGCCGGCTGGGCTGGGAGCCCCGGGATGCTCCGGAGCTCCTCCAGGGGCTGGAGCTGGGCCGGGTCCCAGGGACCTGCTCCCCCAGGAGCCTACACCCCCAAACCTGCAGGCACACAGGTCCGGGAATCCACAGCCAGCCTCAACCCGCAAGGCCACCAGCATCCATCACCCGGGGAGGGCCCCAGAGGGGCCGGGGCAGCTGCAGCAAGGACACCTGGAAGAGCAGGGGAGGCTGCCCAGAGCCCTCCACCGCAGAAGGTGTAGCCTCTCTGCTCCCGACCTGGGGAGCCACTGTAAAATGGTAAATCCACCTTGGAATCAGCCAGAGGCTGATGTCACCATTTCTTATTAAAAGCTGGGTTTTTGCTCGACGATGGACTAGTTTTATGTCCCCATAAATTGCCAACTGTTAGCCAGATCCCCACAGAGCCAAGATCGATACTTGGCCGAGGGGAAAAAGTGCTGAGGAAGGAAAAGCAATACTCCAATTAGAGCAAAATTTAAGAGTCCAGGGGTAGGGGTGACAGTGCCTAATGTGTTACAATTTATTGACAGCCTCCCAAAGCTTGGGCGTTGTTCTGGCTCTCAGAGGCAGGTGGGTCCCGCCAGGCAGCAGCAGGGAGTTGCACATCCACTCCATGCACCTTGTCCTAGTTGGCAGAGCCAGTAACTATTCCCACGTGGTTGGGCATCTCCAGCCAAACACAGGGTGCTCTTGGCTCCTCTGGTTCATCCCTCAGCTGGGGAGCTCCACTGAGCTGGCAGCAGCCACCCTACAGCCCATGGGACAGGTGACAGCCAGCCCCTGACCAGGCTCTGGGGACACAGGGACCGAGGGAACACCTGGCACTCCTCAGGGACACCACCCCGTGCCCCCCTCCAGGATGTCAGAAACCTGTGCCCAGCTCTGCAGTCACCTAATCCCAGTTAAACTCAACATAATCCCAGCCCAGGAGCAGCATCTGGGAGCCCCAAGCCTGGGCTCCCCTCCCAGCCCACTCTGCATTGCCAAGTCCTGTCCTGCCCTCCCCATGCACCCTCAGAAACAGGGAGGCAACAGAACTGACCACTCAAAAATCAAAGCTCTCAAGTGTTTTCCATGGACCTCTCAGCCCCCTCCCAGGTAGGCTGGAGGATGGCAGTGGGCTCTCTGTCAAATCCTGCGGCCAGAAAAACCCAGCTGGATTGGAGAAATGTTGGCAAATATAATAAACACAAGTACATTAACTCTAATTCTGCAAAGCCTTTGGCTATATTAATCTCTCTTTAATGTAATCACCTATAAATAAATGATGACCCCACGATTTAATATGACATCTGCCATCCCCATTTCTACACAAGATGTGAAGCAGTGTCTCTGGTACGTGCTAGGGGTGGGACTCGTGTGCGTGACTGGCCAGGGCAGCAGGCAGCTCCTCATTCCCAGCAGGATGGATGGAAACACAGCCCAAGGCTCCACGGCAGGGCCTGGCAGGGGCCATGCATCCCCCAAGGCCCCGGGCCCCGTGTGGGCAGGGGCTGATGCAGCACAGCAGCACAGCAGCTGATAAACACACCACCACCAGCACCATTTCTGTACGGGCCAGGCAAGGGAAGATCAGGATAACCCATAACCCCCAGATTTGGGGAACTGAACTTTTAGAGAGCACTGAAGGGGCCTGGGGCACACACTGATAATGCTGCTCACCTGTGCAACTGTCCCCTCCTGCAAAAATATGCACAGAGAAGGAGAGAGAACAAGAACCCTTGAGAATCAAAGATTGTGTGGAAAGGTGAGTTTGTGAAGCCCAACCCAGCCCCTGATGCACTGGTCCGAGGGCTCACTGGAGCAGGAGGAGCCGAGCCCACCCTGGAAAGGCCCCCAGGCACGGAGGGGCACACCACCTTCCATCCCTCTGCCCCGAGGACACCCTGGGCTGCCAAAGCCTTTTGTGCCCCGTGTGCCCTGAGACCGGGCAGCCCAGCAGGGGCTGGTGCCGGCTGCTGGGGCAGCCCAGGGGCGGGTCACACGGAAACAATCCACCCAGGACAGAGGTTTTCCGTTCAGCACCCAGGAGCAGCAGCCTGTCCTCTCCTGCCTTGCTCCATCCCCATCCTCGCTGGGCAGCAGGGGCAGCCCATCCACACTCCCATCTGGCAGCCACACTCTCCTCCGTGCTGGAGCCACCGCAGCTCACCCTGCTAAAGGAAAAAGAGACTTCAGTTAGGGCAGAGCTGGAGGCGCTTCAAGCCTGGGCATGGCAGAAGCCCCTCAGGCCAGCCCTGCCCTCACCACCTTTGGCCATGTTGTGGGCAGGCGTGCCCAAGGCTCTCCTGGAGGTGTGGGGATCTGGCTGGGGGTCTCCTGGCCCCAAATGCCACAGGGTCCATGTGTCCGTCCTGCCTGCAGCGTGGCCTCACTGCTGTGGGTGGCAGCGGGCAGGGATGGGGTAGCAGGGGACTGCTCTGGTGCCGAGAAGCCCCTTCAGGTGGGGGGCTGAGCCCCGATGTCAGGCACGGGTGGATGGACAGGGAAGACTCTCACCTCTGCCTGAGCAGGGGTGTGAGCCCTCAAACCGCACAGAGGGACCGGGTCAGCCCTGCCCTGGGGCTCTGCCCCTCGGACCGCGGCCGAGCTCCGCAGGGCTGTGGAGAGAGAAGCATCAGGACACCCCAGGGAAGGGGCAGCCAGCCGTGCCCCCCCTCCCCAGCACACAGCTCCGTGCCCAAGCCAGGCCACTGGGGCTGGTTTCCCCAGAGCAGCCCTGGGGCACACAGGGGAGCTCCCAAGCCCCCATCCCGGGCAGGAACACGGCAAGGCCGAAGCCTGCAGCCTGGAAAAACACTCACTCAGGCAGGATGCCTAGTAATAAATTTATTGTATTTTATTACATATTCCCCTTTTTGCACTTAATTCCAATTCCTCATATTCAAACTCTTCTTTCTGAAAGAAAATGATTTTTAACATAAAAATATAAATTCTGCATATTAAAAGTGCATACACCTCGAATAATAAAACATACAAATAAATAATAAAAGGCATTGACACAGTCTCATGCAGTTGTCCTCAAATAATTTAAAATTTATGGTACAATGTTCAACCCCAAGTAGACAGCCTGCTTTCCAATTACTGTACAGGTCAAAAACATTAAAATACAGAGGAGAATATCAAAGGTGTGGGAAAGCCCCACGTCCCTGTACCAGGTACAGTGATGTGACATGCAGTTTGAGAACTGTAGATATTCCAGTGTAAAATCTGACATTGTGTCCAGAAGAGAAATTGCATTTGCAACAGGACTTAAAATTCAATTTTAACCAATGGTGAGGCACAGGTGGTGAGCAAATCTGTACAAATTCACACTTGGAAGGCCACAGGACAATACTGGAGCCACTGGTGGCCTGGACTCGCTTGTGTTACCCGACCCAAGGCAATGTAGCACCTCCAGAGGGGTTATTGCACTCCCAAATGCCACGCGAGCCTGAGGCCGGCGCGGCACTGCAGGGCTGAGTGAGCCGGGACTGGTGGTTACACTTAGTTTTAATCTGTGCCTTTTAAAAAACACTATTTGCAGATAAATTGAGTGCTATCACCTTTAAAAAAATAGAGTCCCTAAGCCTTTAGATCTAACACAGACATAGTACAAGTCTTCAGGTGCTTTTCTTTTACAAAATAAAGCTCTTAACAGTAACTGCTTTACGATGCTTTTGTTGAGAAAAACCATGTAGGACTTTCATCTCACCACAGATTAAAACTAAATTTCAGTTCCCTCCACAGGTATCATTAGATACTGCCAAATTCTTTTGGATTAGTAGGCAAATGACAAAGATTCAAAAAAATCCAAACCAAACTAAAACAAAAAAACCCAACACCCAACAGTAAAATGATTTGGAATGTTGTTTCCAAACCCTCTCCAAGCCAGCTGACCAAGGGGAGGGCACCAAAGCTGTGGGGCCAAGAACCAGGAGGAGTCCTGGGAGCTGCACGAAGCCCTGGCCATGTGGCACACACGGCTGGCCCCGGGGGACCTGCTGTCCAACAGGACACGGCTCAACCCCAGCTCCACAGGGCTCTGGAGCACAGACAGGCAGCCCAGGGACTGCCCCAGGAAGGCAGGCAAACCCCAAGAGCAGCCTGGGCAGCAGGAGCCAGCTGGGAACCGCTCCCCTCCCAAGGACACTCAGAGCAGCTCCGAGTGCCCGCCTGCCCTTCCTCACAGCCCCCTTACACTGCATGCAACGGCAGGCAACACACACAGCCCTGAGCAGGTTGCCCTGCTAACAAAAGGAAAAACAACACAAAATACAAAATCAGTTTGTTCTCGTTTCCCTGCTCCAATCCCTCTAACCTTACGTTACGCTCCAGCCTCGTCAGTAACGCAGAATCCTGCAAAGGAAAGAGCTGAAGATGTGCAAAGGAAGGGGAAGGCAGGGACATGCTCCTGTGTGCCAGCAGCAGAGCGCTCTGCATCAGCCCCGGCCGGGCTGGAGGCTTGCATAGTTAGTGGGGACATGCACGGGGGCAGCAGGGCCATGCAGGCTGCCTTCCCAGGGGAAGGGCTGGGCATGCTCAAGGCTCGGCCTTGGGAAGCAAAACCCCTGCAGCGACGGCGGGTGAGGGCACTTGCAGTGGGAGAAGTGCAATTAAGCTGCTAGCTTTCTATCCTAAGCATCTTGTTTTTATTAATCTGTATTTGATAAGTCTGAAAGGGTTAACAATTTACACACCCAAAGTGAGACACAAGTTACAGAGAACTGCAGGCACCAAATTGTCTATCAAATGTGATTAATACAAATAAAAGGTGCCTCTTCAATACACGTCATTGAAAATGTGCTTATAACTTGAATACTACTAAACACTATCCAAAAGACACAGCCCAAAGAGGGTAAAAAAAAGTCTCTAGGTGACTCCTGTAGGAATTGAGCACTGGAATGAAGGCGCTGCTCTCCTGCGCCCAGAGGGCCAATTCCAGGAGCAGGAGCAAGTGGCAGACCAGGGACTGGGGTGAGACACAAGTCACACGCTGGCACAGGCGGCTCCAACCCAGAAACTGGAAACTCTGGCCTGGAGCCCTCCTCTTGGGGAGCAGGGACACTGCTGGGCCTCCCCACCACCGTGAGGAATACCTCTGCTTCCAAGACCTTGGCAGGAAGGCCCCAGGCCCTGCCATGCCCAGACAGGCTGGGCAGGACAGACCTGGCAGCAGCTGCTCCCATTGCACTCATGCCCATGAGACTTCCAGCCCTACAGCCACCACCCGGGGGAGGTGGAGGTCCCTGGGCAGCAGCGGCCCTGGGAGATGGCAGAGCCCATCTCCCCCTCAGCCATGAGTGCTTCTGATGGCCAACAGGAACTTTAAGACGTGACCATGTACGTGCAGCTGCTCCAGAACAGCCACAAGCCACTGCTGCTTGAAGGATCCATGTGCAAAGCCACGGTGGTGTTGGCATCTAGGACTTGGCAGATCCCTCTCCCGAGTGTTCCCTGGTACCATGCCACATCCTGGCAGCTGGACAACACAATACCATGGACAGGAGCTCCTACACATGAAAGGGACAAGAGAAGTCTGCTTTAAAGCAAGGAGAGAAGACTGGTGATTTTCCCCCAAATCCCTTTAAGCAGGGCCTGTAATAACCTACATTCCATTTCAGAAACATGAATCCTACTTCATTGATGGAGCCATGACTGTAACAGCAACAAGGCTTTGACACTCCCAGTGAACAGTGTTTCCCAGACCCACACCCTTCAACCCTCTCCTGTGCAAGGAAGTTCATTTACTACTGGAGAAGTGTGAGACCAACAAGCAGAGGTGTGCAGTGACAGGAGTGGCTGTCCCACGGGCCCTGCCAGAGAGCAGGCACAGACACGAGCAGGGCCCCCTGCCCAGACTGCCTGGGGTGTCCTGTGTCCCACAGGAACTCTGGTGCACCCTGGTAAGTCAAACCACTGCCTGAGGACACGCCAAGCCAAGCCCTGCTGAGCAGAAAACCCAGCAGAGAGGAGCAGCATCCCACCCACTCAGGGACCAGGGTACTGCCAGGGCAGCCCCTCCTGCCGACCTCACCCCTCTGCAGAGCAAGGAGCCTGTGCACCAGGGCTGCTGCTCCAGAGGGACACAGAAATCCAGCCTGGCAGCATAAAGAGAGCAGATAGAGCTGGAGCTGGCAGCTATTAGCATCAGGAATTATGGAGAATGTGCAGAAAGAGAGTGAGATTGGCAACTCATGGGATTGCAGAGGTTCAACTACTTTTATCAGCTGCTGGAACACCAGGACCTCCATCTCCCTTGTACCCAAATGAGAGCTCCAAGGTCCATTGTCTTGCTCCAGATACAAACACTGAACTGGTGTTCAGCTAAAACATGGGTTTGCCTCACATTCCCTTCAGTCAGGCATGCAGCACAGGAGCAAAACCACCCCAAAACCCACACACCAGCTCCCAGTTTAAACTCCTTCAGTGAGTGATGACACACACACACAAAAAAAAGTAATTTGATAAAAATAACCTCTCACAAATGTCCATGGCAAAATGCACAGAAAGTAGTTCTGTCTATTGAAGGATCCCAGACCGAGCCAGCGTAAGCCACCGGAATTACATTCTTGCTACAAGAGTTGTTACAAGAGAAGAGCCAAGACAGTGTAAGACCTTAATACAGATAAAACCTTAAACAAATACTTCAACATCAACATTTCAGGGAGTAATTTAAGTACTGCAATGTGAAGCAAGTCTTATCTGCTCTGCTGGATATAACAGAAAATAATCCAAGAATAATCCAAGTCATACATTTCAGAAGCAAGCAATGCAATCTCTGCTTCTTGTTGCTGCAATAAATGAGACTGAAACAATGCCCAGGCGCAGGGATGCACTGAGGGGCCAGTCAGGGCTGGAACAGCCAGGGCATGACACGTGCAGGCCATGGGCACTGCTGGGCCACGTGAAGGGGATGCAGCAGGACACCACCAGAACACTGCAAGGGTCACACACTGACCTCGATGGCATCCCAGCTCAGCCCCACACACACTCTGAGGAGCCAGCTACCCCCAACCCCTCCCTCCCAGGCTTGCTGCAGGTGTGTGGTGAGCAAAACACTGATCACAGAGCAGCAAGGTGCCCAGCAGACCTGGGGGCAAGGCTGCCTGCAGGGCAAGCAGCACCTCAGCACGGGAGGTGGCACAGGCCAGTTTGTCAAGCTGATGGGACAGAGCACACCCTGGCCCCAAGCTGTGCCAGAGAAGCTCTGCCATTGCTCTGGACAGGCACAGACCTCAGAGCATGCCCAGCACACTGCCCAGCTTGTCACAGCCTACACAACAGGCTGTGGACATAAAGGATATGCAGCACGTCAATAAAAACTCATGGAATTTTAAAAAAAATATTAACACCACATATATGTAAAAGGACTTAAGAAATCCACCTTAAGAGGAACCTTACAGAACTTGAGGAATCTCCCCTGTAAGAAGGGCATGTAAACAAAGACATCAGCAGATGTAGTGTTTTGACCCTGATGGAGGCTGTCATCCAAACAAGGGGAACCTCCCACTGAGGGGCATGAGGCAGCCAGACCCATGGGAGGGGACAAGCACGCCAGAGGGAAGAACTACAGCGCTCTGGAGAACAGGAAAACTGCCCTGGGGGGTTGGGGACAGCCCCTCCAACCCACATGAAGGGGCCTGTCAAAGCATGCTCAGAGAGGGCAGGATGACTCTTGATCTGAACATCACCCCTAGAGATAATGGAGGCTTAATTACACCACTATGATAAGGGTCTGAGCACATTAGGAAATGCTTCCCAAGAGTTTGAACATCCTGCCAGCATCATGGCCATCCAGGTGTGTGGACATAACTCTCCCATGGCACTGCTTCCACAGGACGAGCTGGCCAGCAGCTGCTGCCCAGGGATTTCTTCTGTTGTTCAGCAGAGCATTTCAGAAGAAAGTAGTTAAACAGCACAGGGTAGAGGCTGCCTTAGGTATGGACAAAGCAAAACTCTTCATAGACACAGCAACAAAAACTGCAGGTTACATTTCAAACTTCCTGCTGTTGGAATGCAAAAATGAAATCCATAACACAGACACGCACAGAGACACACAGGTACCGTTCTGTCCGTCACTAATGCTAGTCCCTCCTATACTGGCTGAGTATATACCTGAGAAACAACATTAGTGTTGAAATATTGCCCTTTAGAAAGCTTGAAAATGGAGGGGAGCAGGGACAGAGAGTTGAGAGCAGAAAGAAGCGACAGTCTCTCCAGTTTCCTTCGCATCCTCCACAGCTCAGAACAAGGCCATACACCAGTGTGGACACAGCCCACTCAGAACAAGACCAAAGGAATATCAGTTCACAGCTCTACAAAGCACACCAGTGTCAGTACAACGCGGGGCAGGTCCCAACCCTCAAATCTGAGAAAGCTGTTGCACTTTCGACAGAGACTCCTGTACAAGTGCTATGGGACAGCTGCATTCACGTTCAACAATGACTCCAGCTAGGCTACTTGCACCAGTGCTGGCTGCCTGTGGCTATTTGGTTTGATGGCAGAATCAAAGGCGCTTTAACAACTTGCAGTTAACTTCTCCTCAAAACATACATTAGGCACATGAACAAAAAACAAGAGCTCAGAATAAATTAGCTTCTCAGCAGAAGAAAAGACACCTGGATTGCAGCATTTCACTGAGGTTCCAGAGAAGGCCGTACAGACACCTGCATGCTGGAAGGTAACTTTTTCAGTGGCTTGTCAGCAGACTGCTTGCCACTGGAAGGAGGAGACTGGACTCCGGGATCTAGCTGGGAAGACTTGGACTTGCGACTGGATAGCAGAGAATGTTTGTTAGATGTGGCATCTTTTGAGACAAGTTTTTCTTTTGTAGTAATGTTGGCATTGGTTTGAGAGGCTGGTGGGACACCACCTTTCTCTGGTTTGTCCTCCAGCACATTTTTACTGCCTGACCTGGAACTGACACTCCCTGTCTTTTTTGTAAGCATGGTTGTCTTCCCCAGGTCTGCTGACCTCCGTGTCTCCTTCTGCCTTAAGGCTGATTTAAAGAAAGACAAACCCTTCTCCTCTGACTTGCTGTCCCTCTTCAGCCCGGACCGCGCCCCCGCGTTTGGGGAGCGCAGGTTGGCCATGGAGGAGCTGCGCACGTGCTTGCTGTCCACGGCCCTGCTGTCACTCCTGGAGTGGCTGATCCGTGGGGAGCTCGTCCTGGAGCCGCTGGTAACGCTCGTTTTGTCCGACCCCAGGCTGATCTTGGAGCCCTCCCTGCTGAGGCTGCGCTCGGAAGTCCGGCTCTTCCCAGAGGAAGAGCCCTTAGTCAATGAGCCTGATGGGGTTTTCTTGGCAGCTGTGGAGGATGGAGAAGAACCTGCCTTCTGCTTCTGTTGAGCAGATGGGACAGATGCCTCCTGGGGCTTCGTGCTGTGGTCCTTCCTAGCCTGAGTGGGAGCAGGAGACCCGTGTCGCCCGCTGACCCTGGAAGAGTCTGTCTTGCTTCTAGACCGGGAAGCTTTCTGAGAACTCTTCAGTGGAGGAGAAGAGTGAGAGACTTTTGTCTCTTGGGTAGCTAAGACTGTCCTTCCCTTCCTCAAACTTTTGTCTGGCTCAGAAGCTCCTTTGGAGCTGTGACCCTTCTTAGGGGTGTCATGTGCCTTCTCTGCAGCCAGCCCCGTCCCAGCTGGGGCTTTCACCTCCTTCACTGGGGAGCTGTCCACAGAATCACTCTGGTCAACAAAGGCGATTTGATTGTTGTTATCAAAAGGGTCCAGAGCAGGGTGATTCCTGTCTGGCTGCACAGAGCTTTTACCATACCCATCTGAAAGGTCTGAGCTAGATGTCCTTACAACAGACTCTTCCCTGAACGCCCCTTCCATGACAGCCAGAGGGGCTCTGCGAGCTGTCCTGTGCTCTCGCCGGCTGCCCTCACAGGGCTCCAAGTAGCTGCTAGAGAGATTCCTCAGGCTGCCAAAGCACGAGGTGGAGACTTTATCATCAGCAGCTTCCCCAATCTTCTCCAGAGTGGAAGCAGAGGTATGTACTGGGGAATCTCCAGAGAAGCGTGATGGGGAGTTGGAGCGGAACTGCAGTTTTGCCGAGAGTGACCACGAGGGCCTGACTCCATTTTCACTCACTGCCAGTGGGCTGGTGACAGAGGACCTGGATGACAAGCTCTGACGCTGGACACTCCTTACAAATGGTCGAGTAGAAAATCCTCCTGCAGAGGAAGCAAGTGACAGTCTCAGTGGGAAAGCCAAGGCTGCAGCTGGTTTACCCCACCCACCCACATTTCCCCACGAGAGCCAAGCAGCCCACCCACACCACACTATGGTCTCTCCATGCAGGCTGCAGGCACAGCTTCTTGCACAGAAGCTGAATGAGGAATCCAACAACTGTTATTTGCTAGGGGTCACCCAGGAGTAACTCTTTGAAGCCTCTAACTGATAATCCAGATTCTTCTCTCATCCCTGAGCAGGAGACCAAACACATGGTTTGCACCTCCAAAGTCCTTGAAACCGGCAAGATCACCAGCTAGGATTATGATTCTGTATTAAAGAGTATTTCCCAAAGCATTCTGTGAAAGGCAAAGTAGGATTCCTACCTCCAGATCAAGTGATGTAATTGTATTTAAAAACACAGAATGTAAGTATTTTAGAAGTGTGACTTCCATGGCCAGACCTGATGGCTGTCACAGCACTGCAGCAGGGACATCTGCATACCAGCTTCCGAATGCTCTGACTGACCCATGAAGCTCCACATTCCCAGAAGTTACAAGGCAATGTGTGGAGGAACCAGACAGAGCCAGGATCTGAACAGTAACTTGCATACATGAGTGAATTTGCATCTCTCTCCCTCCCTGGGACCATCCAGCAGCACAGCAGCAGGCTATTAGCACCCATGCTAAATCTGTCAGCACTGTGTCAGCCACCCTGCAAAGGTGATGTAGTGAGGCCCAGAGCACAACAAGTTCCTGACTGAGAGGTTTTGTTGATGGCATTTGCTTTCTTTGAAAGGCTCCTTAAGGTTCCTGCCCTGTTCTCCTCCAACCTTTCACAGGAGACAGAAGCCCACCCACATGTACTGAGCCAGCTCCTGGCTCTCTCAGCGGCTGGAGTAACCTTCCCTTGCCCCACAGGCTCTGCAGCGGTTCCAGCGAGGGCCCTGCCTCAGACAGACAGTGATACCCACCATCGTCCTCGCTGCGTTCCCCAGCGAGCTCCACGGACTCGGAGAGCGAGGCCAGCGAGGTGCGGCGCGAGGAGGCGGCGGAGGCCACGCTGGGCTGCTTGCTGCCCGGGAGCCGGCTGACCCAGTGCTCGCACAGCGACGAGCTCGTGGAGCCTGGGGGATGGCACACGTCAGCAGCAGCCAGCAGCCGGGCACTGCTCTGCCTCTGGCACAGCCCGGCGCTGGCCAAGGCGGCCCCAGCGCCCCGACACTGCCAAGGGAGTGGGGCTTTACCCTCCCGGAGCATTTGTGGCCAGAACAAGAACTGCACCTGGCCCAGCGTGCTGGGAATACCAGTGTGCAGGCAGTGCCGGCATTTCAGCCGCCACCCCGATGCCACAAAAATCTCTTTTTTTTCCAGGGGCAGGTCACTAAGCATGCACCCACCCACAGCTCACCCTGGATTCCACCAACACATGCACCACTGGTGCCTCCTTGGGACTGAGAGTGCTGCCCCAGGGAAGGAGCGAGTCACAATTATGTCCTGCCCAAGGGCAGCTCTGAGCAGTCACCCGTGGGGACAGAGGGGCTTCCCCCATCTCCACAGCCTCCCTGCTAGAACTACCTTAGCAAAAGAGGTGGATATTTCCCATGGCCTCTGATACACAGCCACAGACTCAGACAAGCCTCACTGAGTTCTGGGACACAAGAGTGGGGGTTTAAGCAGAACTGGGTAGAAAATTCTCCAGAAGGACAAACTATCTACAACTTAGAGCCACCTCTGGACCGTGCCAGCAGGGCTTACCTGCCACCGAGCTGTTGGCAGACCATGAGGGGATCGCTGTGCGTCGCTGGTAGAACAAGATGTAAGCTGTCTGCTTGCAGACTTCACTTTCAGAAAGCTGCTGAACTTCACTGTCATCGAAGCAGTACCACTGGCCATCAACAGAATTCTTGCAGTATGCTAAAAAATAATACATTACTGTGAGACTCCCTCCCTCCTACTGCTCCCAGGTTTGCTGTATGATATTTAACGTAACTTTATCTGCTATGATGGACTTAGAGGACACTGCGAGGAACAGATTTATTCTTGCATCATCTTCCAATCTGACTGGCAAGATGGAAGCCTGAGGCTACCATAACACAATAAAAAGCTTACATTTCAGGACTTTCTCTGTCCAACATTACTGCTCAGAACAGATCACTTGGGGTGGCTCCATTCACAGCACCTTCTGTAACATGTGACACTGCTTCCATCAGTGGCTGCCTTTCTGACTCCATGCAGAAATACAACCAGTTTCTTTGTGAAAGGCTCCACCATAGAGAGCAGAGCAGGACACTTGCCTGTATAGTGTCCCCCTTGCATGGTGCCATGGTGGTTGCAGACAGCATACAGGTCATAGATGTAGTCCTCAGGATCTCTGCCCAGGCCATAAGGTTTCCTCCAAGGTGACCAGTGTGATGGCAGGCTCCAGCTGCTCTGGCTGCGTTTCACAACGTGAGGAGTCATGTCCAAGCCACTCAAGGGAAATTTAACCATGTTCTGAAGTTTCATCCTTCGGTCTCCTTCCTGTGTACAGAAGAGCATGAGCTGCAGAGGCCAAGGCTGCCAGGAAAACCCCAGGAGAGGAACACCCAGGGCAGAATGGCTGCTTCCAAAGAGGGGAGTCTACTCACATCACTCAGCAGTCCTCCAGCAACACTACAGGCATCCTTACCTGTCTAAACCTTTTGAGATGTATGATGAGAACATCAGGTAAGGTCCAGAGGCTCAGTGTGATGCTACCCTGCTGCAGCTGCTTACAGTGTGGGCATCGCCATGCATCATCTGGGGCAAGCTACAAAGAACAGGCAGGAGTGGGCATTGCTCTGCAAACTCCAAGGCAGCTTGCACCACACCACTTCCTCCACTGCCCTAAGCCCAGTGCAGACACTGACCCCTCTGCCTCACCTCCCTCCAGCATTTATCAAGCTCACTGGAAATGCAGGGTTCCCAATGATGCTTTTCAAAGTGACAAGCAGAGATGTGTGTGCCTCATTCAGGAGGCACTCCTGCTGCAAGGCAGAATTCAGCCAGTGCTGCTGTGCAGAGGACCATTTTGTACCTTATAAACACCTTGGAAGTGGAGAAGGAAAATAAAAAACCAAGGCAAAAAGCAGGTGGGCTTGGCAACCTGAAAAGTATTCTCATAAGAAAACCAGCAATAGAAAAAAGCAGGAAAAAAAAAAGCAGAAAAAAATCAGAACAGAAAGAAGAAAGGTGTACTTTGGAGTCCCCTCTGACACCTCACTGCCCTCTGGGAACCCTCTTCCTCTGTAGTCCCAGCAGCACAGAGATACACACGAAGACCCTCCCTGTCCCCCAAGCCTCCCTCCACAGCCCAGTGCTCAGAGAACTCAGCAGCCACTGAGATTTAAGCTGTCAAACAACTCTTCCTCCACCTCTGAAAGAATCAACAAGAGAGGCTCCCAAACTATTACAGCTCAGTCCTGGGTCCAAAGACTTCCTTCAGACAAGCCCTTTGTACAGCAGATTAGAGACTGCCAAAGGAATTCAGCTGGCTTCCACATGCCAGGCAAGGGCCAGGCCAGAGCCCTCTCTAGCCTGCCTGTGGCACACCATCACTCCTGTCCCTTCAGCCTTACACAAGGAGCAGAGCCAGAGCAGGGCAGCAGCCACGTTCCTGCAGAGCTGAGCTCAGTGGTCACACCCAGCAGGGGCTGCCTGAGCCCAGCCCTGCTCAAGCTTGGGAGCACACAATTCCTCCAGGACACTCCCATGAAGCCACACTGTCCCAACCCTTTATAGTATTTATAATATTTCACAGAAGGCAATAGCCAAAGAGAGGACTAAGTTCTGGTATCAACGAACCCAGCAGCAGGACCTCCCCCAACCTTCTCACTGCAGAGCAGCTCTGTCAGCAGCACAGATAACTAGTCTTGTGTTACAAATCCATTCTCCTGTCACAAGCAATCAATGTTTGCAGAAAAGAGCTGCTCTGGGGAGGGGGAGGTCCTGTGGCGTGTGAACAAGACAGAGCACACAGTGTGTATGTACCTGTTCCTCTTTGGTGTACAGTTGGAAACACTGAGATAAAGTGCAGATCTGAGGTTGATGATGAAGCTCTCTCTGCTGGCGGACGCTTTCAGAGTCTGGAATATATTCCTCTTCTGTATTCACAAACAAGCTGCATCAGGGAGACACCACATTTACCAGCACATCCCCCTGCTCCCCAGGCTGTCCCTGCAGACAGGGGCTGGGCACAGGTGGAGTTTGAGTGGTCTCATGTTTGCTGAAGGATGTACAGTTCACACAAGCAAGCTGCAAGCAGCAATTGTGAGGTGAACACAGTTTAAGGTTTACTAAGGTTTATTACTTCATACTTACTAATCTTTAGTTTCTTTGTCCCATTCTACCACTAGTTTCACATGAGCGGTTCCCCCCTGTCCGCATGACTTCAATGCCCTGCAGAGAGGAACAGACGTAAGTCAGACTCATCTTTCAAAATCTACATTATCTTCTACGTGCATGTAATTTCTCCCCACAAAGCCTGCATCCTTCCTCCACTCCCACAGCTCAAGTTTGCAAAGGAATAAAAGGAATTCACACAGCAGAACACTTGGCAAAGCTGGTAAATGCCTTCATCCAAATATGCAAGTTCTGTAAGGCAACGTACACCTCTTACAGAACAGGCACTTACCAACATTTCAAGGAATAACAGGCACAAGAAAAAAAATTAAAAGTAGTGGGAGTAGTATTTTCATTCTGCTCTCCATTTCCAGGGAGGACAGACTCCAGATGGCATGACACACAACCGAGGTATTCTCACACAGCTTCCTGAGGATGCTCCCTCATTTCCCTGCTCCTCGGGCCTCTGCAGTCCATTCCACACATCCACACCAGGACTGTTCATTTCTGCACAGTTATCACCAAGTCTCCAGCTAACAGACCTCTCTCCACCCCGGGGAAGCACCCAGCACCCCAGGGCCAGCTCACCTTTCCACTGTTGGGTGGCAGAGGGGTCGCTCCTCCTGAGGTAGCAAGTATGTTATGCCCACAACGCTGACCACTCGCAAGCTGAACGGGCAAACCTGCCACGGAGAGAACAGAGAGCACCTCAGCAGCTCCAACCCAACCTGCCCACGAGCAAACTGCTCCCAGCACTGCTGGCAAAGAGTTTACCCTAGAACATATCTGACATGAGAAAGCAAATGTACAAGGTCTCAAACATGCCTGTGCCAATGAGCTGAGAGAAGGCTGAGGTACAGCAGTGGAATCTGTGCATCCAACAGCTCCTCTCTGGTGACCAGAGAGGACATTTGTCTCACCTGCAAGCAGGCTGCAGGCCGCAGGAAATACTGCATCTTCTCCAGTATCTCCTTCTGCAGAATATCCCAAGCAATTGTTTTTTCCAAGTGCAAGACAAAGGGCAAGCCAAACCTATGGGAAGGAGAAGCATTTGAGCATCAATGAAAACATTATCCTGTTCAGCCATCAGAACCCCAAACTACATGGGAGAACTTCATGTGAAGTTTTGTGAAGCTCCAGAGGCTGAGGCAGTTCTCAGGCTCCAGTTGATACAAATGCCTTTGCAATGGTTGTTTCTCACTTCTCTCCCTCCCCCCATTTTCACTCCAATTTAAAATTCTACCCGTAACAGGGTCTGGCCAAACATGCTGATCTCAAACCAGACAAAGGTGGTGTATCCTCCCAGCTGGGCTGCATTTGTTCCTTTACAGCAATGCAATACTTGAAGTTCACCAAAATTAGGAATATTTTGCTGTACTCATTAATGAGTGCAATTAATGAGTTTGGATCTCCACCTTTTTAGCTCCTGATGTGAGCTAGGGAAGCAATCTGCTGCTCCTTCACCTGGAGCCTGTACTACAGGAGAACAAAACCCAGGCCAAGTTAGGAAGCAGCCAGAAGAGTAACTCCAACCATGCTGCTGCCAGTCACCTTTTGCTCTGCTGTCCAGTGCACGCTCTGTTACACACCAGCAAGACAATCTTGTCATTTGCTGCTAGTTTAGAACAGGACTGTTCCAGTTTTCCAGACTTCCCCGTTCCTTGAGAGTAAGCTATTGTTCGGGAGTGCTCAGTGCCACATTTCAAGTTATTCAGGTTATTGTTCACATGTATTCCTGAAAAATAAGGAGAAAGGAAACATTTCATTATGCCACTTGTCTTTAGTGCCCTCATGCCTCCCTCAGGAAGCCCTCCTTGGGCTACAGAGGAGCAGGTCAGTATGGAATCAGGAGCATTTCCATCACTTGCACTTCAAAGAGCAACTACCTTTCACAGTGACTGTTTCTTTATTAGGACATTACATGCAAGTGCACCCCATCTGATTTTTCACAGCAGGTTGTACAAGCACTCTCAGCTTTTACTGCCTGAAAGAAAAACTAAAGCGCCAGGAACCCAACTTGTTACTTTCAATAGTAAAATCTGCCTTTGATTACACTCCATCTGCCCAGGACACCACAATTCCCCTTCACTGAGGGGACATGCAGAGGCCGAGGAGTTTGAGTGTGGAAAGTGTTTGTTCATTCCTGAGTCTGTTTATTCATCACTAGCAATCTGATTTTAAATAACACAATTTCAGTGGCTTCATCTGGTCCCTAGCAGGTCTTTAAATTAAGCCTGACAAGAGATTTCACATTAAGCCAGCCTGGCCTGCAGCATCAGCCCCAGGAAGAGGCAGAAAGGAGCGTACAACACTGCTTGATAACCTCCCAGCTGACAACACTATTAAATCTTCCAGAATGAGCCTGGACAAAGTCAGAGCTGAAATCAATACACCAGAACATCAACAGCTTGTGGGACTCATTCTTTTCCCACACAAACCTCTCTCACCAGTCACCTGAGGTGGGCATTAAGCAGAGTTATTGACTCACCTCTCTGACTGAGGATGCCCTCAGGCCTGAAGATCTCGGGGGTCTCAAAGGCAAAAATGCAGTCACTCTCATGGATGGTGTCCAAGTCGTCAGTGTCGCAGAAGGAGCGATGGAACCCATCATAGTACATCTCTGTCAGCACGATCTGCAGGCAGCAGAAGCAAACCAGAACCCATCAAACCACCCGTGGTTTCAGCTCAGTGCCCCATCTCTCAGGAAATCTTGGGATTTTCCTGCCAAGGGATGGCACTCCTCAAGACATCCTGTCATCAGCCAGGAGCAAGGAACAGGGAAAAGGACAGCCATAAATGAGAAGCTGGGGTAAAAGCAACACATGGAGAGGTTTTGGTGGAATTCAACAGCTTTCCTGAAGCTCTTCTTACAGAGGAATTCGCCATAGGTGCCCAGTGGTTGCCTCACTGCCAGAATGCACAGATCACCGTGGGGTCAGGCAGGTCTGCACACACCACTGAGGGCTATTCCAACACCACCAGAATTGTAGCAGCCAGTGCACAGGGAAAAGCATGATCCGGATCTCCACCACCACCTCTCTTCCCTGTTCAACCATGGGCAGCACATTTTGATTCCCACAGATCCAACAAGGGACAAAGGCCTCCAGTCCCTCCCAGCACAGGGAGGGCACACAGGGGAGCAGCCCAGGCCGTTACCTGCTCCGTGGGGATCTTGGTTTCCGAGGAGACAGCCTCCCTGAGCCTGGCCACGGTTCCGGAGATGGGCACGGCCACCCCGATGCGCATGCAGTGCGAGCACTTGCCCTGGTACACCACGGTGACGTAGAGGGGCCTGTGGAGAGCACGGGAGCACTGCTGGGCTGGCTCAGCCCCTCTGGGCACTGCCTGCAGCAGCCTCAGCCCAGCCTGGGCACAGCCAGGCTGCCCACCAGGCACAGGGCCCTCCTGACTGCCCGGATCCACCTCACACTGGAGCTGTGCTCGGCTGCAGCCAGACAAGGCTGCTTGATTTGCAGACTCCTTTCTTACTACACGGCCTGGTGTTACTCACTCCCACAAGCAGAACATCTCAAACAAAGCCCACAAAGTTCAAAGCAAACCTGACTATGAGAAGGCAATCAGTTTTCCAACAGGGATCCTGTAAGGAAGCTTGGGACAGTCAGTATAAGAGCACCCTGCAGTACTTGAGGCTGCCTCAGCCCTCAATCCTGCCCCCAACAGCAGCCAGCAGCACCACTGGAGAGACAAGGGGAGGACACCTTCCCTGGACAGCCAACTCAGCCTCCACCCAGTGGTGAAGCAGGGACTTCCAGAGCAAATGTGACAGAGCAATGTTTAATCTGCCCTATCATCACTCTGTCCCATTGCTTCTGGAACCTACTCAAGTTTCCTGGATGCAAACACCAGGTGAAGGAGTTTGTTTATACCACAGGTAGTTTTGCTGTGCATCTCTATCTTTACTTTGAACATTTTATCTGGATTTTTTTCTTCCCCTGAAGCTTTGTTCTTTATTTGCATCAGCTGTCTTTCAAAAAAGTAAAACACTTTGCAGGAAATAGTTTAACTTGAATTTTTGCAATTGGAGTGATCAGTGAGGCTATTCTAAAAAAACAAAGTGTGTTTCATCCTTTTCCCTTTTTTAATTTTAAAATGCTATAAATCAAGTGAAAAGCAAAATATTTTGGTTACATGAAGTAAAGACTTCTCCCAGAATTAATTCTAGAGGAAGGATAGGCCTTTCTGAAACAAGTAAAAAGGCTCAATTTTCCGTTTTACCTGCCAAGCAAAACATTAAATCCCTGCACGGCCCTGTCTATCTTTTCTAATGACTTCTCAGAGACTCTGCTGAGCTGGTGCTGTCCTGCTGCAGCAAAGTAAGCAGGGTGCTGTGCAGGGGAAGGGCCGGCGCCCGCCGAGGGCGGTTCCGTACCGAGTGTGGGGCAGCGGGATCGGCAGCGAGATGCACAGGAAAGGGTCAAAGGTGTTGCTCTGCTTCTGGCAATGAGGGCACGTCAGGGAGGACCTGGGCAAACATGGAGAACAGGGCACAGTTAGGCCTCACTTCATGGGCAATGTACAACCATTGAATCCCAAATTCATCACCAGCAGATCCAACGGGGAGCCCCGGAAGGGTTTTGTCTTTGGAGAGAGGGGAAGTGGTGGGACAGAGACAGCCAGCACTGGGGGCACACAGCTCTTACACAGGAAAAGCTCCAGACAAGAGTCCATCCTCATTCTCCAAAACTCCATTTTCATTCAGAATCAATCTGCACCGTACAATGGCTTTGTGTCTTAGACCAGGCTTAAGGTTTCTCCTTTGCAAAGGGGAAGTGGGCAAATGCTGGAGAGAAAGCCCAGCAATTATAATTCTTACAGCAGGACAGGCACAAACCATCAAGGAACACTGGTGATTCAGCTGTTCCCTTCCAACAACTCTGAAATTACAAAGTTCTCTTCCCAGAAAGTAGGGAAACTCAAGGGAAAGCCCTGAAGGGACAGTGATAACTTCAGCTCAGAATTCCCAAGTGCCAGATGACAAGCACTCTGCACACACTGGGGATCCCTAACTCCCAGGCAGCTCTAGATCCTGCCATGGCCTCTTCCCTCTGACAGCCAGGGTGAGCCCCACAGCACTAGGCTTTCCTGAGCCTCTGCTCATGAAGCACTGACTCAGGGTGCTCAAGAACAGGTGTAGTGGTACATACTGCAGATTTACACAGAATATATCAAATTTGAAGCAGTGAAATTCTCTCTTTCCTCTAGGGCAAGATCTTAGTTCAGCAGGAATTCAGAAACAGCTGTTAACACAGTGGCACCAGTCCCAGCTGTACTGGGAACCAGTGTCAGTTTAGAATTATACTGGGGTCCCCCATGCATTCAACAAATTTACAAAATACCATACCTGTACTGGGCTTGAAAGAGTTCCTGCACAAAAGTGCTACTGATGGGAAAGGCTGGGCCCTCAAGCAGCACATCATCCTCCAGCGGCGGCTGAAAGAGAGGAACAAACCCTTCAGGTTTGGAACAAGCCCAGGTGTGGGGGGAGCACCAAGCAGGCAGCTCCAGAACTCCAGCCAAATTTTGTCTTCCTTAGCCAAAACCACCGGAAAAACGCCACAAGTGTTTTTAACTACCAAGCACACTCTGCTCCAAGGGATGGGCGGGCAGGAAGGTGAGGTGGGCAGGGCAGCCCAGGGAAGGGCAGGTGCTCACACCTGACGAGGTTGGGCTCCCCCTGGTAACACCTGCTGCCTGCTGCAGAGCCACTCAGACACCACTGCCTCAGGGAGCACTTGGCAGGGATCAGCAGCACATTCCCAGGGCAGAAACAAACATACCTCTAAGCCCAGCTTTTGTTCCATCTGATCCACCCTTACCTTGAGGGGAGGCATGCCACCGGAATTCACCACGTTGTTCAAATCCTCGTGGACTCTGTCGAGGAGCCAAAGCAGGAACTCCTGGGCATCGTGCTGGGCGTTCCCGCGGTACTGCATCGCGTTCTTGGACACGATGTTCTGTGGAGACAGCAGACAGCAACAGCTAATGCACACCCGAGGCCATCTCACCACACCTACCCCCGCCTCACAGCATCTGACACTGCTGCCCTCACAAAATCTCCTCTTTTTTCAAGCTGAAGCACAACAAGAATTGAGTCTCCTAGTGCCCGCGCACTATGTCCTGCTCATTGCAGCTTTGGAGAGGTCACACATTTCCAAAACCTTGACGCAGGTGTTCAGTGCTAATCTAGGTCTACAATTCCAGGACTCAGCCAGGATCAGGACATCTAAATCACAGATGCTTCTACAGTCTGCTCACCAACATGCAGGTAGAGCAAAATTACTTCCCTGGTATCAGCACCTGGTCAAACACAAGGCCACCATGGAATTTCTTCCACTGGCTAGCAAGAATCCACTATGCATAATTTGCTCATCCTAAACACCATCTTCTACTGCCATCCCAGCCAGGGAGGTGCAGCTTTCCCTGCACACAAGGAACCACGGTATCCCAGAGCAACCAAAGCAGCACCTGTGCCACGCTGTGCTGCACCCACACCCTTGGCACACCTGCGGAGAGAACTCCTCACACAGGACTCCAACTCACTGAGGGGCGTCCCCAAGAGGGACAGTGGCACCAGCAGAGGCCAGACAGCACCTGCAGGGCAGCAATGGGTGGGAAGGCTGCACATGCACCTCGTGCCAGAGCTCCTCCACTCCTCTAATCAGACTTTGCAACAGATTTGAGAAACGAGGTTGGGTTGCTCGCTTTATCCCTCGGAAAATGGGGTCACTGGGGTGGGGGTGGTGATGAAAGAAGCAGGAAAGGACTGATAAACATATACTCTCTATGCTCTATAATCTGTCCACCTGTCTCAAGGCTGGAAAATAATGGAAAACAGAAATAATCTGCTCTCATTACATATGTGCAGCTCTTCTGACAGCAGATTTACTGCCCTTGCTGTGCAGGAACCAGAACCCTCCCACATAAAATATGTGCACACAGCTTGAACCATGGGAGTGGTCCCCAGCCAACACCCTCTGCCACACTGATGTGACCCCAGCACCTCTGCTTGGTGTCCAGTGTAACCTCAGCTTGGGATGATGCTGTGAATCTTTTTATGGGTGAGAGAAATTTGAAGCAGTCTGTGGGCACTTGAAGATTAACAGAGACCAAACAGCCTTCTCTGCTCCTAGCTCCTGTTAAGCAAAGCAAAATCCACAGGCAGAAATAAAATTATAAAATATAATCCATAAAATTAATCCAAAAAAGTCTCTCCAGGTACCAGCCTGATAGCTCTCAACCTCCTTCAATAGCAAGGTGAGCTGAATGCACCCACACAATGATGCAGGGAAGAATGTAAGGCACACATGTGGAGACTTGCTTTGCAAACATTAACTTTGTTCAAAAAAACCTACACTGAAAATTAAATTTAGCCCTCAAATTACTGTGTCAAGTTTGAAACTGAGAATCAATTTAACACGTGAAGCAGAGATTGTAGGCCAGTCTTTAGTGGTTACCTCAGTACATCTCTCCAGAATGTTACACATGCTCCTACAGTAACACACCTGAGCTGTAACAGCTGTACCCATCCTTCCCAACCACCGTGCCCAGCTCAGCACCAAGGGATGATGTCCCTGACTCCAACAGCACTGCAGGTCACAACAAAGCCAAGCCCATCCTTCCCAGAGAGCTGGCCACAGAGAGCCAGGGGAAAGCAGTGCTGAGGTGCCAGCCATGTCCCCAGCAGTGCGTGGGCCCTCTGTGCCAGGACACAAACAGGTGAGATGGGAGCACTTATCTGGTGTCCCTTGTCCCAGAGAGCTCAGCCAACAGGACTGTCACTGCACTTCAAGGGCCTGTCTAGACAGAGCTGCTGATAAAAGGCTCCTGGCACTGCTGGGAGGAAGCACATCCAGTATTTCAAGTGAAAAGGGGACATGGAGGGGTTCTGTACCAAGAAACCAGGCTAGTATTTGTTATTGCCTCTCCCCGGAGGCACAGCAGATCAGTCCAGAGCCTCTCTGGCTTTTACTGCTGTGTGTGCCTGGTGATGCAGAGTCCCACAGGAGCAGCCAGTCTGCACCAATCCCCAGCACAGGGAACCCACGGATGCACAGCAGTCACGTGCCTTGCTCTGTATCTGTGTCACTGCCCGGCGCACAAGCATCTCCAGCATAATTGCTCTGGTTTTCTCAACACTCTTGCAGCCTGAGTGGGCTAAGGATAAAGAGCTGCCTGTGGAGACACATCACAAGATGTTGGAAGTGATTCAGGAAGCACTACAGAATATCAGATGCAACTTCCTCACAAGAGGCTCTGCTAAACAAGCACTCCAGCACCAGCAGCAGGCTCCCTGCATCACTCACACCTCCTGCCAGCACTGCCACCAGCGGGGCCATTACTGCCAAAGCCCCAGTGCCTGCTGCTCCAGGGAATGCCCTGTCCCTCCTCCCAGCCCTTCAGGGGGCTGCAGCAGCAACCCCAGACACGCAGGGTGTCTGCAGCAACCCTCACACGGAGGGCTACAGGAAAAATGCAGTCAGAACAGCCAGTGCTGAGGGACGTGATTAAATCTGAGAGATCGAGTGCAGACTCAAATAAACAATTTATCAATTGAGACAAACACCAGGAACTCCTAAAGTGCAGCCCCCCAGCCTGATGGGTCAGCACCAGACACAGCCCCACACACCTCCCTGCTGGGCTGAGGGCAGCAGGCAGAGCCTGGGGAGCCCCACAACCCTGTGCTGTGGGTGGGGGACTGCAGCCTCTCAGCAGCCAGACTGGCCATTCCTGAGCAGCTCCAGGAACGCTGGACAGGCAAAGCAGACAAACGAGCAAGAACCTCACCACAGAGCACTGGCCACCCAGCACCTCTCTGTATTTCCTTCCCAAGTCTGCCCTCCCAGCACAAGGGCCATAACCCTAAACTTTCACTCTTCATTTGCTCATCATTTAAGACAACATCTCATTTTGCTGGTCCTGAGGTAATGCAACAGCAACTGGATTCACATACAGATTTAGGAGCAAATGCTTTAAAAACACATGAAAACCACCACATTTACCAACCCCCAAGAGCTGTTAATCCTCTGCCCCTAATCTGGCAGTCCTGTAAGCAGAGCTGGCACATCTGACCAGCTTCTGTCCAGCACTGCAGGAATCAGGAATGACTCCGGAACAATTCCGGTGCAGCTGCTTCAGCTATGAGGCACCAGGAGTGGCCATGGTCCCTGACACTGCCCCCCAACACTTTCCATGCTGCACAGCACCTCCAGCCCTTTCCTCAGCTCAGCAGGAGGGGGTGGATCCGCCGTTCCACCAGATGTGCATGCAGTGGCACACACACCCTCAATGAAGTGGCTCCATCCAAAGAGATAAGAGGGAACATCAAAATTTCCTATCAATCCCACTTATGTACCCCTAATGCAAGCACCCTGCAACCATATCAGTCCCTGCCTGTCCATAAAGCAGATTTACAGCAAAGACACATTATCATTTTTACCAGGCCACTGAACGTTAAATAATAATTCATCTACTGTTCTAAAGAGATGCAATAAATAGATCAAAACGGAGCTGAACTACTGGCCTCTTCTTTGCTGCTATCATTGTTCCAGATCACAAAGACAACTACAGGAAAAATGCAGGTCTGCTATTTTCCAGTGTGCCCCTGCTAGGAAGCAACTGTGGAAGGATTTTGCATGTGAACAGATAAAGGCAGCTCATTAGAGACCTGACCCAATGACACACATGCACAGCAGAGAAAGGCTATTCTTTATCTTCTGTTGAACAGTGAGTTATGCTCAACCATGTTATTTCTCTTTTTTAAGCCCACAACCACAGTTGGGGTGTAAGTCCTACAGCAGACAGCTGGTCACCTGAATTACCCTCTCTGCTCACACAGACAGCACTTTCCCCTCTCTGGAGATGTTCTTTTCTGGGGAGACCAGCACCCAGCCAGCAGCATGGTTTGGGCCCTGGGCCTCAGGAAGGGAGCTCCTCCATTCAGGGGCAGAAGACATCGCTGTGGATTTGGGGCACCAAACAGGGAAAAGGGAGCTTTGCTGACAGGAGACCTGTCACAGCAGCCAGGCCAGGACAAAACAGCCCTCCCTTGCCCTGTGGGCATCCAGAGGCACCAGGGCTCTGGAGGCAGCACCCCACGGGACACAGCAGCTCCTTGGGCAGCTCGTGTCCCCACACAGCCCTGCCCTGTGCAATGCAGAGGGGAATAAGCACAGCCCTTCTGAGAATACTTCACAGCCAAGAGGAGCACTCAGGGAGCAGCACAGCAGCACCAGAGGCAGAGGCATTCTCCACCACGTTTAACAAGCCCAGACAAGAAGCATCACACACCAGCCCCTGCCCAACACCTCTCATGCCAGCAGCTACTCTCACCCGTCCAGGCTGGAGCCTGTTAATCCTCATTAACCCCCTTCCTTCAGCGCACAGAGAGAGTGAGGTTTGTGCAGAGGATGCTGTGCAGGGCTGCCGTGTGTGCACGGACACAGGGGCAGGCTGTGGCTGCTGCAGCCCCCAGCTGGCACTCTGCTCTGCTCTCCAGGCCCTGCCCAGGTCGTGCTGCCAGAAGGCACCGCCAGGACTCGGTGCTGGCAGCTGGAGAATTCACCCGTACAAAGAGCAGAAACCCCGTTTGTTCAGCAAGAACTTGTTCTCCTGCTACACTTGTAGAGCAACCGGTGGGATCCAAAGGAATAAGGGATTGAGGAGCAGGAGAATGCCACAAACGTGAAGCAGTTCAGTAAAAGACTATCAGTAAATGCTGGCACAGAGGATGGATGTGAAGGCTGGGCTCGGCAGCCCAAGGAGCTCAAGCTCCAGCTGCACTCTCGGGCCTCTCCCACTCTCTCCAGGCTTTGCTCCAGGTCCCAAGCTGGACATAGAAACTGAAATAGGGGGATCCCATCATTACTGCTCTGAGAAGCCTCCTCTTGCACTTTATAACAAACATTCACTTCAGTGACACAACCGTATGCAAACAAGCTCATTAAGCAGTGCTTTGCTCAAACGGCACGAAGAATGGGTTCACTCCAATCAAGTGTGGCCATGCACACAGCACACAGCAGCACAGATCCAATTAAGCTGCCTGGGAACATGCATCCCCCTCAGCGCTTCCACGGGCTGCCAGGCACGACACAGTTCTCATACTTTCACCATGTGTCATTTTGCACAAGCAGCATGGAAATAAGAACCTGGAAGCTCAAAAGACAGAAGACATTTTGGCAATGATGTACAAAAGGGAAGGGTGAAGGGTCTCACATTTATTCTTTCATGTCCCTTTCTTCCATCCCTCTGTGCAGAGGGAGGACAGTTTGCTCTCTGTGGAAATATTTTAGGAACAAGCAGTTGACCCTATACAGAGTAAAATAACTGATCCTGTGCTAGACAGAGAGCAAAACAATTAACTACAACCCCGGAAATCCCATTTGACACATCACTGGCCCCATTAGCAAGGCACAAGGGCTCTGGTGAGCAGAAGGGCCTGGGGCTGACAGCTCAGTAAGCAGGACTGAAGGCTCCTGACACCCACGCTGCCCCAGCAGCCCCCCTGAGAACTGCTCTGAGAACTGCTCTCACTGCACCTTCGACAGGAGGCAAAGATCTGACCATGTCAACACCTCCAGGAGCTCCTTCCTAACTCAGCAGTTAGTGATTAACTCCCAGAGAAGTGCCCAACACAGCTGGCAGATTGCTTGTCCCAAAATGAGATATTTGCACCAAATGCACTCCCAAACACCTTGAAACGAGTTTCAAACAGCTACTTGGATATCTCACACCAAACCTAAGTTTAAAAATAAATAAATAAAAAAGGAAGCAGCACTTTTAACCCGGCACAACAATCCCTGCTCTACCAACAGGGAGGGATTCATTCTGGGTTCAGATCCAATTCTGACAATCCAGCCCAACTGAGTTGTGGTGACTGTGCTGTATTAGCTGAACATGCTGCAGGTCACAGCCAAGGCCATCTTCTTGTAGGACAAGAAATGCAATCCCAGCTCTGGCATGCAAAAGGTCTTGTTAAACATTGGCATGCCTCAGTGTACAACAGCCTTAAAGCCTCAAAGAAAAGTCCCAAAACAGAAAGAGCCTCATCATTCACAGAAGACCCACACTCCACAGAAGGCAGAGGATTTGCTTGAGAACATAATTTTTCAAGCCCAATTGGTTTAAAAGAAGATCCTTCTCGCTGACGACCCCCACCACCACCTCTGAGTGCTGCAGACAATTCCCAATACAAAGGGCACCCTGTCCTCCCTGTCTGACACTCCCAGGAAATTTGCAGGCAGGACAGGGCAGCTCCCTGCAAAAAAACAAGCCCAAAGCCCTGCTTATACAATAGATGTTTGTCACCATTGTCACACCATCACAAAGGGGAAAGAGGAAGCACAAGCTGCAATATTGGCCCCGTGTTATGAAAGCAGCAGCTTTGTTTGGGCAGGAAAACAAAACCCACCGGGCAATCGGAAGAGAAGGATGTTAAAGCAAACAGCAAAGGAGCACAGGACCAACGGGAAAGTCATCCTCAGCAGAGACAAACTACCAGCTCTGCCATGGTGCTCCCGTTCTGCTCCCCAGGCTCCCATCCCAGGAACCAAACCCTTCTGCTCCCAGCCCTCAGTGCAGTCCTTACAGACCTTTTCCCTCCTGCCCTGCTCTGTGCACAAGCTCCCTGCCAGGCTCTCCCTCAGCCCACAAGATGAACCATTTATCACAAACCAGTTGTCCCAACTGCATCTTCCCTGGTTTCAGCAGCTCCATCATTCAGAGACCCATGACACAGGTTATTTCCTGAAGAGCAACTTAAAAAGAGAGAAAACACTACCAAGGAAAGCCAGCTGAGTGTAAAGAGCATTCCAAAAATCATCCCTTCAAAGGCCCCTGTCCACAGGGACTCTAAGACACGTTCTCCTGAAAATAATTTCCTCTCTTCCAAGAGAGAAGCCTACAGAAATAAAAAAGAGGAAGAAAATAAGTATTATCCTTTACCCCAAAATACATTTAGCACCTGCAGAGAAGTATTTAGGAATTAGGAAGTGCCTTTGCCCTTTAGTGCCAAAAGAGGAAAAACAGCCAAAAAAACAACACATGGATTTGAAAGCATGCTTAATAAGGAGCCTTTTGCCTATCAAAGAAATATTACTATCAGTGGCTATTACTGTTGGAGGGAAAGCCTAAAATTACTGTGTGAAAACACTTTACACCCTTAAAAACAATTATATCCAGGCAGATTAGGAATGTTCCACCCTCTAAGCAGAACAAGCTGGGGGATGTTGTCCCTGTTTTGGGGAGAAGCAGCACTTTCCAGAATGAAAATGACAATCCTTGTCTTTCTCCAATCTAAGCCTGTTGTTTACATTTGTAAATGAAATGTGCAAATCTGCTGCTGAGAAAAAGTTTAATTAAGAACTGAATTTAATAGCAGGTTCAGGCGACTTAACTGTCTTTAGAAACATTAATTTCATATTAGAAGTAATTGACCCCAATAAGGGAGCAGCACTTGACACAATGACACAGTCCTGCAGCAGGACCCAGGCTGCTGGCACCGTGCAGTGCTGAACTGGATCAACTGGGACCAGATTCCCTCCAGCAAGAGGCTTTTTAAAACCTCCAGGGATCTGGCAGGTAGGAGATGGACGGGCTCCAGCTCCATCCACAAGCAGAAGAGCACTCACTTCCCGTCAGTGATGCCTGCAAACAGCAAAGTTCTGCAATCAACACTCACAGAACATGGCCTTAATTTAATCCCTGGCCCCGATGCTCTTCCTCCTGCTGTCACTCGTATCCCAGCCCTGCTCCCACAGCGTGTGTGAACAGCAGAGCCTGGCCTAGAAAGAGAGCTGCTCCCCCTTCTATCAGTTCCACTGTCAGAAGATAACTCTGCTTTCACAACCTTTTTTCCTGCTATTACTCAGGAGAAATCCACAATTTCCTCTCCTGCCACACCGTCTCAGGAGCAGTGACAGGTCAAGGTGAGCGCCCACAGTGCTGCCAAGACCCACTCACTGAGTGATCAGCTTCCCAAGCACTCCCCCACAAAAACCTCTCCCAAAAAGACCAGAGCCACGTGTGGTCCTTGGGGCAGGTATCTCAGGGAAGGCAGGCACCCTCACTCGCAGGCAAACAGCCAGGGCCTCCAGGAACACCCCTGCGGGACAGGTGGGTGCAGCTGCCTCAAAAGGCACAAGAGAAGCAAAGGGAAGAGGTGCTGGCCATGCATCTATCCAAATAGCAGAGGGTGCCAAAGGCCACTGTCACCACAGAGGACCCTTTAGGAAAGGACATCCGACCATCCAGCAGGCACCAAGGGAGAGCCGACTCTGGGACCCAGTCTCTGCCTGCTGTGCACCCCAGCTGAACTGCAGGCAGAGAGCCCAAGACTGTGTCAAGGATGTTCTCGCTGTGTTTTCATGCATTTGAACATCTCTGCAAGCCACTCTGGAAGAAAAACTCCCCTAAGTGTCTCTAAGTTCACGGTGTGGAAGCTACCACCCACCCTCTGATTCTCTCACACAGCCAGAGAGTCTTCTGTGCCAGCAATAATACTTCTCCCTATTCCCAGAGGCAAAGCAGGCCTAGAGCACTTTCAAAACAGTTGTGCCTGGCTTCATCCAAAGCCATGGCAGGGTGTTTTTAAGCCACAGTGCAAGAACCAAGCCCTCTGCTCCAACACCAACAGCTCCTGGGGCAGGCACGAGGCCCGGGCAGGGCAGGGGCGGTCGGACGGAACCGCAGCACCAGGAGAACATCAGGGGCAACCACAGTACAAGCAGTTACTCCTAAAACACACTCCCCAAACCGGCCCAGACTCAAAAGTTCTTGGTTAGTAGGCTACAAGGCACAGCTCTCAGCAGCCTCCTTCCATGCACGCTCACAACTCCCAAACAACAGTAAGTTGCAACTTCCCTAATGGTAGCAGAGTAGAGGAATGAAACAGGGAAATGGGTTTTTTCACCCATAAAAAGCATCCAGAGCCCTCAGTCAGCGTCAAACACCGCGAGCAAAGGACACAGTGGCAGCACCTGTCCCATGTCCTGGGACATGCAGTGGGTGTCCAGCGCTGTCCCCTGACCAGGGTCTGCAGGTCTAGGAGGATGCCGGGAGCAGGGACGGCACTCCAGAGCTCCTGGCACGCAGCTGGCAAGGCCAGAGCGTTCTGCCCACCGCGTGGGAGCTCGGACCAGCGGCAAGATACTCAGCACGGCGGGCGGCCGGGGCAGCCTGCGGTGCCCGAGTGACGGTGACACGCTGAGTCCCGTCTGGAGCTGCTGCGAGCCCCGCCGCCCCGCACGGCGGGCACCGGCCCCTCGGGGCTGCTCCCGGCGGCCTGGCGCTCCCGGCTCCGCCTCGACGGGACGAGGCCCCGCTCACCTTGAAGTCGCGGCTGTGCTGCGGGGTGTACTCGAGCGTCCAGAGCGCCCGCACCAGCTGCGCCAGCTGCTCCGTGACCTCGCCGGGCGCGGGCGGCGGCCCGTCGG
>VYXF01003601.1:454187-467567 GCA_013397295.1 Polioptila caerulea
CGGACGCTGCCGGTGCGGGGCCCGCAGGCGCCCACGCTGAGCGAGCTGATGCGCTGGTACTGCCTCAACACCAACACGCACGGCTGCCGCCGCATCGTGGTGTCCCGCGGCCGCCTGCGCCGCCTGCTCTGGATCCTGCTGACCCTCAGCGCCGTGGGGCTCATCCTCTGGCAGTGCGCCGAGCTCCTCATGAACTACTACAGCGCCTCGGTCTCCGTCACCGTCCAGTTCCAGAAGCTGCCGTTCCCCGCCGTCACCATCTGCAACATCAACCCCTACAAGTAAGGCTCGGGGGGCTGGTGGGAGGTCAGCACGGCGCCGGGCTCCTTCCCGAGCTGGTCCCGGTGCAGCACTTTCCCGGCTGTGGGTTTTCCCTGTAGGGTGCCTGGTGTGCCACATGCCCCTCTGCCGGCTTACACTCTCACCCTTCACTGCTGCCTGCTGGCCTCAGCTCGGTTCTGCTTTCTGACAGTCCCTGTCAGCTCTTTGGCTCTCTTCATATTCCCTGCTTCCCAGGACCAAAGGTCCGGGATTACAAACAGCATCATCCCCTAAAGAATGGAAAGGGGACATCTGTCACTCCTCTCTTGCTTCTTTCTTTCCTTATGGGAGATTTTGACATGATTCATCAACAATACTTTTCTTGCTGTCAAATCATGCTTTACGTTGCTGTCTGTTCTGCTGCCAGATTCCCACCCCGGTCCCCATGAGGACCCAGCTCTTTGATGAGCCTTCACAGATAAAGTCTCATTCCACATATTCTGCCTCTTCACACTTCCTAACACAAGGAGCTTGAGAGTCTTGAGAGAACTTTCTCTGTAGTTCAGTTTGCCCTGCTTCCTGGGGTCCTTGCTCCAAGATCTCTCCATGGATGTAATCGTGTCTGCCCTCATGGATGTGGGAGGCTGGTGTGAGAGCTCCAGGGGGAATTCTGTCCCAAGCCGTGGCACCCTGAGGGCAGCAGGCAGAGCACTGCAGCTGGGCAGTGAGGTGGGATGGGACGTCACTGTCGCGTTGTCTCCCATGCAGGTACAGCGCCATGAAAGAATATTTATCTGAGTTGGACAAAGAGACAAAAAAGGCTTTGGAAACTTTCTATGGATTTTCTGAGGGCAAGTCCAAGGTGCGGCGGTCGGTGGGTGACTGGAACAGCACAGGGAGCGACTTCTTCCAACAGATCCCTCTGCTGAAGGTCGAGGACTTCAGGACGGCGACTGAGCTGCACAGTGGGCAGAAGAGGAAAATAGAGGGAAGTGTCTTTCACAAGGACTCGTCCATCGTGAACTCCGGCGATTCCAATGACATCATTGGCTTTCAGCTGGTGAGTGTCACTGTGCCCTGGCCAGCAAGTTCCCTGTGGGGCAGCAAAGGGCTGTGCTGGGGTCGCTGTCCCTCGGGCAGGTTTTACTGCCTGCTCAGGTGGCTTTGCACTGCACAGTGGTGAAGAGCACCCTGTCTGCTCTTCTGCCTAAGCTTCCATGGCTGCTGCAGCTCTCTAGAAGAGAAGTCCTTTCCTGAAGTCTTCCCAAATAGAGTCAGAGTCTGTGACCTTTCTTTTGGTCCTGAAATAGTTGGTCATATCACTTAGCCCTGCATGAAAGGTCTTTGATGCCTGCTTTAACTTCATACATGGTTATTTCTGTGGAAGAGAAATACTATCAGATGTACAATCCTTAATTTACAGCTGCCCTGTAGAGTCCATTATTTCAATCCATCTGAAATGCTTTCTCCCCTTTGTTCTTGTCAGTGTGATGCAAACAACAGCAGTGAGTGTGCCCTGTACACGTTCAGTTCGGGTGTTAATGCTATCCAGGAGTGGTACAAGCTGCATTACATGAACATCATGGCACAGATTCCCCTGGAGACTAAAGAAAAATTGAGTTATTCTGCTGATGACCTTCTACTGACATGTTTCTTTGATGGCCTATCTTGTGACAAAAGGTCAGTGCACAGAAAATTCCTGCCATCTTAACAGCTTATTTCCAAGTCCATAATATGTAGGAATGGAATATCTGGTATTTGCTGAATTCCAGCAGGAGACACTGCTAGCTCTGTGAATCTGCCTCCCCCATGCTATTAACCCCTATTCCCACATTTAAAACTTCCTCGAGTTTCCATCTCCTGATAGATTAATATCAGGCAGGGTATATATACATTAATATATATATCTTGCCATATAGTTTCAAGTTACTCAGAAAGAGACCCACATTTTTCAGCAAAATAAACTTCTTGAAAAGAAGTAATAAACCCCCCAAGCAGACCTGGTCTGTCTCTGTCAAAACCAAAGTCCAGATGTGCTGCCTTTCTCCCACAGACTGAACTACAGGGAACAATGTCATGATATTCAATTTCTTCCAGGCACTTCACTCGTTTCCATCACCCCCTCCATGGCAACTGCTACACCTTCAACAGTGGCGAGAGTGGGACCATCCTGAGCACCTCCACGGGCGGCAGCGAGTACGGTCAGTGGGCACCCTGCACACCTGGGGGGTTCCAGGGCACACCTGGGGGGTTCCAGGGCACCCTGCACACCTGGGGGGTTCCAGGGCACACCTGGGGGGTTCCAGGGCACACCTGGGGGATTCCAGGGCACTCTTCACACGTGAGATGTTCCCTGTCACTTTGCACACGTGGGGTTTTCCAGGGCACTTTGCACATTTGGGGTGTTCCCTGTCGCTTTGCACGAGTGTGTGTTCCAGGCTGGTTTGCAGAGGAACTGTTTGATAACAAATGGTCCAGCAAACTGGATCCTGCTGGAGCGTGAGCGATGTGTTGGCTGTAGATGTACAGGCTGATTGGGGAAATGCCTGTTTGAACTAGTGCAAACTCTTGCCTGAGAATACAGATAGTATCATTGCATCACTAATGTTTTCCAGCTGAAATTACTGCTGCCCAGTTATATAACTTTTAAGTGAGTTCCAGCCATGCTCTCAGCAGATGTTATTTGTTTGCTGTACTCGGTACCACCGAGGGGTGTTACTGGCTGCAGGTGTCTTGGTCTGGCTGGGCAGAGGCTGTGCTTGGCTGTTACAGTTCTGCTTAAGGCCAGATAACATGAAATAAACCGTGCTGCCCTCCCTGACCAGAAAACTGTGGCTCCTGGTGTAACTTCTGCCTTGTGTCTGTGGTTCAGGGTTGCAGGTTGTTCTGTACATCGATGAAGCAGACTACAACCCCTTCCTGGTGACGTCCACAGGAGCCAAGATCATTGTCCACGACCAAAACGAGTATCCCTTCATTGAGGACATTGGCACGGAAATTGAGACTGCAGCGGCCACCTCCATAGGGATGCACTTCGTGAGTGACAACATCTCCTTTGCCTTGGTACAGCTGTAAATAGGAACTGGTGGGGTGATTTCAGAGAGCCAGCAGCTCGAAGGCCTTTAAATACCTCCCACTCCGCAGCTGAAGTGCCCTGAGGGAAATCCTGTGACAGCACTTTTCTGAACAAAAGAGGCCGTGGGAAAATCCGGTCTTTATAAACCAAACCGGCCTGGGATTTTGTTTGTTCTTCCTTTTCTTCCACCCCTTGGCTTTCCAGGGGATTTTTGGTTTTGTTTTCACAGCAAAATCCACAGCCACAGAAATGTGTTGTCAAGTGCCTCGTCTGGCTTTGGCAATGAGCAGGAGTTTCATCCCACGAGGGTCCCCGCCCTGGGGTCGGGTCCCTAGGGATGGTGGCAGCACGACCCCTTGAACTGTGTTGTCAATGTAAGCCTCATGGTGCTGGTTTTCTCTCTGTCCCAGCAGTAAAAACACCCTCGTGGGCAGCGGCTTTCCTTTTGCCAGCTGTGAGCAAGGGCAAGGAGAGCTGCAGCTCCTGCTTTCCCCGTTTAGTGTAGTTCAGAGGAGGCATTTGGCCCAAGGGGGCTCGGCACGGCAGCGAAAGCTGTGCCAGGTCCCCTTTCATCTGAATGGGCTGTTAAGTGAGCACTTCAGCTCTGCCTTTCTTTCTGCTGGCCTGGTGGGAGCATCAGCCATCCTGCTTATCTGGGTGTGCCGCATCGTGATAGGCCCTGCATTAGAAAAGACATTAAGAGAGGGCTGACATTTTACAAAATGCAAACAGTTAACTGTCTTCCAGCTGTCTGAAAAACTGTGGCAGCAACTCCTTGGTCAATCATGACTGAGAGGTTTGGGAACCAGGGTGGTGTGAGGACACCAAGTCTCAAGTTTTCTTTGTCACCATCACACCGTGCAGGGATGGTCGTGCAAGGCAGAGTCTCGGTATTTAATGTCATATGTTCCTAGCACAGTAGGCTTGTACTGTTGCTGTAGTATAAAAAAAACAAGATTGGGCCCATCTTAGTGTCTGTATATAGAGATTTGTCATGAGGAAGGGATCCAATTGCATCCTAATGAGGCAGCCAAAATAGAAGCTGGACACAATTTTTGGTCTCAGAACAAAAGCTGGGGGCCACTGTCCTGCTGGGAAAGGACAACTCCAGGGAGCCTGCTGAGTGGTGGGGGTCAGGATTGTCAGGACAGGGCTGCCTGATCAGTCCTTGTCCCCACATGCAAGGTCACAAAGGAGGACACAGCAGCTGTGCTGCACTGGGCTCTGAGCACAGCATCAGTGTCTGGGTATTGCTCATGGGCTTCTGCTGCCTACCAGGACTGCCCCCACCTCCAAAAATATTCCAAGATGTTTGGCATGCAAACAAGGCATTGCTTGGTCAGAGTTACAGTGCTTTAGTTAAATATTTAGTTTGGAAATTATTTCAGCACCTGAAGGAACAAGTAAGCTTTTGCAGGAGCATAAGCCACAACAAAATAATTCTATACAAAGGATCGATCATCTCTTGGAGGAGACTGGGGCAGTGTCTTGGCACTACATTGTATGTGGAATTTAAAAGCTGGTTTCAGTCAGTTTTCAGAAGTAATGCATCTCTAATACTGAAACCCCATCTTTCCCTCCAAGGACAGATTTGAGCATCTCTGAGAGCACTGACTTGCACCATACTGGCCCAGAGCCTTCTCTTGCTGTAGACAGAGTGGTGAGGAATGCTCCTATCAGGTGTGGCCTCAGGAGTTGCATTCAGTGCCTTAGGGGTTCTGAGCCTTTCTCAGGTTCCTGCTAAATTGATCCTTTGTACAGAATTTTTAATTCTAATTTTAAACTCTGTAGAGAAAGAAAAGTGAATGGATTCCTAAATGGATGTTTCTTGTGGTTTCAGGGCACTCTATTGTAAAGTGGATAATTAATGCAGAAAGATAGCAGGGGCTGAGGGAGGTAAGGCAGTCTGCAGGAAGTGGGCCATGGAGCTGGAATCAGATTCGGGAATTCGAGGGCTCCCAGCCCTGGTTTCACAGAGCTTGCAGGCACACACTTGGCATGTCAGAGCTCTTTGCTCTGGGCAGAGATTGCAGAACAGGAAAAGACATTAGCATTTGAGAGGAAGGGTCAAAGCAGCACCTGGAAAAAGGTTTGAGGGAGACACAAACATTTGATTTAGAGTGGATTGAGAGAGGTGCTGTTGAGCACTAGTGGAGCCTCAAGTGCTGTTTGCCCAGTGCAACAACAGCTCAGGCAGATGGGATCCTCACAGAAAAGAACCCAAAACCCCATCCCACAACACATCCCTCAGAACACAAACATCCAGAGTTAACGGCACACGGCCCCAACTAGGAGAGAACATGCATGTGGATTCCTCTGCTGTGAAAAATCCTCACTGCTGTGATGATACCACCTCGAATTCCTGCAGAAGGTTTCCAGGAAGACAGCAGAGAATCCCACCAGAGCAGTTTTTTGGAAAACAGATCTTAGAAACAAAAACCCCTTGTTTGGACAAGGGATCGTCAAATCATTTTAGGTAGCAAAAGGTAAACATTCAAGTCAAAGCTGCCTTATCACTTACAGTTTCAGAGTTGGGATAAAGTGTCACCGAATCCTTTGGTTTCTCTGTGAACTCCAAAAAGACAAGTTTTGTTCTTTTCTGTTTCTCAGACTCGGTCTCGCAAGCTGAGCAAACCCTACAGTGACTGCACAGAGACAGGAGCTGACATACCTGTGGAAAATCTCTATAACAAGAGCTACTCACTCCAGGTAAAGCCATTACATTTGGGGTCATCAGTTGCTTGAAAACTACCTGCATAAAAAGCTTTATAACAGTCTGTGGTTCAGGAGCAGTCTGAGCACAGGGTTCTGTTGATGTAAAATGCCACAGCACTTCTTAAAATCCAACTTTTATTCCTAAGTGGTTGCTGTTTGAAGTTCCCTCAGGCACCCTGTTAGATAAAGAGAGAACATGAGCTCATTAGGCAATTTTCAAGCAATGTGAGACTGGAAAATATTGGCCAAGTAAAGGTTGCAGCTTAGTAACCCTTGAAGCCAGAAATTGTGACCTTTAGGACTCCAAGAATAACAGAAACAATCTAATCAGTATCCAGATAGCAGGATGTTTGTTTACAGAGTAAGTTTCCACTAATTTTGCATGGTTTCTGTAATTGGAGAGTGTCAGTTGTTCTGGCACTCTCCACTTGAATTGTACTGACTTTAGCTGCTCCCTGCTGCAAAGCCCAGGTCTAGGCTGAATTTGTGTTTTATGGGGAATATGAAATCTGCTGAGGTGTAGTGCCAGGCAGGATCACCCAGACATTATCTCAGGTTTTTAATAACAGTACTTCACCGAAACTCAGTGCTCAGGAGGGCTGGGACTGTGACCAAAAGGCTCGACTGGGATTTAAAAGAGAAGTTCTGTTCCTGCATGTCCCAGTGTTTTAGCACAAACCACAGCTCTGCTGCCTTGCTAATCCTCCCAGCTTCACCTCTCCCAGTAGGCACCAGCAAAGTTTGGTGGAAGCTGTGAACGTTTGCTGCTGTGAGTCACTTCCCACACCTAGTTAGTGATTCATGGGCCACGTGCCATGGCAGGCCTAAAACCCTCTCCTTGACTCTAAAGAGCAACTGCAACACTGAAGCTTTTGGTGGCTTTGGGGGAAGTAGGGGCATTCATGGAACCCCCATATATATAACCCTCCAAGAAGATTATATTCTTATTTTTTGCACTAGAGCCTCAGCCCCATACTTTCCACCAGTGTTCGTATTCACTCACAGCAGAGCCTGAAGGCCTGGGGAAGCAGAATTCCCATCCCACTGCTGTTGTCATAAGCAGGATGTTTTAGGTGCACAGGAGCTTGGTGCTGCCTCTTAGCCCCCAGCTCTGTTTTTTCTCCCCAGATCTGCCTGCACTCCTGCTTCCAGAAGGCCATGGTGGAGTCGTGTGGCTGTGCCCAGTACGCACAGCCCTTACCCGCCGGGGCCGAGTACTGCAACTACAAGAAGAACCCAAACTGGAGTTAGTATTGAAACACCTCTGCCACTGCACATGCCTCAGCTGCCAGTCCTGTCCCCTGCACCCCCAACCCATCACACAGCCCCCAGTACCCACCCTGCACCCCCAGTGTCCCTGTCACAGCCTGCTGGGATGAGGCAAATCTGCCTTTACCCACTTAAGCCCCCACACCCAGGGCCAGAAGTGCCTCCCTTGCTCACACTGACTGCTTTGTGAGACTTCCCCTGATGGTTTGTCACCTGTGCCCACCACAGCAGCTGAGTGGAGGGCTTGACCAGGTGTGGCAGTTTTCATGCCTGTATCAAGTGACAGCCACTTCTCAAGAGTCTTTTGCAATATTTATAGGGTAAATCTTATCCCCACCATGTGGGCAATGGCCAAAAGGGCCACCTATGCCCCAGATGTCCCACTCAGCCCAGGTAGCAGGTTTTCTTTCTGGCATCTCACACACATCCTGCTCCTCCCCTGCAGTGTACTGCTACTACAGACTGCATGAAAAGTTTGTGAAGGAGCAGCTGGGCTGCCAGCAGATCTGCAAAGATGCCTGCAGGTGAGTCCCTGCCACAGCCAGAGGCAAAGTGGGAGTGGGAGTTGGAGCTCACAAGTGACATCTTGCCTCTCTCTGCAGCTTCAAGGAGTGGGCACTCACCACCAGCATTGCTCAGTGGCCATCCACCGTGTCAGAGGTCAGTCCCCAGCTGCACTCCAGCAGAGCAGCAGCCAAGCACCAGGCACTGACTAACCCCAGAGGCTCAGCACAAAAGCAGGAGGCCCTGGGGTAGTCAGTAGCATTCAGGGATGCTGCTCCCAGAGACCAGTCTGTAGTTTCCAGCTCAGGGCTTCCCCTCCAGGAGTTCCCCATTAAACTGAGGTTTGTCCTGGGAGGTCCCCTTGGGCTCAGCTGGCCTGTCACATACTCAGTTCTGGTACCCATGGTAGCCCAAGGAGGTGTGGAGCATGAGTCCCTTCCCAAGGGTCTCTGCACAAGAGCCTGCAGCTACAGTAGCATTTTCTGTCTGTTCTCCAGGACTGGATGCTCCGAGTTCTCTCTTGGGACAAAGGGCAAAAACTCAACAAGAAGCTGAACAAGTAAGTCCCCCTGTGTGTTCCTGCCTTGCACCTCCAGCTCTGATATGATCTCGGCAGCCCTAATGATGGCAATTGGGGAAAAAGCTCCCTTGGAGCAGCCCAGCCCTACTGGTCCAACTGGTTATTTGCATAGTTTTTCACTAAGTTTCATGTTATTGTTTTACTAAACCCTCTGCCTGCCTCCTGCTTCCCCAGGACAGACCTTGCCAGCCTCATGGTGTTTTACAAGGACCTGAACGAGAGATTCATTTCGGAGAATCCTGCCAACACGGTGAGTGAGTGTGCTGGTCCCTACTCCCAGCAGACACAGCACTTCCTCCCACGCAGGCTGGAAGCTTTCACCTGCCCAGGGGAGCAGTCCCACACAGGCAGGGGCAGGAAGCTGATCTCAGATACGCACCTCTGGGCTGGTCCTGCCCTTTCCAGCCCTTATCTTGGGCCACGTCTCTGCCTGTCCAGCCCCGAGCCCTGTGCAGGGGCCGACTGCAGGCTGGCCACAGCAAGCTCAGCTCCAAGCTCCTTCTGGAGCAGAACCAGAGAGAGCAGCAGAGATGGGCCCACTGCATTTGGGAGTGCTGAGCAAGCCCTGGGTGCCCCGGCTCGGTCTCCCTGCCTGCTGTAATGGCACCGTGCACGTGCCCGTTGCAGGCCCTACCTTTTGCTCTCTGCTCTTCCAGCTCGTCATTCTTCTGTCCAACTTCGGGGGCCAGCTGGGGCTGTGGATGAGCTGCTCGGTGGTGTGTGTCATCGAGATTGTGGAGGTGTTCTTCATCGACTCGCTGTCCATCGTGCTGCGGCGCCAGTGGCAGCGGGCGCGGAAGTGGTGGCGTGGCCGCCAGGGCAAGGCGCCGCCGGCCGGGCCCCCGGGGCCGCAGGGCCACAACAACCCCGTGTGCATCGACGAGGACCTGCCCACCTTCACCACGGCCCTGCGCCTGCCGCTGCCCCAGGACAGCCCCCTGCCCAGGACTCCCCCCCCCAACTACAGCACTTTGCGCCTGGAGGCCGCCTTCACGGAGCAGCTGCCGGACACGCTGGAGCTCGGCCAGCGCTGACACTGCCAGCACCCGCCTGCCCACGGCGAGAGGCACCCATGCAGACAAGCACTGAAGGGCTGCCAGGTCAGACCCTTACTCAGGGATTGAACTGGCAGTCAAAGCTGCCCTGAGCAAAGCTCAGACACAAAAGCCAAGGGCTCGGAGACGTTGGGAGCTTCAAGCACCATCAGTTGTGGAGTTGGTGATGGCAGGAGATGGCTGGAGCAGGATGTGGTGCTAAGCTGGGATGTCTCACCAGGCAAAGGCACGCATTAGCCACCAGCTGCACACACCCCATTGCATGTGGGCAGGAATTGCTCCACAGCAGCAGATTGATGCCACATTGAGCATTAACACTAATTGCTCTCTGCTGTGTGGCTGGACTTGTGGGAAAAACCCCAGGCTGTCAGGAATCCAGGATGGCATTTGTAGGAAGGGCATGACAGGGGCTTGGGTAAAGCACAAGAGCATAAAAGGAAAGCTCTCACTTGAATTTTCATCAGAAACCTGATTCCAATGGTGGCCTGAGGAGCTCTTTCTTGTGAGATGAAAAGCCTGGACAACCAGAAATGTGCTTGTAGAGCAAGTTACTACACAGCTGGGGTAGGAAAGCCCAAGTCATCCCCAAAGAATCATCTGAAAGGGCATGAAATCCAATTTTGAGCACAGTAATGGAGTGCATCCTCTGCAAGCTTGTTCCATTCCACATCACTCAGGCAGCCCTTAAACATAACATCCAAGGAGCTCATTAAATGACTTCCCCAGAAGCCTCCCAGGGAGTTAGCTGGCTGCTCTTTTCCTGCTCAACCCCAGGCAAGGACTTCCTCCTGCAGCCACCCAGTTCCCACCTGCCTGCCCTGGAGCTGGCAGTACCTGGAGGAGGTCTCGCCCCAACTATACCTCATCCACCTTGCCCCCAGAGCAGTGCCAGCAGACACGTTTTTCCTCCTGTGCTGCTCCCCCCGTGGGCCAGGGGCTGCTGCCTGTGCCCACACAGCCACGAGTGCTCCTGGGGGAGCTGGGGCACCCACTGGCAGTGCCCTCCTGCACCAGCTCCCTCCTGCCACAGCCCACTCTGCTGCCCTCAGCACCCCCTGGAGATGATGAGCAGAGCCATGCAGGGTGTGAGGGGTGTGCAAGAGTCCTTTCCTTTCTCTATGAGCTTGTTTTCTAGAGGACAGTGAGAATCCAGAAAGGTTCTTTTATGTGCAATAAAACCTATTTTAACTGACTTATTTAAATAGATGATAAACTGAAAAAAATAAAGATATATTTTTGAGTAACTGCTTTGCTATTTTTTGTTTTTAAATCACCACGATATGAGTTAGTTCCCCGAAGGCATCCTGTGAGCTGAGGGGATTTGTGTCTGCCTGCCCAGGGGCTGGAGGTTCTCAGCAGGACCCGGCTCAGGAGCAGGCAGGAGGAACATGGGGTGCAAGCAGAATCAGTGAAAAGGCCTTTCACAAAGCAATGCTAACCAGCAAGGCACCAAAACCACTGGAACTTCAGGTGTCCCCAGGCGGCTCCGCACCTGAGCGGTCCCTTGGAGGCCACAGGAAAAGTGAGCAGCAGATCTGCCTCAGCCCTGGTGCAGCACTGAGAGGTGCTCTGGGGGAGCCGTGCCTCATCCCCATCACCTGTAACAGCACCAAACACCAACACTCACCGTGACAATCCTGCCCCATGGGCAGCACTGACAGAGCAGACCTGGAGCAGCCCAGGGAGCCCCAGCTCCCCGTGGTGTTACAGGCTGTCCCCACTGCAGCAGGGACAGGAGTAACAGCAAACTCCAGAGCTAACACCTCACCACAGACTCCTTCCTTGCCAGCTCGGTGGTGCTGGCACAGGAGCTGCTTTGGCTCCGTTACACCTGACTGGGAACATGCCCCCCAGTGCAGAGGGGACACAGCCCACAGGGGACACTGGGGCCTCACCTCCTGGGGAAAGCAAGCAAACGTCACAGATGGGGTCATGCCACAGTTCTTCCATTCCACGCCTGTACCTGTGCATGCAGCAGCACCTGGGAGACCACAGCTCTCCACAGGACTTGCTCACATCTGCTGAGGCCGTGCCAAGGAGAGGCTGCCCAAGCTCAGTCTGGTGCTGGTACAGTTCCTGCCCCACTGCTGAGCTGCTCCTGGGTTTGTTCTTCCCCTCAGGCTGCTCAAGCACCTCTTCCCAACCCCAGCAGCCCTCCAGCCCTCAGAGCTGGGTTAAATCGGTCAGTGCTGATCATGCAATCAGCCCCCTGATGGGGGAACCCCCCACACCTGGCTGTAGGGCCAGGGAAGGCACTGGCAGCTGGCACAGATTGGGATGGGTGAGGGGTTTGTGTTTCCAAAGCCTCCCCAGAGCAAAACAAAACCTTGGAAAACAAACAGAGTAGTGCCAACCCTGCACAAAAGCGGGTGTAGGGTCTGGTCAGACTTTATACCAAGAACTGCAGTTCCTTATTGGAATATCCTTTGATGGAGAACAACGATGCTGACCTGTAGTGGTCCAGCAGCAGAAATGTCAGGGCTTTTCCACCGAAAACCCAGGATATGTGTCCTGACAGGCACTTTCTTGGGAGAACACTTGCTTTAAATTCTTTGGAAGAGCACAGGTGATCCGCAGGTGCTGTTTGCAGTCACTCTTGGGGCAGGTGCAACACCTTCTCTCCATATATGAATAATCTTCAGAAGGAAGAGAGCCACGGAGCTACAGAAATGGTTTACTTAATCATGAGTTAAACACTGAACTGTGCTGAATTCCTGAGTCACCTCACACACAGAAAATCACCAGGGATGGTCTGAGAATCAGGACTGGCACACGCTAAACATCGTAAACCCAAAGTGTCTGAGAAACTCAGCTCGGAGTTTATGGGAACAACAGGCTGTAAAATCCAGGGATCAGCACCATCCCCTGTTCCTCTGCGCTGGCTCCAGGGCCGGGAGGGAAGCCTGGTCTCTTGCCATGGGGACAGTGCTCCCAGGACACTTGGGGCAGGTGGTGGGAGCCCAGCCAGCCCCGGTCAGGGCTCGAGAGCAGGCACCCCTCACTCGCCAGCAGCCCCTCACTCAAAATCCCCCCCTGGGGTACGGCTGCGGCCACAGTGCCCAGCCCCTGGGCAGGGATGACCCCAGAGCCACAGACCCACAGGGCTGCGGGGAGCAGCTGCAGCACCCGAAAACGCAGAGAAGGTGCAGGCACGGCACTGCCTCGGCAAGGGACAGGCTGGGGAAGGTGTCGAAACAAACCTGCGGCGGCAGGTGCGGGTGACTCAGGGGAAAGGCTGCCGGCACACCGGGACCGGCCCTGCCAGGAGGGGAGGCACAGCAGCACAGCCTGGCTCTGCTCCTCCACAGCCCCTGCAGCAGCCACTGCCAGCGGTGATGGAGGAGCTGTGGGGGAAGAGTGGCTGAGGAGGAGGAAAATCCATCTGCAGAGGGATTTTATGGATGGCAGGAACCTGCCCGTGTGGGGGTGCCAGGCTGGAGGGGTGACCCCAGCCTCCCTCAGAGCGCAAGGAAGGGGAGCGGCCCAAAGCTGCTCCCGGCAGGTGTAGCCAGGCAGCACCGACAGGGTTAAAAACTGCCCAGGCCCCTTCCAGAGAGGTGACATCTGGGTGACATCCAGTGGTTCCCAAACAGGTTTGGGAGTTAAATGCCTCATTAATGTAAATGGGGCTGGGCTGGGGAAAGGCATCTCCAGCACATGCCTATGGAAATGGAAAATCCATCCAGGCTCTGAGCCTCTTGTGCTCAAGCCCAGCTCTGGGGAGGCCAAACAAGGCTGGACAGGGTGGAGGGTTCAGTTTTACCCCTTCACCTCCAGGGCAGGGGGGGCCAGCACGGCCCTGGGCAGTTCCTCGCCCCGGGCAGGTGGCCTGAGCCATCCCCACCAGCCTCGCCTGTGCTGGCACTTCGGGAGCATTTTCGGGAGCATTTTCACTTTGGAGCATCCCCAGCCGAGGCCAG
>VYXF01003601.1:472447-503843 GCA_013397295.1 Polioptila caerulea
AGCGCCTGGGGGACCGGCTCGACGGGGCCGGTCACGGTGTCTTGCACTGGTACAGACCTGGAGTCACCCGGGCTCAGCCTGGCTTTGCGGCAGCGGGGCAGGTTTCCGTGCTGGGCAGGTATTTGGGATGTACCCGGCACGCAGCCAGGGGTAGCGATTCGGATTTGACCTTTATTTACACGGGACTTTCCTTTGATCTCCCCGATAAAAGAGAACGGGAGCAAAGCGCATCTCCATGGATAGTTCGGTGTTTGGTTTGGTGTTGGCAATGTGCCATCGGCGGCGGGGTGGTGTCTCCCCATGAGGCAGAGTAAGCTCGCAGCATCCCAGGGGATGGAGCTGCTGGGGTTTGCTCCTGTTACTGTCCTGGATTCCCCTTCCCAAGGAGCAAAGTGAGCTCGGCAGTGTGACCTTACTGCCACGTGAGGGGCACGGCTTCTGCTTGTCCGACGAGAGAGGGACACCATGGGAGCCACGGGATCATGGGTTGGGTTGAGCTGGAAGGGACCTTCAGGTTCATCTCATTTCACCCCCTGCCATGGGCAGAGACACGTCCCACTGTCCCAGGGTCCTCCAAGCCCCATCTAGCCCGGCCTGGGGCACTTCCAGGGATCCAGGGGCAGCCACAGCTTCTCTGGGCACCCTGTGGCAGGGCCTGCCCACCCTCACAGGGAGCAATTCCATCCCAACGTGCCATCTGTCCCTGCTCTCTGGCAGTGGGAAGCCATTCCCTGTGTCCTGTCACTCCAGCCTCTTGTCCAAAGTCCCTCTCCAGCTCTCCCTTTAGCCCTGAAAGGGGCTCTGAGCTCTCCCTGGAGCCTCCTCTTCTCCAGGCTGAACAGCCCCCGCTCTCCCAGCCTGGCTCCAGAGCAGAGGGGAACTCAGGGTCAGGCAGGGAAGTGGGAGCAGAGTGCCTACCACGGCACGGCGTCGCTATCTGAGCTCCCAGACTGTAAATACTCCAGGAGTGCTGCACGCCTGCCCTCGGGTCGGAGAGCCGGAGGCGCCTGCGTGCATCGCAGCCGTGGGCGCTGGAGCTGGCTCTGAGTGCCCTGGCCACTGTCCCCAGCAGCAGCACAGAGCATCTGCTGCGAGCTCTGACCCCACCCTGACACAGCCTGTCATTGCTCACCGGCACGCTGCTGCTCCACTTTTCACACTGCCAACCTGTAAACTTGTGAGGTAATAAGAGAAATTCCTCCAATTTGTAAAAATACCACTGGAGAGTGTAGATGTCTTGTTTAGGAAAACTAGGCTTTTCCCTCAGGGTTCAGGGGAGATGGCAGGTGAGCAGCTGGTCATCAAAGAGGAGTGACTGGTGTGTCCCAGGAGAGAAAGTGCTGAGCAATCACAGTGGCATCGGGCCGGTAGTGTCAGGGTGGTTTTGCAGCCCATGTCCAACCCTGGAGCTTCCAGGAGTGGGCCAAGTTTTGCTCATGACTTTATTTCCTTCAAGTGGTAATTGCCCTAGGAAAACCCCAGAGGAGATTCAACAGAGACAACAGGATCATTTCGTAATGTGGGAGTCTGATGTCACTGCGAGGTGGAGGAGTTTCACCCAGGGTGATGCTGGGATGAGGCAGGGCTGCACTCAGCTGCTGGAGACAGGGAGGGCACGTCCACAGCTCAGAGAAACCCCACAGGAAGCAGGAGCAGGTTTCTCTCAGGGTGGCTTTGGTCACCACAGGGATGCACATGCTGCCAGGAGAGGGCCCATGGCACCCCGTGCACCCCGGGGTCTCGTGTCCCTGGGGTCAGCTCCAGCCAGTTGAGATGACCCTGCTGTGACCAGAGCAGCCCAGGGCAGGGCACGGATGTCAAGCAGTGCTGGCTCCCCAGGGCCACCTGCAAAGGGTTCAGGGCTGTGTGTCTGTCCAGGGGGTGGCACCTCCTGTGCCCCCAGCCCTGCTCAGCTCCTGCTCCAGCCCTGCTCCTCTTCCTCACCCTGGAGGGGCTGTGGGAAGAGGGCAGAGTTGTCTGTGCAGGGGTGCAGAGTGGGTCTCCACATCCCTCATTTATCACCTCTCTGCTCAGGTGCAGTTGCTGATGGGGCAGAGCAGGACCTGCTCCAGGCTGGCACCAAACCTGGCATTGACCCTGCCCTGAGCAGCTCCAGCCCCCGAGCTCTGAGCACTGTGCCAGGGAGGAGCCCCCTGACAAGGGCTTGGGCAGCTCACCCGGGGCAGCTTCCAGCTGCCAGCAGGGAAGAAGCCTGTTCGGAAACACTCTGGAAATAAAGGTAGGAAGAAAACTGTTAAAATGAGAATATACACTGCAAAAAAGTCATCCAGGTGTATTCAAATGCAGCTTTTGCTTCAGGCCATTTCTTTTATCTCATATGAAAGGGAATAATTTCTCCCAGCACTAGCAGGTTGATGAGTGACCCACAGAAAGCAGCACACAAGTGGGGTCTCCTTTGGCAGGAGCCAGTGGCTGGTGGCAGCAGGGACAGCCGAGGGCACGCAGCCAGCCAGCACCAGCCAGGCAGGGCCCTGCCCCACACCAGGCAGGGGTTTGAAGTTGCAATCTAATCTAAATCTTTTCCTGGATTTCTTAAAAGGCAGAATATATTTCCTCACCTGCCTTGCTGGGCTCCCCAGATGTAAATGAGCTCTGAGATTGGGCTCTGTGAAGCCAAGGCCGGGCAGGGCTGAGCTGACACCGCGGGGCTGGGGCAGCACAGCCCTCCCACAGCCCTGGGAGCTCAGCAGGGGCCGAGGTCCCTGCTCCCTTTGTCCCCTGTGTGCCCCAAACCCAGCCAGGCTCTGGTGCAAGGTCTGCTCCCCCCAGGAGCCAGCAGCCCCAGGCAGCTGCAGGAGGAGCCTCAGTGGCACCGGTCACGGAGGAGGAGATGGTGATGGTGGGAGTCCAGGGGGTCCAAGGGCCAGGACACGAGTTCCTTGGGCACAAAATCTTTCTCTATAGGAGTAGAGCCTGCCCTCAGATCTTAGAGGAAGCAGCTGGGGTTTGCTCTTTCCAAAGTCCTCTCCCACAGAGGATCACCTACATCTAACGTCACAGGTAACAGGCACGCAGTGAAAACCATCATCTCTGTTTGCAGCGTGGAGGGAGACTTCAAAATCTGTTGGGTTTCTACTGCTCTCAAACTCTCTATGTGCTTCTCAGGAGAACTTGCAGATCTGCCCAGCAGATCTGCCCAGCAGATCAAGGAATCAGTATCACCTTTTTTATTTTTGGAAAGTATGAAGAACCCACCTCCTTTCACTCCCCAGGGCCTGTGCACACCTTTACTGCCTGCTTTGCTCACCTGCAAGTAGTGCTGTGTCACTGTCATCCTGCCCTGCCGAGTGCTGCTCCTCAGTGAACTATTGCTGCATTATTCCAGCACTCTTCCTCCCAGGATGGAGCCTATTGCCAGCATTAATCTTTAACTCTGCTCTCCTGCAGCTTAAATCTGACAAATGTTCTGAGTGGCTGCCTCAGGTTCTTTTTGAAATCCTGCCTCGGGATGTTAAGATTTAGTAATGCAGATTCTAACCTTAAAATAGCAGCACAAAATGTTCTATTTACTCACAAAATGAATGCCAAGTATGCAGCATCCCTCACCAGAGCAGGGGGAGTGGGGGGGCCGTCCTGATAATATCTGACAGACAAAGGAATTTGGTGGAAAAAACCAATCTGGTGTCTAGGCAGCAGCCCTGGACAGCATTCCTGGTCCTGGGAAAGGTGCTGCTGCTTCCAGCTCCTCCTCTCCTGTCCCTCTGAAAGCTGGATGTGCTCTAACACTTCCTGCTCTAAAGAAAAATGGTCTCAGGCTGCTTGTGAGGTTGGACCCTGAACGCTGTGAGCCTGAGCTCTGCCCAAGCCAGCTCCTGTGTGTCCTGCTTGGTCCATCTAGTGTTAGCTGAGGCTGGGACAGCATTCCAGCTGTATCAGTGTGCACTCAGCATTCCCAATGCCTGGGCAGGCATTGCCACACTGCAGGGCCCTGGCCACACTCGGGAGTCCCCAGGCACGGCCACATCTCAGGGTCACTCAGCTCTCGTGGGGCCAGCAAGAACCCAAACTGTGACAAAAGCATTGCCCTCCTTTGGAACTGCCAATGCCAAACCTCTCCTGTGTCCTCCCAGGAGGCTGGGTGACACGTTGCTGCCATGCCATGACCCTGCAGAACATCTGTGCTGAGTTTGTCCTGGGTTACAAACCACAGCCGTGCCGTCGCAGCGACCGTCCCACTGCTGCTGTGCTGGCAGTGCAGGGGCAGCTGGCGTGGCACAGCCCCTGCTCCTCCTCAGGGCTAATTTGGTGTCTTTTCTCCTGCTCACAGGCAGCAGCATGAACCTGAAGAAGTACCTGGTGCGGGCACTGCATCGCCTGCAGAAGGGCCCTGGTTACACCTACAAGGAGCTGCTGGTCTGGTACTGCGACAACACCAACACCCACGGCCCCAAGCGCATCATCAAGGAGGGGCCAAAGAAGAAATTAATCTGGTTCTTCCTAACGTTGCTCTTTGCATCCCTGGTGTTCTGGCAGTGGGGGATCCTCATCAACACCTACCTCTCCTACAACGTCACCTCGTCTCTCTCCATTGGCTTTAAGACCATGAAGTTCCCTGCAGTCACCATCTGCAATGCCAACCCTTTCAAGTAAGTTTTTCTTCTCACAGTTTCCCATGTGTGCCTTAGCCCCTCAGAAATATTGCCAGTGGGAGGTACTGAGGGCCCGTTCCTGTCTCAGACATCGCATTAGGAGCATCAATGGAGTCACCAAATGGCCCTAAAAACAAATAAAGAACAATATGAAGATGGATGGCTCAGGGCCAGAGGAGAGTTCATCTGCTTGCAAGTTCCCCTGGGCTTCATAGAATCCCAGAACAGTTTGGGTTGGGAAGGGACCTTCACGTTCATCTCATTTCACCCCCTGTCATGGGCAGGGACACCTTCCACTGTCCCAGGCTGCTCCAAGCCCTGTCCAGCCTGGCCTGGGACACTGCCAGGGATCCAGGGGCAGCCACAGCTGCTCTGGGCACCCTGGGCCAGGGCCTGCCCACCCTTATGGGGAAGAGTTTCTTTCTGACACAATTTCTGCACATCAGTCAGTCTAATGAGTGTTTTTACCTCCCTGCAAACTTTCCTCAGCTTGTAAAAGAACTGAATTCAGCTCACCTTTCCCAGCCAGAATCAGTCTTTCCATCTTTCCCCACAATTCATTTCCTTACCCTTCCTCGCTGTGAACATTCTTCTCATTTCTCATGCTCCAGTCACTAAGAGCTGGTTCCACAGTCCTGTCTGCCAGGAACCAGAGATAGAACTGAATCGTGGTTTCAAGGGAGTCACTGATTTTCATTAGAGTTGCTTTAAGTTTATAGTTGTTTTTAATCCATGCAATAGTATAGCCCAAGGCAAGTCACTCTCAGCCAACTCAAGAATTGCTCAGGGGTAGTTTTTCCTCCACTTGCTAGAGATGTTTTGTGTAAACTCTAGTGAATTACTGAACTTGAAGCAATGTGGCCCAGCCCGGGTGTGTTCAGCCCTGCAGCACTCCCTGTTTGTTCTCCCCCTGCCCTCCTGCCCAGCTCAGCCTGCTGGGACGCGGTGTCCGAGCTGGCCGTGCCTGCACAGAAGCTCCCGCTGTCCTCCAGTAAATCCTGGGCAGCACCCTGGGGTGCCCGGGAGGGTCCAGGTGAGCTGGCTCGTGTGCCCAGCCCCTGGCACTGCCTGTCCCAGCTGCCTGTGCCGCAGGTACTCGGAGGTGAAGCCCCTGCTGAAGGAGCTGGACAGGCTCATCGAGGCGGCGCTGGAGCGGATCCTGCAGCCCGGGAACGCCAGCCAGGACCCGTCCCCGCCACTCGACCTGCAGCTCTGGAACCAGATCCCCCTGGTGCTCATCGACGAGCACGACAAAGACAATCCCGTCATCCTGGACATCTTTGAGACCAACCAGACCGCTGTGGGCAACGGGACCGCCCGGGGCAGCGAAACCAGCGTGAGCAGGGACACTGCTGGGGACAGCCTGCTCAATGAAACCACTGCAGGGAACCACACCGCTGCTCCACCCAACCCAGCCAACACCACCGAGGAGGAGAAGAAGTACAAGCTGGCAGTGAAGCTGGTGAGAGGGGTCCCATGGTGGCTGAGGCAGAGATGAGGGATGGGTGCCTTGGCAAGGATGCAGCGGGCAGATCTGTGTGTCCTCACCAGCTGCCCATGGCCACTCTGCCTGGGGCTCTGTGCCAGGTCTGGGGACTGCCTGTGCCCAGAGCCAGCCCCTGCTGCAGGCCAAAGCCAGGGCTGGGGTGTTCCCTGCAGGCTCCCAAACACCTTCACCCCTTCCTTGGGTTGGGCACCCAAAATGCCAGGGAGAGGCTGTGGCTGCTGCCCCATCCCTTTCCTGCTGCAGTGCAGAGGAACGAGGTGGCCTTGCAACCCCTCACTCCCTCACCCCTGCTCCCATGGAAGCCCCAGGGACCCTGCCTGGGCAGGCCTTGGAAGCTGGGGAAACTCCAGCCTTAAAGAATTGCCCCAAAATTGACATTTTCTGTTAACTTGTGGAGGTTACCCTGGGCTGATTCATAACCTGCCCAGATGGGATATTTCCCTGGGGAAGGACCCTGTAACACACTGTGACAGCCAGCTCAGGGTGACACCAGCTCGGGGTGACACCAGCTCAGGGTGACCCCAGCTCAGAGTGACACCAGCTCAGGGTGACACCAGCTCGGGGTGACACCAGCTCAGGGTGACAGCCAGCTCGGGGTGATACCAGCTCAGGGTGACAGCCAGCTCAGGGTGACACCAGCTCAGGGTGACACCAGCTCAGAGTGACACCAGCACGGGGTGACACCAGCTCAGGGTGACACCAGCTCAGCTTGTGGCTCTGTCAGGCTGAGCCTCTCAGTCCCCGGGAGCTGCAGGCAGGGCTGGCATCCGGAGGAGCACGTGGGGAGGGGGGCCAGGCCATGGCCCCTGCCATCCCCCCCCCATCCCCGCTCAGACCTGCCTGCTGTGTCCCCAGTGCAGCCATCAGGGCTCTGACAACTGCACGTACAGGAACTTCAGCAGCGCGGCGCAGGCGGTGACCGAGTGGTACATCCTGCAGTCCACCTCCATCCTCTCCAGGGTCCCGCTGCACGACAGGATCAGGATGGGCTACCAGGCAGAGGACATGATCCTGGCCTGTCTCTACGGGGCCGAACCCTGCAACTACAAGTAGGTGCACACGAGCTCCCTGCTCCTTTTCGTCCCTGCAGGAATGAACAGCATGTGGGTTCTTTTCTCTTTTTAAGGTGTATATCAGCTGCTAATGAGATTGCTGCTGATTCACAGCTCTAACAACACTTCCCAGAGGTTTTCTGGATGTGATCCTGGCTGAAATGAGTTCTTTAGGAGCAGTGCTGCCTGAGTTAGAGTTTTGGTTGGGCTGTTTTGCTCAGGACATATCAAGACTAGCAGCACCCGGGGTATCCAGTGGTAACCAGGTGCTGAGTCAGCAGCATGGCCCCCAGTCACAGCCCTCATCCCTTCTGCACAAAGCCCTGAGAAATGCATTTCAGCCAACTTTGTTTCCTATGAATCCCAAGTTCCCATCTCCAGTGCTGAGGAAGGGGAGCACACAGCAGCACCCCAGGCTGTGGGGGGCCCTGTCCCTTCTGCAGCAGAGGCAGCCAAGAGCTGCCATCAAAGCACGAGCTACAATGCCAGCCCAAACCTGTAACCAGAGCTCAGGCTGAGCAATTGTTCCTCTCACCTGTGTGACAAATGTTCCTCTCCATCTGAGCGCTGTCCCCAGGGCCATGTCCCAGCAGACACCTGTACCTTGCCTTGCCTTTTGTGCAAGGTGGATTGAAGTGCTGTCAGCTGTAGTCCCTGTGCAGGTGTTCAGCACATGAGGCAATGGGAGGTGAACCCCAGCACAGCTGCTGAGCTGGGCCCAGCATCTGCTTTATGTCACAGCCCTTTAGTCCTCCCGAGAGTCACAGTTCTATGTGTGTGATTCTTCCAGGAATTTCACCCAAATCTACCACCCAGACCATGGTAACTGCTACATCTTTAACTGGGGCATGGATGAAGAGGCTCTGAATTCCTCCAACCCCGGGGCTGAGTTCGGTAAGGGAGTGCCCTGTGGTGGAGGGGGGGCCCTGAGGGCGTGGAGGCTCTGACTCTTGGTGCCCATTTCTGTCACTCAGGACAGATTTGTGATTCCTCTGTCACTGGAGAACTGCAACAGGGAACAGAGGCTTTCCAGAAGGGAATAAGCCCCAAAAGGAAAGTGAGCCATACAGAAAAAAAAGTGGCTACAGCCACGTAGCAGAAGGGCATCCTCTGGATATTTGAAATAAATGAGGCAACCCCTGACTGTTCCCAGCTATTGCCATTCTGGGCATTCACCACCAGAAGTGCTCCTGCACAGGTCAGGCTGCCATGGCAGCCAGACCTTGGCTCTTCCTAGGGAAAACGGAGAAGAAAATAGATTCCCTTCTTTCCCCAGGCCTCACCTTCCAATACAATTCCTGTTGTGAGTGTTTTGTCTGATGTCCCAGGGCTGAAGCTGATTCTGGACATCAGCCAGCAGGACTACATTCCCTACCTGTCCTCTGCTGCTGGGGCCAGGCTGATGCTGCATCAACAGAAGAGCTTCCCCTTCCTCAAGGATCAGGGCATCTACGCCATGGCTGGGACAGAAACCTCCATTGGAGTGCTGGTGGTATGTGTGGCATTCCTCGGGAGCAGATTGTCTGAGAATAATGTTATCTGATGGGACCAAAACCAAGTTTGCTTTAAGTCTTGGCTGAACTGGCTCAAACCAAAGGAGACAAGGTACACACCTGTCAGGGGCTGGAGCTTTATGGAGGATTTTATGTAACTGTTCCGGCAAAGTGCTTTACTGAGGCCAGAATATTGGGCTCAGGCTGTGGTTGCCTCTCTCTCCAGCATGTCAGAAGGTGCTTTGCCAGCCCCTGAACACCCTCACCTGCCTGGATCCCCCAGGGAAGGGGCTGCAGCCTCCTCAGCTCTGCCACCGCTGACTCCTTCATCTTTAGCAAAGCCAGTGGGGAGCTCAGGAATCACAGAGCCTCTGGGAAGTGGGCACAGGGACCTGTGGGGAAGTGATAACACAGCCTGGTGTTTGGGTTTCTCTGCAGGATGAGCTGGAGCAGATGGGTTATCCCTACAGCGACTGCACCATGAACGGCTCCGACGTCCCCGTCAGAAACCTCTACAGCCAGTACAACACCTCCTACTCCATACAGGTAAAACACCCTCTAAATCAAACAACACTCTTCAGGAAAAATCGTCAAAGCAGTTAAACCTTTGCCTGTCATGCAGGGGACTGGGGAATCATAAAATCTTCCGAGATAGTCAAATCCAAGTATCAACACAGCACCACCACTGATAAACCCTATCCTCTAGTGCCACATCACATGGTTTTTTAACACTTCCAGGGTAGTGACTTTACCACTGCCCTGGGCAGTCTGTTCAAATGCTTTACAACCCTTTCCATGAAAAATATTTCCCTAATATCTGATCTAAGCCCCACGTGGTTCTGTAGGAACGGTTACTGAGGCTCTGGGAAACTTCTGCTGAGACAATGTCAGAGTGACACTTCTCAGGAGCTCATGTTTTGTGTACACTAGTGACATTTACCCCTGAAAGGAGAGGAATACAAAAGAGAGATTCTCCCTCTGAACACTCCTGCGATCTTTAACTTTTTTCTCTTTGGGGGAATCAAGTAATTTTTCACCCTGAAAATGCAGCTGGCTTGCACAGGAAGTGAAACAGCCCTTTGCTTCTTCATCACTCTGAAATTTGGATGAGAAAGTTGAGTGTCTGTAAACCCTGAATCTGTAGAAAATTAGAGTGCAAGCACTAAGCACAGGTTAATTTGTAACAGGCTTTACTGGAGAGAGAAGCAGCTCTTGAGGGTGCAATGCGATAATAAAGGAAACACCCAAACCATTTGGGGTGATTCACAGATGCACCCGGAGATCAGGAGGGCCTTGGGCTGGCAGTGGTTTTATATTTCTACCTTTATATAATATAGTAACCACTGGACCACTTTACCCAGCTTTTGAAGATGCTTGTATAAGGTTTAGGCAAACACTCGGCAGGATTGCATTATTCCCTGCAGGTGCAAACACTGACGGAGTTCTGTGCCCACGTAATGCCACTCCAGAGCCCTCTCAGCCAAGCCAGGCTCTGCCATCACTCCCTGACTGCTCTGCACTCTGTGGACCTTTCCTGTCACACACAAACTCTCTGCTTGTCCTACCCACAACTGCTAAATTTAATTATCTTCTCACAGACTTTGCTATTGTTTTGTGCTGCCTCGTGCAGAATCCCACTCCAATCTCAGGTGCTGAACTTCACAGCTCACCAAGCTAATGGCAGTACTGCAGCTGGAGCAGCAGCCACAATCCTCCCCAAAGAGCAGCACCTGCATAGAGAAGATCATTCACATGTCTGCTCTTTCTGTTGCAGGATTTGTAAATTCTCAGCCTTAAAGTGTAAAACCAGCCCTTTGGCAGTGTTGTGTAAAGCCTGGACAGCACAGCCATGTCTGTGGTGAAAGAGAAGATTTGTATTCCCTTTTGGAAGCTTGAATACTACTTCTATGAAGCCCTAAATTTATTGAGAAATGAGCAGTTTCTTTGTGCATGGGACACTGAGCTCCCTCCATTTGCCATGAGGTCTCACCATGGGCAGCCCCCATGAGTGGCCTTAAAAACTCCAGTGCCCAACGAGGCTGCAAGAGGTTCTGGGCAGGGACAGGCTCTGGCAGCCCCCATTTCTCTGCACCTTCATCCCTCTCTGTCTGCAGCCCCAGAATCAGCTGTCCAGTGCCACAGAGAGGGGGTTCTGGGGGCAGAGGGGCTCTCAGAGCCATGCCAGCAGTGTGGAGCTGCCCCAGGGCCCAGCCCAGGTCTGAGCTCCCCCTTCCCTCCCCAGGCTTGCCTGCGCTCCTGTTTCCAAAACCACATGGTGGAGATCTGTGGATGTGGGCACTACATGTTCCCTTTACCTGAAGGGGTGAATTACTGCAACAACGAGGACAACCCAGGCTGGGGTAAGAGCTGCTGGTGGTTTCTGGGGCTGAGAGTGGGGTCTGCTGCTGTCCCTGCAGCTCCTGCCCGCTGCTCCCTGGGGAACGTGGCCACCAGGGCCAGTTCTGGGGGGAAGGGGCCAGGTTTGGTCTTGGCTGTGGGTAGGGGGAGGGAGCCCTTGGGCATCAGAGAACACAGGGTATCACCCCAGACCTCTGCACCCAAAAGTTTTGGGTCCCCTGGCAGGGGCAATGGAGGATCCAGTGCTTACCTGGGGCAGCAAAACTCTGTGCTGGCAGAGGCCAGGGCTGTGCCAAAAATACCAACCCCGGCCAAACTGGCTCTGTAAAAACTGTGTTCAGAAAGTTACAGTTTATTTTTCATTTATTATTAAATTGTCTGAGTGTTTTGCCCAAGTTTCTCAAGGAAAAGAAAGTGAAAGGAAAGATTGCAAATCCGTGCAGAAGGGTCATACCTAATATTTGTTTTGATAAATGAAACTGATATAACTCAGTAAGTGGGTCCTAATCTAAACAGATACTTTAACTTTGTTTTCACCAAACAGCATATTGCTATTCCTCACTGAGATCCAGCATAAAACAGCGTCAGATCTGCATTGACTCCTGTAAAGAAACGTGCAAGTGAGTGCCTGACCTGGTCTGGTTGCTGTGGAGGGAGAGGGGTCCTTCAGTCTGACTCCCATCAGTCCTGACTTTCCTAAAAGGGCAGCAAACCCTGCAGGGCTGCTTTGCTCTGTGAGAGCTGAAGTTCCAGAGACTTCAGAGGAGGGGAAATCCCCATGCTAACGCTCTCCCTCTTCGCTCCAGTGACACGCAGTACAAAATGACCATCTCCATGGCGGACTGGCCATCGGAAGCCTCGGAGGTAACCCTGCTTCCTTGGTTTGTACCAGACACTGGTGGTTCCTGTTCCTGGGCACGTGGACACTCACTCTTGTCAGGGCTGGTGTCCAGGTCAAAGCACCTCTGCTGAAGTCCACACACAAACCAGCAGCAGCACCAGGGCAGGAGGTGGGAGGGGAACCCTCACGGTGGCTGCTCCGTCCTGGGGTTCTGTCCGAGTGCTGATGCCAGCCCAAGGCTGAGCCCACCTCCCACACCCCGTGCCCACACAGGACAGGGCAGGGGGGCTTCGCACGGGGCAGGGAAAGGAGCCCCCAGTGCCCTGCTGAGGCAGAGCTGCCCTGCTCAGGTCCCCAGTGTCCCCCTCCACCTGCACTCGGGTCAGCGCTGCCTGGGACGGGGCGCGGCACCCGCGGGGCTCCTGCTCTTCGGGACCTCTGCTCCTTCTGAACACATCTTGTTTTCCTAGGACTGGATTTTCCATATTCTGTCTTATGAAAGGGATATGTCAACAAATGTGACTCTGGACAGGTGAGTGAAAGGAACAAGCACTTTATCTTCTCTGCTGAGCCTGTTAACATCAGCCTGACACGAGCCTTGGCGCTGGGCCAGCGCACGCGGGTGCGAATGCACAGGGAGGAGCAGGTTTGCAGTGTGTTCACCTGGGACACACAGAAAGCACATCCAAAAGGCACCTCGTGCATGTCCTCTGCTTGGCAGAGCTGCAAACTGGGTCAGTCAAACTCAAACATGCAGTTAAGTAAATTCAGCATTAAGGACAGTTCCAATGTCACAATGTTTGTCACTTCATACTCACGTCTTGGTGTCTCTCCATCCCACGGTCAGTCTGGAGCAGAGGTGCAGAACATCGACAGCTTCACTGAGGTGGGTTTTGTTCTTTACAGGAATGGGATCATCAAGCTGAACATTTACTTCCAGGAGTACAACTACCGCACCATCTCAGAGTCAGCTGCCACTACGGTGAGCGTCCATCCCAGCCCTTCTGGCAGGGCAGGCACAGGAGGGGACGGGCAGGACTCAGTGCCTTGGGGACAGTCTGTACATCCCTCGAGGCTGCTGTTATGAAGTGGATGAAGACACCTCTGCCTGGTGGCTCACAGCCCTCAGTTCCTTCCCCCACTCCACCTCCTGTCCCTGAGCACCAGCACAGGAGGGGACCCAGTGGGCAGATCCCAGGAGCTGGGGCATCACCCACATCAGCACTGGCACACGGGTGATGGATTGGGTGGGGCACAGCTGAGGGGCTCCACTTCCTCAGCTGACTCCACTCTCCTCCCACAGATCGTTTGGCTGCTGTCGAGCCTGGGAGGCCAGTTTGGGTTCTGGATGGGGGGCTCGGTGCTGTGCCTCATTGAGTTTGGGGAGATCATCATCGACTCTCTGTGGATCACCGTCATCAACGTTATCAGCTGGTGCAAAGGCCTGAAGCAGCGGCGGGCACGGGCGCGGTACCCGGACGCGCCCCCGACGGTGTCGGAGCTGGTGGAGGCTCACACCAACCTGGGCTTCCAGCACGAGCCCTCGGGGGCTGTGCCCGGGGCTGAGGCGCTGCCCCCCGAGCCCGGCACGCCCCCGCCCAACTACGACTCCCTCCGAGTGCAGCCCCTGGACACCCTCGGCCCCGACAGCGACGCAGACACCGAGTGACCAGAGCGTCCTGTCAGCCACTGCTGGGCTGTGCCACTGTCTGTCAAAATCAGGAGGGAATTAAAAGCCCAAGCTGTCCTCTCCTATGACTAATACGCCTAATAAACCCTGCAGTAAACCTCACAGAGTCAGGCTTTGGCTTTGGTGTACATCAGTTTCTGTAAAATCGTGTCACTGTTTCTCGTCACCAGGCAGGTGGGAAGCAATCCCCAGTGAGCAGAGCAGGGTGGTGGCAGGGAGAGGACAATGTCCTGACAGGGGATACAAGGCCTGGCCTGGTAGATCACAGAACCCGAAAGGAGTTGGTGTTGGAAGGGATAACGACGATCTCACCCTATCCCTGTCTCCAGCACTCTTGGCTGCAGAGATGTGGCACAGCATGGAGCAGAGCCTTTGGATGGGACAGCAGCTACTTCTGACCTCTGAGGCTGCAGAATTTCCATTCCCAAACTACTACAATGGAAACCTGAGCAAAACCTGAATTCTCCCTTGACTGCTGGGGCCCCTGTTGTGCCCCATTGTGTGTCTGCCCAGGGTTTGAACCACTCGTGGTGCAGGTGGGCACAGCTGTGGCCGTGTGCCAAGGATACAACTCCAGAGACTCAGGTGGGAGGAAGCACCAGCCTGTTAAACTATCACTCTTGCAATAATAAAAAACTGATTTAAAAGTTGCCTTTAGCTTCCCTGCTGCCAGTGGGGTAGTCCAGTGCTGGCAAGAGGTTGATGGCAGTGGCTTGCAAGGAGAACACCGTGTGCTCACCCTGACATGGGGGCAGCCGGGGCCTTTGGGGGCCCCTGTGGGGCTGAGCTGAGTGGGGCAGTGAGTTCACCCATCCCCAGCTGGTTCCAGCCCCGAGCAGCTTTCCCAGGAGCCCATCACAACCCACCAGGACTGCCCTTACTGAAGTGCTTCTGCAAAAGTTCAAGAGGAAGCACAATTGTGTGGTTAAATCTCGTACCTGAACACGATGTTCTGGGCACAGCGCCTGGTGCGGGATGGCCGTGGAGAGGGGGCTCCAGGATCCTTCTGCATGGGAAGCTCCCCGAGCACAGGGTGCTGCTCTGGGGTGGAGCTGTTGGCAGAGCACGCCCAGGGTCCCTCCAGCCCCTTGGTAGTGGTGGAAATGCTGGGTCCAGTTGGTGATGACCACCAGCAGCAGCACAGAGGAACTGGGGGACGATCTGACAGCTGAGGTGCCACCAGCATGGCTGATTCTGCCCCACACAATGGAATTCTGTGTTCAAAATTCACTGAATCCAGATTCAGGGAGTACCTCCTCAACACGTCCACCCTCTGCCCCAGCCCTTTCTCCCTCAGCTGGTTCTTGTTTGCAGGGACCAACAGCCCCCAAACACACTGTTCTGCACAGAACCACCTCACCCAGGTGAGCCCGAGCTCAGCGAGCCCCTAAACCCACCTGAGTGGCAACAGGGCACAAGACAGGCAGCAAAAACACCATTTGTAAAGACAAGGGAACGCAGCCCTTCCAAGCTGCCCTAGACTTTTCCTGTCTCCTCACAGGAACGTTTCCATCTCTGGGCACCACAAACACTCAAGCACAGCCACAGGAGAGCTTTTGTAAAGTGATGGCACTTGATCCCATATCGCAGCTGAGTGGGAAACCTGACACCCTCCCACCTGAATCATTGCTCAGTTTGCAGTGTCATCCTTGGCCAAGGCCTCCAAAGGATTCAACAGTGAAAAACCAGAACACACAGAGCACATTGCCCAAAACACGGGCAATGCTGACAGCAAGAACCTGGGCATCTCCTCTCACATTCTCACCAACAGGTCCCTGGCATGGGCTGCTCACGCTGTCCTCATGCTTCTGCCCCAGCTGGCTGCCAGCCCAGGCCAACAGCAGCAAAGGAACAGCCCCAAAAGCCTCCCCAGCCGTGTTGGGGCAGGGGAGGGGTGGGAGCTTCACCCTCCTTACAGCAGGAGTGAAGGGAACAGAGTGTCCCTGCAGGACAGGGACAGGTCACCATTCCAGCCACAGCTGGCTCATGGGGCGTCTGACATCTCATAAAAGTGGGAAGTGTCTCCAGTGCTTGGCTCCAGCTCTGCCCAGCTGCACCCACAGCAGCCTGAGCCCAGCTGAGCAAAGGGGTTTCCAGCTGCAGCAGGTGCTCCAGACTCAGCTGGCATTCCAGGTTTGGGAGCTCCCTGTACTCCCCACTGCCTCCCAGGAGAGCACACTAAGGCTAGACCAGCTGTTTCACAAAAATCTGTGTAACAAATGGCAATAAATTCTACAAGAAAGCACCACTTCCCCTAAATTCCTTACAAATTTCATGGGTTTCAGTAAAACAGTGAAATTCAGGAACAACCTACAAAGCTGGTTTTATTCTCAGGGCTGAGCTTGATCAAGCCTCAACTGCCAACTGAAGTGACCCTTCCTGACCCTCTATTTACAACAGCCCTGAGCAGTGGCCACTGCTACAGCCCCCCCTGTGCTGCATCTACCCCATCACCTCAGACACAGTAGGTTAAATCATCTGAAAAAGTTGCCACAAACTCTACAGCACCAGCCAGAACACTTCCAGCACTCATCAGCCTACTCAGGGTCATCCAGAGTTTTGTGGAAATTTGGCTGTAGGACATCTTTCCTTATTTCTGAAGATGAAAAAATGCAACAAGCTTTTCCTAGACAAAGACATTTATTAAAAGTCAGTCTGAAATAAATTCCCATAGAACCCAGGGATCTTTACACTGTCCTTGCAGAAATGAAAACCAGTCTGAGGAGGTGAGTCCTTGAGCAGGGGCCAGGGGCAGGGAGGGCTCAGCTGACCCTCAGGCCCCTCCTGGCAGTGATGCCAGAGGCAGGGGGGGCACAGCTGGCACTCCAGGCCCCTCCTGGCAGTGATGCCAGAGGCAGGGGGGCACAGCTGGCACTCCAGGCTCCTCTTGGCAGTGATGCCAGAGGCAGGGGGGCACAGCTGGCACTCCAGCCCCTCCTGGCAGTGATGCCAGAGGCAGGGAGGGCTCAGCTGGCACTCCAGGCCCCTCCTGGCAGTGATGCCAGAGGCAGGGGGGCACAGCTGGCACTCCAGGCTCCTCTTGGCAGTGATGCCAGAGGCAGGGGGGCACAGCTGGCACTCCAGCCCCTCCTGGCAGTGATGCCAGAGGCAGGGAGGGCTCAGCTGGCACTCCAGGCCCCTCCTGGCAGTGATGCCAGAGGCAGGGGGGCACAGCTGGCACTCCAGGCTCCTCTTGGCAGTGATGCCAGAGGCAGGGGGGCACAGCTGGCACTCCAGCCCCTCCTGGCAGTGATGCCAGAGGCAGGGAGGGCTCAGCTGGCACTCCAGGCCCCTCCTGGCAGTGATGCCAGAGGCAGGGGGGCACAGCTGGCACTCCAGGCTCCTCTTGGCAGTGATGCCAGAGGCAGGGGGGCACAGCTGGCACTCCAGCCCCTCCTGGCAGTGATGCCAGAGGCAGGGAGGGCTCAGCTGGCACTCCAGGCCCCTCCTGGCAGTGATGCCAGAGGCAGGGGGGCACAGCTGGCACTCCAGCCCCTTCCTGGCAGTGATGCCAGAGGCAGGGGGGCTCAGCTGGCACTCCAGCCCCTCCTGGCAGTGATGCCAGAGGCAGGGGGGCTCAGCTGACCCTCAGGCCCCTCCTGGCAGTGATGCCAGAGGCAGGGGGGCTCAGCTAGCCCTCCAGGCCCCTCATGGCTGCAATGGCAGTGGCCATCCGGCGGGGCAGGCTCTTGGCAGCCTGGCGGAACTCCTCTGGCTTGGCCTTCAGCAGAGTGACAATGTTCTGCAGTGTCCGTGATGGCTGGAGGCCCAGGGCATCCATCACATTTATGAGATAATCTGCAACATTAAGGAGAAATCTGTATTTAACTGGCAATAGACACTATGAAATACAACATACCCCTGCTCCTGGTGAGAGAGGGAATGCTGTCACTGAGAGCTCCCACCCACAGGCACCAGCAGTGGCTGAGGCAGCCCCAGGCAGGAGCCCTGGAGGTGGCAGAGCAGTGTGTGTGCCCCAGCCGTGCCCAGGCTGCTGTGCCCACTCACCAATGTCCGTGGCCAGCTGCTTGGTGGAGTGTGGTGTGAGCTGGGGGATCTGCAGGATGACCTCGCAGTAGGTCTGCATGGTGGCCCTGGCCACGGAGCCCAGCCAGTAATCAGCCACATTGTCCAGCTCGGGCAGCTCCTCCCCTGCACAGAGAGCCCCGTTAGCAGCCTGGCCCACCCCTGCTGGGTTTGTACAACACAATCCTAACGGGTTATAAAGAACAGCTGAGCTGCTCCTTGCACAGGCACCGAGGCAGCCAGAGTTTATCAGCTGCTTTTGGAGGAACCAAAGCACTCCTGTGCTCTCCCTGGGCTAGACAGCACTGACACGAGCTCCAGACCCAAAACACTGCCCTGGATTTTGATCTCTCTCTCTCCAGGTAAGTCACTGCCCAAGGGCTGGTGGGTGACCAGCTGGGAGGGGGCACTGCCTGGCACCTCCCACAGGATCCTCTGCCAGGAGCAGTTTGCAAGCCATGGCAGTGACAAGGACTCACCAGAGCTTTGTCCAGCCCTAAAGGCAGTCTGTGTTCATCAGTGTTTGGAAAATCATCGAGCCATTACAACATGTAAATGCTTCAAGGTGACACAATAGCAATGCAAGAGCCTGAACTAAAGAGCATCGTTTTGGAAGGTTCCAGGAAGACTGTAAATACCAAGCTTTATGCTCTCTTCACTGTCTGTGGCAATAATAACACCATAAAGAGAAAGGCATTAGGTGCTACTGCTGTTACCTGCTGTGACACAGCAGGCAAGGCCAGCCCCCTGGAGCATGAACAGGAGCCAAAACCCAACAGAACCCTTCAGACCCCAAACCATCACTTTAATGAACACCAAACTCACACAGACCAAGCCAAAGCTTCCAGTTGGAATGAAACCAAAATAAGTTTTACTCATTATTTAGAGGCTCCTCCTGTCTTTTACCAAAAGACTCTTGAAAGAAACAGTGTGATAGGAAGGGGCTCTCCAAGGGTTTTGTCACTGTAACACGTCCCACCCACGTGTCATGTCAGGGTGGGAAAGCTTTCCCCAGACACTCCAAGCCTTCGGTCTCACCCTACCTTGCTCTGGGGGGTATGGCAGTTTTCCTGCATGTAATGCCAGTTCCAAAGCAGAATCCTCTTGAGTGACAAATGGCTCAAGGTGCAGAGGAAGCGACATAATGTATTGCCCAATCTAGAATAAAAGCACCAAAGGCTGAGTCACTGAAGAAATGTGAGGCAAGTCCTTAACTAGACAAAAAGTCACCCGCAGTAAATACACCTGAAAGCAGAGAGCTGAGCCTGGCAGCCACTCACTCACCTACAAATTGGCTCTCGTGCATCATTACACTTGCTACAAGAAATAGTTTTTCACAAGGTCAGAGAAGCAGTCACTGAAACACTTGTGGTAAGAAAGACCTGTACAGAGAACTGCTACTCCAAGCAAATCTTTGCTCTCTGGAGTGTTCCCAGCAATTTGTTTTCTGGAGCAGAAAGACAGTTGAGTTCTCTTACATTGCTGATATACTCCAGCGGGGTCAGGCTGAAGTTTGGCAGGTCATCTGTCAGGGTCTCACCAATGCCACCAGAACTCCAGCCCTGCAAGGCAGAAAGTGCAGGATGAATCAGTGACTTCCCAGAGCACGAAGCCTGTCAGTATTCTGGAAAGGGGTGACCCACCAACATGAACTGTGACTACCCAAGGGATTCTAGGAAGCAGATGGTGAGAAAACAGTTTACCACGTTATCCCTCAGGCCCAAAACACCCATCCTTTTTCTACCCAGCTCCCTGTGAGAAACATGCTCACACAGGTCAGAAAAGCAACACCTCAAACAAACACCAGAGCCTTCAAGCACCTGTGCTGCAAAGGCTGTGGGTGAGGGAAGGGAAACTGTTCCCCTGCCTGCAGCTCGTGGGAGAAACGCGGCACCACTCTGAGCAGGAGACAGGTAAGCAGTGCTGACCCAAGGGATCCCCCAGGTGAGCCCTGTGTGTGCAGCTGAGCCCCGTGCCCACCTCCATCCTGGGGACCAGCAGCAGCTGCTGTTTGATGCGCAGGAACACCGAGTCGAAGGCCAGGTGGTGGCACAGCTGGTTCAGGCGGCTCAGGGCCGCGCGCGGCGACGCCAGCAGGTTGTGGTTACTGCTGCCCTTCTCCTGCCACACAGAAAACATCTACAGACACCAGCCACTGCAGGGGCTGTGCCAACATGCCTGCAGAGGTTTTATACAGCCCTCCCTGCACAGCAGAGCTTCCCTCTGTTTCCTTTGGAATGCCAAGAGTTATTCAAGACAGAAATTGCCACTGCTCCCTGAACTGCAGGACAAGGAGTCAGCATCACATTCCAGCCTCCCCAGGCTCTGGCACATGCTGGACACGGAGAAACTTGCAGAGAAGATGGCAAAGCTGCCTTCTACTCAAAGGGCACCACTGACACCCTGCATGGAACTAAGTTCTACCTGAAGAGTACCTGTGGAACTGGACAGTTTAGTCAAGGTTTAAAGTCAGACATGTGACACTGAAGGTGTAACCACAAGTGTTGCAGGTAAACCAAGTGCAAATGAAATCAAAACATTTTGAGGAAATAAAACTTGTAACATTGAATTCACTACTCCATGTGACCAATGATGGCAAACATAACTTAGATCCATGAGAAGATAACTAAAGCCATTCTACCCTGTTCACAGATCCATGCATGAATGATCCTGCAGAATTCTGTTCCAGACTGGACAGGGCATCAGAGCCTATGTGGCAGAGAAAGCCTCAGAAGGTGATGAGTGGGCTCTAGAACTTGAGATGGCTCCAACACAACCTTCCCAACACTTGCTGTGATAAAATCTCCCTCACCTGAGCTGATAAGGGCATGTTCACAAAACAGAGCCAGGATCTGGGGAGAGATGGAATGAATCCAGACTTCCTGGGTTTGGACATTTCATCTCTCCACGCATCAGCTGTCTCTGTAGAACACAGCCCATGGAAAGGCTGCAGCCCAGCATGAAAAGCCATTAGACTGGAGGGGGAATCCAGGTGTCATCTACCCAATATGGGCCCAAGAGCACACAGTAACAGAGGCAGGCTCTCCAGGCACCAGGGCTACCTTCAGAGTGTAAAGTGTTTCCATAAGGCTGGCATACTCGGATGGATTCTCCTTCAAGAGATAATTGTATTCCTGCCAGGGATTTTTTACAGAGCTCTTCTTTTCTGCTGAACTGGTGTCCTGAAAGCCAGAAAAACTGCAAGGGCTGTAGGAGTCGGAGAGATACTTCCCAGCAGTTGACAAAATCCTGCAAATAAGTACACCAAAGTCACCAGCAGAATCCTCTGGACTTGGCAGTCCTGTCCTCATGCTGACCCAAGGACCAGCACCACCCTTGAGTGACTTCAAGGGAGAGCATTCACTGACAGAGACTCCATTTGCAGCCAATGCTCTCATCCCTGTGCAGCTCACCAGCTGCAGAAGTGCTGAGGACAGAGGGGGTTGTGCTCTGGGGACACGAGGGCAGGCTGGGCTCTTCTCGAGTCACACCGAGCATTTCCAGGAACCCCAGGCTGAGCAGAGCACTGCTTACAACAAGGAGTAGCAAGATCCAGCTGCCTGTGCCTACACTCCTCAGGTTACAGGGAACCCATCAGGTAAGGCACACCTACACTCATTGCAGCACGTGATCCACGCCCCGTGTCACAAGGGAGAGGATCTTGCCAATTTGATCTGGTGGAAAATTCCTTCCTGACCCCCATCTGGCAGCCCATTGCTGGCAGCCAGGTGTCCAAGGAGAAGGATTCAGGGAACATGCCTGGGCAGAACAGTCTCTGCCCCATCTCTGACATGCCAAAGCATGGGGAAGGGGAATCAGGGGTGGCTTTCCCTCCATGGGCTATGCAACCAAAGCACCTTGGCATTTGTTTCCTTTCTACTGGTTCCTATGCTGACAGCTTGTGAATTAAGGTCACCAGTGCTCACCTGTTGGCCAGCTGCTGCTCAAAGTCTCCACACTGATGCAGGAGTTCACCACAAATGGATATTATCCTGGGAAAGAAAAGGACAAAAACACACTGTGAGATTTGAGGCAGATAATGCCAGACTCCCCTCAGAGAACCCATCTCAGACCCATGTCAAGTAATTATGAAATGCCATAACCACAGCCCACACCTCTGTCAAGAGTCAATTTGGTGATTAACTCTGCTATCCCTTTGGTAACACTGATTTTTTTTTTGCCCAATGGCCTCATCCATGTGCTACTTCTTGTCATTGTGGGGAAGGCCAACTCAGTGTCACTGGGAAGAATTCTAAGAGCTGCTAACACCACAAGTGATAGGAGATGCAGCCTTGCTCCAGGCAGGGTGGGGAGCCCCACAGCCCTCCCCGTGCCAGCAGCAACCTGAAACCCATGAGTGACACTGGTGCTCCCAGCAGCACAGCGAGCTCAGCCCTGTGCTCTCACTGAGAACTTGTGTAAACTGACCCCAGGCAGGTCCCTTTCAGCTTTGATACAAAAATCAGCTCTGAGCCAGACAAAAAAACCCAAACTCTTTACCGGACAGAGTTTTGGAATGCAGACCAGTCCTCCTGGAACAGGGAATCTGCCAGGACCTCATCCAGTTTACATTTCTTTCGTATAGACTGCAGTGTGTTTGTGAAGTCAGATGTGTACCTGCAGGGAAAAAGGGAGCAGAGAGAGGCACCAGCATAAGAGAACAGGCTGGAGAGCAGCACAAAGACACGTCCTGTCATTTTCTCAGCCAGTCCTCTGCAAGGGCCAAACAAGAACCAGAAATGCTGAAAGGAGGACAGGAGAGACACTCTGGGTCCTCTGCAAACAGGTGGGTGTCAAGAACTGATCAGCCACAGCCCACTCAAGCCTGGACCACAAGACAAGGAGTGTGAAAGATGCTGTGTGGCTGCCTCAGCTGCTGCCTGTGGATTACCAGGAGCTCTCCCTGCCCATGAGAAGGAAGGAGGGAGACATTTTAGTTACCACTGCACTGACCATCTCCTAGGAAAGACCAGGAGACGTTCATATGGCTCCTGCTACTCCAACATCATTTGGCCCTTACTCCAGGAACATGGTGACAACAATCTCATGAATTTGTTTTCTCAGCTACTCCCCAGATGAGAACATGGATAAAAAGAAGAACATTCTGTTTTCTACACACCCCCGTTTTTTTTTAATAATGTCCATAAGCTGGAGGCAGGTACATTGCTCTGTAATTGCCTATAAAGAAGGTGAGATCAGAGACTTGTGCTTTCCTCTTCCCCCTTCCCACAGGGCAGCAATATCTGATTCATAGCTGGTGAGCAGCTCTGGTGAGAGTAAATCAGCATAGGAATAGGAAATGATACTTTAAGACAAGAACTAAGAGTGAACCTCACACTGAGAGGTCTCTCACACTTACAGGCAGATCCTGAATGTGAGGTCACCTGTCCCAGTGACTGAACCAATAAGGTTGGAAAAACCTCCATGATGATCAAGTTCAACCTCCAGATTTATTTCCCCACTGAGATCTGCTTTCGTCAGCCTAATTTTCCTTATTTTGTTTTGGGAAACATTTTCTCCTTCAAAAGTATTTATTAAAAAGGAAAACTCTGCCCAACCAAAATAGTGAACAGCTGGCAAGCCTTTGATTTAGCCATAAAATCTTCCATTTTTCCCCTAGAAAACAGCCTATGCTTCAATGCAGCAGCAAGAGGGATACTGATGGTTCATGGTACAGTCAGAGACACTTTCTGCTCTCAGCCATTCTCCATAAACTACAAAGTCCTTGGCCACAAACTGCACACTCACTAGTCACTCAGGATAAATGGAGCAGCAGCTAAAGGCACCTTACTTTGAGAAGAGGGCCTTCAGGGCCTTCAGCAGCCCACACACCCCCAGGCCATCCGTGAGCTGGACGCAGCTGTCGATGGCTCCGGCCGCCAGGATGAAGAGTTTGCTGACAGAGTGGTTCAGTTCCTGCACACAATCAATCACCTCCCAATGCTCCTAAATAACAACAGTAACAGCAAAGCTGAGCCTGACCCTTCTCCCAGCAATAGAGAAAACACACGTTGTGGAACAGTGTTCTGGGTGTTCTCCACTCTTGCCGAGCTCCTAAGGCAGAACCGTGCTGGGGCTCCCACCCTCCTGCCCGTGGCCTGTAACAGCAGCCAGGCTGCCAAACCCTGTGTCACCAGGTCCTCGAGGAAAAACAGCTCTGCCAACAGCAGAATCTTCTACAAATAAAAGGAAATGTAACCAAAAAGGAGAGGGGCAAAGAGAGAAGAAACCATGACAAAGACCCCTGTGTTTAGTGAAGCTTCAGCCTCTGCTGAGCAAAGATTGGTACATTACCAAGGGCACTGCACTGATCTGGATGAGCAGATTCTCTTCTTCCAGGTCTCCATATTCCAGTTGATAGGGCTTGTATGGAGCATACACCACTTCCACCAGCTCCATCACTTTCACCAGGTTCTGCTCCTCTACAAAGAATCAGATTTTTAGTCTACAAAGAGATGAATATGCTACTAAAAGCTTCATTTCAAGCCACATGCAGTTCTTCCACTAGAGCATGCTGCCTGCACAGGCTTGGAATGCTGCCCAACAGCTTCAATCTCAACTACACAGATTGGGGTTTTATTTTTTTAGAAACAAGATTATTATCTCTACCTGCTTCCTAAAACCAAGATGTTCTACCTCAACAAGTGCCTCAAGAAAATTAACACTCACTGACCCAAAACAGCCTGGGTGACAAAAATCTATTAAGCATTCCAACCTACAGCAGAAGAATTGAAACCATCTGAGAAGTGAAACACATTACTCCCACGGCGTCAAACAGGGGCAATCCTCATTTATCAGACAGCCTAGCTCACACTTAAAATAATTGACACTAATTCAATTCACTCAGCACTGCTGTGCCAGTGTTCATCAACCAGAGCTGAACGTGAAGCACAAACTCAGCCTCTCAGTGCCATGCCTGAGCAGGGAGCTGCCAACCCAAACACAAAGCAGGGCTGAATGATTATTGCTCAAATCAGGACTGGACACCAGCTGTTCTCACAAAGCTCTGCCAAACTCAAACCTGCAGCAAACCAAAATTACTTTGAGCACTGGATATCAGAAAAGACTTTCACAGCCTGAGAGCAGGAAAGTAATGGAGCAAGTCTGTCCAAAGCCAGCACTGTCTCTGTGCTTGGACATTTTCATGACCAGACTGGACAGAATCCCAGCACCACGGTCTGACCTCACAGCAGATCCTGCTTGGAGCAGGAGACTGGGGCAGATCATCTCCCAAGGCCCCTTCCAAACTGAATTATCCTGTGAATCACAGCTGAGCCCTCCCCTCACACACACAGGCAGGAACTGGTTTGACTCTCCTCAGCTGAGTCACCTGGCCTTTCCATTCTTGAGATATTTCTTTTCTCAAACATCTTACCCCACACCAAAAGAGAAGGAAATAAAGGCTTTGGGGTTTTTTCTAAACACACTCAGATAACAGTTCAATAGTGGTCTTCCTATTCCACCATCCTCTAGAAACTGGCATTATTGCTCCAAGTCCTTTTCAACAATTTCCATAATGGACCACAAATTAAGCTAGAAAATGACTGACATGTATGCAACAGACAACAGACACAGTCACACTCCCTGACATTGCCCAGCAATCATAATTTACAGGATCAAGAAAGAATCTGGGTTCAAACAGCTCAAGACAATGTTATGAGGAACCAAACACAGGAAGCAGAGCATCAGGAATGCTCCATTAGCTTTAATTTTGGATTTTCCCACAGCCAGCCTTTGAAGCAGCCCCACCAAATTCATAAGGGTCTATAAATAGTCAACAGCCCCAGCTGAGGTGTAAACCTGTGCAAACACAGCACCTCACTCCTGTGTGGTTTGTGGGATTTACTCAGCAATCATGACCAAAATGACAAATGTCCCAGGGAGGGGAAAGCACAGGGCAGATTTGGAAACAAACACTGAGGATGCTGCTGGGAAAAAACTACCAACAGTTCAGAAAAAACACTGGGCATTGTCACTTGATTAAGCCCTAAGGCAGTAGCAACAGAAAAACTACAAAATCAAATACAAGCATCCAATGGATGCAGTCTTCAAGCAGGTTTTCTCTTGTTTAGTGAGGTGTGACAATTCCAGGAAACTCCTCAACTTTTCTGCTTTGTGATCTCTCACAATGGGTCTCGCTGCCTCCCTGGAGATATTTCCTTGTCTGGGAGACAGAAGAAACAGTAAAGCTCATAAAAGGAGAAGTGCTAAATGCTATTTACCCTGCAGAGCCAGCATGCTCAGGACAGGGCTGCTTCAGGAAACTCAGTGTTGTGTCAACAGCTGCCGTGTGAGATACACACACAAACACAAAGGTGCAAGTTCTGTGGAACTGGGCATTGCTCAGAAGAGATAATCCCCCCTTCCACCTAAAAACAAAATCCCAGGATGGGACACTACACAGGGGCAGCCCAGAACGACAGGATCAGTGCCAGAGCCTCACTCAGGTTTGGCAGCATGGCTGCCTCCAGCCCCTTGGCGAAGTGCACGGTGGCGTGGTGCAGCTCCAGCAGCTGGCTCAGCTTGGTGTCCTGGCCCGTCCTCTCCATGGCAGAGCTGAGGCACACGGGGATGGAAGGCACCAGAGCTCCCAGGGTCTGAATCAACAGCACCGTCACGATCTCGTGGGGGTTCTTGAAAACCTGTGGCAGCAGAACAGCTACTGGCAAAAGCACGAGGGCTGGGAGGAGCACACAGCAGCAGAGAGAGCTCCCAAACCTGCAACACCTCACCAGCACTGGGAAACCCACAAGTGGTCAGCTAGGGCTGCAGGAGCACACAGGACAGCCTGACTGCAAGTCTGGGGCAGCACACATTTGCTGCTGTGCTTTGAGTACAGCCACCAAGAAACCAGAAGAGAGGCACAGGTCAAAAACTGAATTCAGAATAACACAGGCAGTACAGTGATTCAAAAAACACCTGACAGAAAAGGGCATTCGAAACAGAGCACTCAGTTTACACAGGTGTGTTGGGAAACACCACGAATCAGTAAAACAGGAAGAAATAGGACTATATCACAATGACATTACTGGTCAGAAAGGCAGAAGTCAGCAGTGGAAAGGCTAGAAAGCCTGTAATCAGCTGAGAGTCAGCCACTCCACTAGCACAAAACTCTCTACAGCCGTCTTTGTGACTTTTTCATCAGCTATTCTGCTCATTTGCTTTGAAAGCTGGGCTTGCCATCAAAAAGGTCCAAGAGTTTTTCAGAAAGCAGAAGCAACACAGGAGATTGAGTGACACAAGCTGTGCCCCACGTGCCATTTCTCACAATCCCCAGTTCAAAGAATATCTGCTAAAATGTAACCTGACATCTGACCTGTAAGTCACATCGAATCATTAGGCAGAAAAAATACATTTCAAGGAAACACTGAGCTCCTCTGCAGCACAGGCCTTGCACTGACACTGGCTTTGTGACATGAAGATAAGAATCTCTTACCCTTCATGGATGAAAAACTCTTCAACAATATGAACTTACTTCTTCATTTCACCAAAGGACAAAAACTTTTTTTGATCCTACATTATTCTTGGCAGGGAAAACAAGCACACAGACTCCAAAGGGGGACAGCAGAAGCCCTCAGATACCTTTCACAGAGCAACATGCAGCACCCCAGAGTGACCTGGAGGGCTTCCTCCAGGCCAAGTGATAAAGCCATTCGGGCATTTCAAATGTCTTGCACCAGAACACATTTACAACACCAACAAATTAGTTTTAACTTAAGATATAGATGAAAGTGATAGAGCAGCTTTAATGTCAATAACACAGCAACCTTGCTGCTGGTGGAACACCAGAGCTCAAACCCTGCCTGCAAGGCTGGACCAGGAACAGTAAGTGGGTTGCAAATCCCAAGCTGCACCAGTCAGGCCCAGAGTGTGACCCAGGGCGAGCAGCCACGAGCTCTTCAGAGCTCTGAGGGAATTGAGAGGGTGCCCAGCACTGTCCCCCCGGCCCTGCAGCAGCATGAAGGGTCACTGCACCTGTGCTGCCCACTGCAGCTGGCTGTGCCAGGTCCCCAGGAGGGTGTCATACAGCTCGGTCAGCTGGCGGGTCAAGCTCAGGTCACTCTGGCACAGCTCCTGCCACACGGCCACCAGCTGCACCTGAAGGGGAACAGAACCATCTGAGGAAAACTGACAGGCCACAGGTCTTGCTTTGGTTATGCCAAAGCCAGCACTCCCCATGCACAGCTCTTCTGCCAAAACACAAGGCTCACCCTTGCTCCCTCTCTGCGTTTCAGCATAACATTTAATTCAGCACCACAGAGGAAAAAGACTTTCAGCATGAAGCCTGAGGCTTCTTAGTGATTCAAAGATTTAATTAACATTGGTATTTTACTCATAAAATGAGATTGCAACTGATACCCTCATATAATAGTTGAAATACTTGGCAAGCCCCAGCCTTGAACTTAATCCTCAAAAGTCACAGTCATGTGAGAAATTTGAGGCTCAGGTTGTGGCTACAGAACTGTCTGGAATTCCAACTTTTAATCTTACCTGAAAAGAGTTTACAGAAGTCAGCAGCAGGCAAGCTGCAGTAATAAAGTTACTGCTGACATGGTCTCACCCACAAGAAAGCAAAGCAAACCCATGGGGCACAGAGAAATGAAGCAGAACGCAAATATCCTGTGTCTGCTGCAGGAAGGGACACAAGGACCCCAACGGAGAATTACTGCTGCACACGGGGAGTAACCAAAGCTGGCCAGAGCCAGCAAGAGAAGTGGAAGAAGGAAACGCAGAGAGGAACAGGAGCCATCCCCCAGCAGAGCACAGCTGAGATCCGTGGGGCAGCAGCTCCCTCTGCAGTCAGAGCCCAGCAAGAATTCACTGCCCAACTCCAAACGTTACCAACACACTCGGTAACTCACCTTGTGACACTTGTAATAATAAGCAAGAAGCTGCGGCATCCGATCAATTTCAGTGAAGACTTTAACAAACATTTTCGCCTGATCTAAACAAAACAAAATAAAAGGCATCAGGATCAGCCTCAAAGCTGAGGGTGAGACATCAGTCTGAGCAAGAAATCCTCTTTTAAAGGAGCAGGCACAGTGGTCTGCACAAAAAGAGACAACTTCACCTCTCGTTTGCTTATCTTCTCAAACAGGAGCAGGACTGCCTGAAACCCACCCTCAAACAAGATCAGGCAGCAGACACAAGGAATGAATTTAACTTCCTAACCAGCACATAATACTAATACATCCACTATTATGGCCTTATTAAAACCAGATAAAGCCAGAGCATTTCCTAGAAGGAAATAATTACTTTCTAGAAACAAGCCAGCACTTACAACCCTAAAGCATACCTGAGAAAGGCCTCAGCTTTGCTTTCACCTGTCCTCAAAATGATCCCTGTGCCTCAGACTGCCTCATGGCACAGCTGCTCCTGCACAGGTTCCCCAAATCCAAGTTTGTACCCCCAGATTCCTCCAGGTGCACAAAGATGAGTGTCAACAACCAGAACTACTGCTCAGAAGCACTGACAGCAGCACAGGGAAGGAACACCACAAAGAACTGTCCAAAAAGACCAATTTTCTAAGGACAATTTATAAAGCTGCTTTTACAAAGTAGTGGGAAGTCAGAACACTTCCAAACAAAATTCCTTCCAGATGACACCAACAACACCGTGGTAACAGAAAACCAGGGCCCTTCTGCTTATCTGATCAGCACCTCCATCTCACACATGGCCCATAAAATCCTGTAATCTTGTTCCCTGCAGTGGCCACAGGTAACCCAAACCAAAGGAAAATCAAAGCAGCACTGGCCTGCAGGCAGCTGCAGAGCCAAAACATTCCAGGGCATTTGGTCCACCAGGAGAAGCTCAGGACCCAGTGCCAGGAGCCTTCAGGACACCACCTGTCCACCCAAACACTGCTTTAAAGACAATAAACTCAGTGCTGACAGTGAATGACACCAGGAGCTACTGACCTACAGACTGGGAGTTAAAAGCAGCAACAATCTGAGGGCTGGCCATGGCCTCCAGGCGGTTCTTCAGGGCCTCCAGGTGCACACACTTCTCTGAGTAATCCGGCGTGTCCACCAGCATGGCCAGGCTGCTCTGCATGCTCGTCAGCTTGGCTGCAATCAGGGACACGTCCTGCAGCAGGGAAAGGCAGCCTGTTACCAAGGGCAACCTCAGACAGCATCAGCACCACGGACGTGTTCCACAGTCGCTTCAAAATCCGACTTTGAAACACAGTTCCCTGAAAAGCTGGAGGCACAAAGACCAGATAATTCAGTATTTACCTGTGTTTTAAGAGTCTCTTCAATATCTGCACTTAGTGTGCTCCATTTGTCTGCTTCCTGAAGTGACTCGGCCGCCAGCTGCATCCTGGACTTCACTCGGTCAATCTCTACCAGCACCTGAAGGAGAAAAAACCAACATTATGCTCCCTACTGAAACAAAAACTCACTGTCACAGATACTTGGGAGCTGTCATCTGCTTGAATTTTAAAAACAAAAAGGTGTGAAAAGTTTATATTATTACAAGAAGATGGAATGATTTGAAGGAGCTAGAGACGTTAAATCATCTTTCAAACTACAGAAGGTTAGTTTAGGTTAGTTTGAATTCTGGCCTCGTTTTTTTAGAATCCACTTTGCCTAAATATGCTCTGCACCCCAGGCAGAAATCAGTGGCCCCAGCCAGGTACCAGCAGCTCTGGACAGACACCTGAGCAGCTGTTCCTCAGGACATGCAACTGCACAGGTCTGTGTCACACCCACCTTTCCATATTAATGTAAAAAGAAGTGGTTTTGTCTATCTTAAGTTCACAAGATTATTTCATATGAACAATTCTGGAACCTTGAGAATTTCACAAGTTGCAGATAAACACTGAGACAAGAACTGACCTGCATGGACTGAGCTGTGTCTTCTTCAAACTTCTTTATATCTTCTTTAACAAGGATCATCTGCTCCTTCAGGAATGTTGCCTCCTGTTTCAAGACTTCCACTTCTCGGAGGACTCTGGGCATGTTCTGGAGAGCCTGGTGGCTTGTTTCTGCAGGAACACAAGGCAGTCAGTGAGGGGGGTGAGAGCCCTTGCAGGAACAGGTGGTCTCTCAATAATCTTACCCAATCTTTAGTACTTGAAAAAACCCAACTCTGGACAACAAAGTAAAACATCAAACAACACATCATCAGATGTATCTTTAAATATGTATTTTATTATGGGATTATTTAGGGTTAAAAAAGCCCTCTGAGACCATCAAGTCCAACTGTTCCTAACAGTCCAGTCCTGCTTCCCCAAGACTGCCAAGGCCACCACTAACTCTTGTCCCTAAGTGCTGCATTCACACAGCTTTTTAATCCTTCCAGGGACTCCAACACTGCCCTGGGCAGCCTGTGCCAGGGCTGGGCAACCCTTGTGCAGAAGGAACTGACCCTGTTATCCTGCCTAACGCAGCGCTGGCAGGAGCGGCTGTTTCCCAGCATTTAACGCAGAGGTACCGGGGAATACTACGAGACCCGAGACCGGGGCGAGCATCCCTCTGTCCCGGGCCAGGCTGGCCGGGCCGGGATAGCCAGCATGGCCCTGGCTGGCCTGCACAGGTGTGCCCGTCGCACCCCAGGAAGGTGCAGGTGCGGGGACTCACGGCTGCCAGGAGCACAGGGCAGAGCCGAACCGGGGCCGCAAACCCCGGCCCGAGGCGGCAGAGCCCGCACCTTCCACGGCGTTGTTGACCTCCTGGATGAAGAGCTGCAGCTTCATCACCAGCGTGGCGGCGTGCGCGTCCACCTTGCCCGGGGCCTCCTGCTGCACGGCGCGGAACGCCGCGTTCACCCAGCCCTTCACCTCGAACTCGTCCGACAGGAACCGCGAAAAGTCCAT
>VYXF01003601.1:503944-521040 GCA_013397295.1 Polioptila caerulea
AGTACAAGGGCGGTTCCGGGGCGGCCCCCGGCGCCCCCAGCCGAGAGCCGGGTTCCGCGATCAGCGTCCCGCGGGGCCCGTCCCAGGCCGCTGCCCGCGGTCCTGGCGGTGCCCGGGCTTGCAGCGGGGCTGAGCCGAGGCCCCCGGCCCTGTGTCCACTCTGGGCACGGCTCTGCCCGGCCCGGGCACGGCTCTGCTCTCTGCCCACCGCCCCCGGCCCTGTGTCCACTCTGGGCACGGCTCTGCTCTCTGCCCACTGCCCCCGGCCCTGTGTCCACTCTGGGCACGGCTCTGCTCTCTGCCCACCGCCCCGCTGCACCTGGCACAGACTCCGGGGAAGCGGGGCCGAGGGTGTCCCTGTGTCCCTGGAACAGGCTGGCACGGGGGCTCAGTGATGGTGTACATTCGCTTTTTATTTTTATTCAAAAAATGAAGGGGAAACGGCGCAGAAAGCAGCAGGAAAGGTGTGCGTGGCAAAAGCAGGGAGGCTGCGGTGCTCCCCAGCAGGCTCCTGCAAAGCAGGCTCAGCTACAGGGAAAGGCTGTGGCAGAAGCAGCCACTCCTCCCGCCGGGCAGAGAGGAGGAAGGAGGTGGCAGATCCCCAGAAAAGGTGCTGTTATGGAGTACTGGCCAGCACTGATGGTCCCCAGTCCTTCCCCATCTGTGGCTAAGGCAACACAGCAGTGTCCGAGCCAGCTGGACTTCAGCTCCTGCCCCAGAGCTCTGCTTCTGGAAAGTCAGTCACCTCTCCCACCTCACTGAAGGGCTGCATGCCCTGCCTGAACATCAGTTTGTACCTCAGTCGGATGGGATCCTGGGAGAGAAAGGAAGAGGCACACCATGATTATAAACTCCTGGACTCCTTCACCCCTCACGGCCTTGCTGCAGTCAGTCACCTCTGAAAGGGGAAACACCAGCCTTGCAGAAGCTCTGCACAGAAGGAAACCTTGGATCTTCCTAAGACAGAAAAGAGCAACTGGGAGACCTGTGCACACCACCCATGGCCAGGCTGGCAATCCAGGCCTGGCCAGCCTACTCAGAAACAGAGTTTGGGTCCCATAATTATCCACCAATGCAACACATCTGCCACCCATCACTTGTGCCTTGGGTGCCCCTGTGTTCCATCAGCTGCCAACACCTGCACAGTGAGTGCCTGGAGCTGTCTCTGTGTGCAGATAGTCCAGAACTGTACAGGCCCCTGCAGCAACTGCCCACACAGTCCTTCAGACTGTAGCTCTGGAAAGCTCTTCAAGCAGAAAAAACATCTTCCCAGCACAGTGCAGACTGCTCTGTCTCCCCACTGCCCCTCCCCATTATTAAGAATCTCCCCATCTTTCCCACTACCAGCCAGTGGGATTCCCAGTGCCCTGCAGCAGCACCTTGTGTGGGTTGGCCAGCAGCAGCACCTGGGACACCACTGCGGGCAGGACAAGAGGGTTGAAGGCTGGCAGCTCAGAACCAGAGGCTGGTTGTAACTTTATCTGCATGGTCTGAAAGAGAAAACAAAAGAAACACTTTTTAGTCCATGCTGGGAAAGCGCTGTGAGCATCACTGAGACATAGAGCTGGTTAAAGATACATCAGCCAGACTCTGCCATTCAGGGAAAAGCACAGCCTGCAACTAAAGGCAGGTATTCCTAAACAGCCAGTTCTGTGCTACACGTGCTCAGGGAGCAAGAGCCCTACCCAGGAGGCTGAAGCAGCAGCTCTGGAGCCCTCCTGGCCGTAGCAAGGCCATGGATACACACTGTGGAACAGGCACCACTGTACAACAGGCTGTGCAGCGACAGGGAGACACACAACTTCCCATGAGCAAGGCAAATACTCAGTAAGAAACAATGAGCCTTCTCCTCAGGATATTTCTGAGCATCTCTGCTACTCTGCCACAGGCTTCTCACCTTTGGGACTGCAGCCTGGAACACGATGTCCTTAATGGGGTGTGCTGAGGTGCTCAGCATGGACAGAACCATCACCAGCACGTCAGGTCGGCCGGGAGCCGGGTCTCTGGAGAAGTGGAGCATGGCCTTGAAACCATTCCTGTCATACACAGTGAGTGGACAGACAGTGCCTGCCAGAGACAAATAGAGAATCACAATCAAAGCCTGGATTCCTCTCCTATGAGGGCGAACAGGAAAGATGGGATAAGGAATAGCAAAAAGGAAAATGCAGACAAACTTTTACTTCCTTTGGCAAACTCACAGACCAAGTGGCACACAGCCCCTGATTTACATCTGCCTTCAAGGCAGAGACAGGAATCTGAATGTCTGCATTTGGGATTTAGCATCTCAGGTTTCACCAGTCCTTGAGAGAAATCAGGAGTGGATCCAACAGAGATATGGTGGGAAAAGCAAAGTGCTTTTCTTAGCACACACAAGATTTGGCTCCTTACCATCCAGGCCTGGCAAATTCACACCTGGCTATCACCATCCAGCCCTTCCAAAATCTGCTAAGCTCTTCATTGAGACTGAAGGCAGATCAGGGTGTCTGTGCACTTGTCCTCTTCCAGCAGCAGTGAGAGCCAAGGCTCTGTGGCCCTGGGCTGAGACCCCAGGGTGGCACCTACCCAGGAAATGCCCGGGGGAGGAGCTGCAGAGCTGGGCCATAGAGTGTGAAACAGAAAAGCAGAGGTGGAATGAAGAGCTCTGCTGTAGGAAGTGGGGCAACTCCCACTCAAAAGTGTCTTTTAAGACTTTTAGTAGAACTGTTTGAAGCTTGACTGAAGGTGCGAAGGACAGAGTTTAGAAGCACATTACAAAGATCAGCCAGGGCAGGAAACCCCTGAGTAATGAGCAGGGAGGACAAGGATCCATGCTATGATCCCTAGCACCTACTGACATTCTCAGGTACTTTAAGCCCATCACAGAACAGTCTTTACTTGTCTCCAGCCCACCTACACAGCATGAAGCTACCCTGGCTTCCTGTCCTGCAAAACTCATGGAAGAGCTCCAGTGAGCCTCTAGTAAGCAGAGCTGGGCACAGAATTGCACTTACTTGGTCTAATTGAAATTAAAGGCACAAAAAGGTTTTCTAGAGAAGCATCAAAGGAAGCTGGCTGCAAAGAGGCAGCAGGCTTCAGCTCACAGCCTGGACTGAGGAGTGGAGAATCTGCCACTGAGTTACTCGGAAGATCTGGAAAGGGCAATTTCATTGGTGATAAATCCCTGGAAAGAAAAGCATGCAGAAAGCTTGTATTAAGTGGGGATACTACAGGGAATATACTGTCTTCTGTTGTCTTTCTGTATTCTCAATCCCTCATCCCCTTTAGGTACAAAGAAACTACAGACTTACACTCTGAGTCCTTGAAGAATTCAAAAACTCTATCATCTATGGAAGATCTTGCTGTTTCAAAATTCATTAAGGCAGATTTTGGTTCTGTTACTATGGTAAAACTTAGGTTTAGGGCTTTGGAAGTCTGCTGTCCCTGTGCACAGCTTCTCTGGAGCTCTAGTCAGGCAGATTAAAGTAAATTCCAGCTCAAAGACATCACAGGAAGCTGGAAATCGTCAGTAAAATTTCTTGTATTATGGCAGACTGTACAAGCATATTGTAATAGTCTCCTGCTCTGAAGATCTGTGGAGATTAATTTGATTTGTGAACTGTTCCAAGCTTCCACTGAATACCTGGAAACCATCTTGTCACAGTCTGGAGAAAGCTGATGAAAATACTTTTTGAATGACAGGTTATTATAAAAAGGTGTGACTATAAGGTTTTTGCTCTTTTAGCTCAACATCACCTTGTTATCAACCAATGGGATTTGTCTCCCCAAATACCTGACCCTTGGAAGGTCCTGGTGTGCAGTTACACAAACTGCAATTAACAGGTGCACAACTGCAGGAGAGAGCCAACGTGTGCATGGATCACTTGCCATCACTAACCACAGGGAGCTGAAAGGTTTTCCTAAACATCCCTGCTGGAAAAGAATTCCTCAGCCCCAAAATCTGACCCTACTATGAAGAGTTTACTTACAAAGAGAATGACTTGGTCCTGGGTAGTGGAGAGAGCTGTTCATCCAGGCTCTGGAATTCACTCTTCCCTGCACAGCTGTCTCCCCAGCTCTCCTGTGGTCCCAGGGTTTGAACAGCACTTACACCTTCTCTAAATCCATTGTGTACAGCAGGCTGGAAAATAAGGCCCTTCAGGTTCATGCTATATAATATCAGCAAAAATAAACCTGTTGCACTGAAAAGAACTCTGTTTATCAAATACCACTACCTAAAGTAGAAATACAGGAGCCATTTGGTTGCAAACTGCACCTGAGAGATTAACTGAGAGCACAAGGATTCCAGTTTCCCTTCAGAACAGAGTGGTACATCAAAAAGGCTGCCAGGGAAAGGCAGACCAGGAATCATCTCTGATTTTTGTCCTGTATATCTCATGCACTGCAAAGTATCTGAGCATCACTCACCTCTGCTAGGCCAAAATCAGGTGGTGGTTTCTGTGTGACAGGGGAGTTGCTGAGACCTAAGAAAGATACCAAAATGCCACAGATAATTTACAGAAAACAGGTGTTTCCACAGGTTCTTCCTTTGCTGGCTAACACCACGAGAGACACTTGCACCCCTGAAAACTTACACCTGGAAGGCTCCACTTTCTCTTGGGACTGACACTGAAGTCAAAGTTCTCCTCTCTCTCTAAACACCACAAACCCCAGTAACAAGGGTGACACAGAAGGGCACCTACAGACCTAAGGACTGTAACTCCTCCTCGAGCAGGCAGGTGGAGGTTGTGCTGCTGTGGCGGGAGGCTGAGGGTGTGTCTGCAGAGGGGTCTGGGGGGCTCTGGGCCATGGCCTCCAGCTCAGAGAAGTCCATCAGGGTGTAGCTCTTCATGCGCCGTGGGGCTGCTGGGCAGGCTGGGGGAGCAGAGACAGAGTCAGCAAGGAACCTCCAGAGAGGAATGGCACATCCACGGCTGCAGGCGTGCCTGAAGGGTGAAGAACTCTGGGAATATTTTCTGTCAGCTATGTGCAAGAGAAAATGATGGTTACATATTATTTCTCCCGTGTTACAGCACTTTCTCCACGTCTGTTCTCTGAGAAGCTCTTCCCTCCCAGAGCCCACTCCCACCTGGCACACGGGGCAGAGGTGCCGTGGCACGCTGTGGGTGCCTCTCACCTGGTGCATGGGCAGAGCTGGCAGCTGAACCTGCTCCATCCCCGTTCTCCTGGCTGGCCACAACCTGCCTGCACTGCCCCAGCGCCCTCGAGAGCTCGTCACTGGCCTGCAGGATCTCAGCTGGGAAAGCAGAGCAGACACAAAAGACTCTTGTTCCCACAGGCCAGCTCCATGGCACTCCCCAAAGTGCTCATGAGGCTGCCCTCACCTTCTCACTCACCTTTCATTCCATTTTGTACACACAGCTGCTGATTCCAGGCCTCTCTCTCATTTATCAGGACCCCTTTGAAATCTTATCCCATCTCTAAAGTATTCCTAATTCCTGCCATCTCTTCTGCACTTCCCTTTTTCTCCACAAGTTTTCCCTGTGCACTTCAGTCTATAACCCAGCACTCCCACCTGAAGAGCCATGGCACCCATGGGTATGACAGGAAGGTGTGAGGTGCAGTTGAGCTCTGGGGGTTGCTGTTTAGGATGTGTGTTCAGCAACCATTGCTTCAGTCAGATTTTCAAGGCATGTGGACAGGAATGAAATTACAGTTGTGGAATTCAAAGATTCTGCTCTTACCAAATTAACTCTACCCTAGCTGAAACCAGAACACCTTCCTTGGTATTATACTTAAAAATTCACAATATATTCCTCTTTCTGTATTTATATACAGGGAGAACTTCAATCTCTGGAAAGAAAAGGTCTCAAAAGCCTTCAGTTCTCTGAACATCAAAACTCAAAAAAACTCAGAAAACCACCTCAGCTGAAGAAATGGATTCACTGTTTAACTCTGGCCTCCAAGTGAAAATTACCAGCTTCCCCAGAGAGGAGCAGGAGGAGACCAAATGCCACTGCCCCTGGGCATGGTTTCACGGTGGCAGTGGAGAGCTTTGCCCACAGGGTGCCAAGGAGCCGAGCACCCCCCCCCCAGGGAAGGGCACAGCCCTTGTGGACCCAAAGACCCACAAGGACAGAGCTGGCTCTTACCTAGAGCCTCCTCGTCAGCCACCGCCTCGCTGGCCAGGCGGAAGAGCAGCGGCCTGAGCCTCTCACAGCGCTGCAACAGAGCCTGGGGAGGAAAGGTTCCACTGCTCAGCACCCAGGCACACTCACACCTCTCTCTGCAATCACCTGCAAGCCATGCTCCCTCTAGAAGAGGGAGGAAAAAGAGCATTTACCTGGAGGGTCTCCTGCTCAGCTGGGGATAATTCGTGTCTCCTGTAGTTCTCCAGTAACTCATCCATACGTCTGACATTCTCAGAAACCTCACGGATGGTGTTCACTCTTTGGGACACCTGAGCTGACTTTTCTTGTTCCTGGGATGAAAAATGGAAGAAAAGTAGATGATGTCTTGGCTGATACAGCCAGTGCACATACTTGGCTGAAGCACCCTGGCTCACTCCTATTAATATTTTGTTGCAGGTAGAGAAGGCACAAAGCAGCAGAGGTGAGAACAAGGCTGTGTGCTGTGGAATATGGAACGCATCTCACCACAGGCACGAGTGTGACTTCAAGATCTGAGCTGGGAGTTGGTGGCTGCTGCCCCACAGAATGACACACTCAAAACAACCACATTTTGTTACACCAAATCTCCTCTGTAAGCAGAGAAGTGGGATGCTCCTGCAGATGGAACATGCAAACAGACAGGCCAGATGTGCACACACACTGCGTGCAGGAAAGAGGCAGTTTTGTACAGAAGTGACTTTTTTCTACCTGGGAACTGAGTTTCTTTTTGGAAATTTCCAACCCTACTGCAGTATTGCTGCCAAGGTCCCACTGACATGGAAGTGTCCTGCTGTATGCCCATTCACATATTCCCTCTGCCTGGCATGGCATATTTTAGGGAAACAAAACAAAATGATCCCATGCTGTAAGCTCAGAATAATTTGGCAAGACTGAACATGTCCCTTTCTCTGGGACGGCAGTACAGAGGGTCTCCTGTCAAAAACTGAGTGGCCAAGCTCCCTCCCACCCTCCCTGGTTTCTCCTGGGAGTTCCCACCTCTTTGACCACGCTCTGGATCAGGCGGTTGGCTGCCTGCAGGTCCTCGGGGTGGCTGCTCCTCAGGAGCCTGGCCAGGAGCTGGCGGGGCAGAGATGGGACAGCAGTGAGCAGCAGCCTCAGGGCACTGTGCACACATCACACACCACAGACACCTGCTGCAGAACGGCCCTACAATCCTGCAAATAGGTCAGCTCCTGCCCCATAATCTAATCCAGTTACAATGCTGCCTGCATACACTGGCTGTTCAGGAACTCTGGCTCTGCAGAACTTATGTAAGATTGGGAGAAGCCCTGCCTTGGGGAGGCTTCATGGAAACTGATGTTTTTTCTGTAAAAAGCCTTCACTTTTTACTAAGGAAATATTTCTTACAAAGCCTCAGAAAGTTCTCTAGCTGTTGCACTGCAGGAAGGAACAGCATTATTCTGACAGTCTGTCTGAAACAGGAGAAGCTCCTAAAATATTACTGAGCCTCTTTTCTCATCAGTACAAAACAGAGGGTGGGGCATGAAGACTATAAGGTTTACCTTGGACTTCTCTTCATCTGTGTCAAAAACAGAATTCTGAGGTCTTGGAGAAGGGGGAGGTAAAATTTTGTCTTCTGGCAGTTTGGGATCTCCTTTTACAATCCCTGGAACAGGTAACAGTAGTTGTTCAGTAATGCCCAAACTGCAGAAACCTTGATGCTCAACAGTGCATGAGGTTTTGCACAGATTTCTGGATCAAAATACCACTGAGGACTACTAAATATAATGGAATGGATGAAAAATGACTTCCAGAAACCCTCTGAACTCATCTCTCATAACCCTGGGAGAGTGTTCCAGGGCAAAGATCACTTCTGAGCCTGTCCTGAGTTTTTTCCCTGCTCAGAGTGTGAGCAGAGGCCTCCAGACTGGTCTGAGCTGTGGCTCAGGAAGGCTGTTCTTTGGAAAACCCCTTTAAACAGTTCCAAGCATCCTTCAGAACCCAACCAGCCTGGGACCTTTGTCCCTTTTCCTTACACACAACATGTTATGAAAAAGCTGAGTCATGAGCTGAGGGGGGCAGATATCTGTGGGGGAAGCCATGGGCTTGGGAGGCTAAAAAGGAAACTGAAATAACAGAACTGAACCTTGTTTCTTCAGCATCTGATAAGCATCCTGGATTTTGACTTCCTGAGGAAACCAGACTGTCCAACTGAATATCAATTCTGTGACCCTCGACTTGACTTTTTCTGAAGACCAAATTCCATAGTACTGAAAACAAGACAGTAAAGAAAGAAAAAAAAGTTCAAAGCCAAAGAATGCCAGATCTGGCATGGGGATCCAGCCTCAAGAGTTTATGTGCAGATACCAAGGATAAAATGGATTCCTGTGAGTTTATTCACTGTGTTGTCAACTGTATCTTGGGGTTAGAAAACACAGGAATGCTATGGAGTGTATCACATATGCTATGGAGAATCACACACATGATTTATAGCAATCAAAATTAAAACACTTCAAACTTCTCTGATCAGTTATTGAATCCAAAACCCAAAGTAGGTTATTTTAGTGAAAACAGTTCTGTGCTTGACTTTAAACCCTCCCCTTAACTGCTGCAATGCAGTCACACCACTGGCCTCAGCCAGCCCCAGACACAGGAAAACTGAACAAAACCAGAAACAATATTGTCTCTTATCAGCATCTGGGTGTTTTCTCCAATTTCTCTCATTATTGCCTGTAAGCACTCCTTTAATTAGAAAAACACAAGCCTCCCCAAGACCAGGCATTTCAAACTCATTAAATGATACCTGCCCTCTCAGAGCAGCAGACAGAATCATCCTCAGTGATATATGCTATAAAGTCTGTGGTTTCACTGAAACCCTGTTACCAAGACTGAGACCAAGACAAGGAGTTTTGTTCTTCAGTTGAGCATTTCTTTGAAATCAGCTCTTTGCAGCTCTGCCCTCGGGCTGATGCAATGGAAAATGAAACGTGCACCAGTGGTAAATGTGTGCAAGATACACCAGAAAGGGAAATTGGTGGCTGCAGTGCCAAGAGGGCATTTCAGGCAGGCCCAGGCCCACCCCAACGAAGAGGAGCAGAAGATCCCACTGCCCCTGATAAGGCAGAGCTGCATTTCCTATCCCAAAACACCCTGTAACCACCATCACCCACCTTTGGAGAAAGCACTTTAATCAGCTCATTCAGAAACCTGAATTTTGCCATTTCACTGTGAAATCTGTCACCACAGTTGTTCACACAGGTCTCCAGCACCTGCAGAAAACAAAATGTTACCGACAGGAACTGAACACAGAAGGCTTGGGCAGCTTTCAAAAACTTCATCGTTATATTACTAAATCTAAGAACTTTCTGACACTGCATTCACCAACACAAGATACTGAGAAAGTAATGCAGCAAGAACATGTTTTATTCCTTCATCCAACCTTCCTAAGCAGCACATTTAAGACCACTTCCTCTGTTCTACCCATCACTGACAACTTTTGAGCTATTGCCCCTTTGGTGGGACACAGCTCACACAAGCCAGAGCTGCAGACCAACAAAACACCTCAGCAGAGCAACGTGGGGAGGAACAGAAGAAGTTGCTCCCTCCACTGTGCCCTGGTTTCTGTATTCCTTATTCCTTGTTAAAAGGGAGAGGCATGCAAGAGAAAGAGAAAGACATCGACATCTAGGAGTAAAGGAAGAGAGAGCTATCCTGTCTGCTCTGCTGCTCTACCCGCCCAACTCTTTTTCCAAGTGACTGCTTTGTGTGTGGATGCAAGTACTCACCGTGAGAGCATGGAGAGCTTCCCCCTCCTGAGGGGACTGGATTTTGTGTGCCAGCAGCCGCAGTGCAAGCAACGGGCTGGGGAAGAGCAAAGCAAGTCACATCATGCACAAGGTCCCAGGAAAAACAAATGCTGCTGGATTCACATCAGGACAGGCAGCCTTCCACGGTGCTGGCACACACAGGGGGTGAGGTGGTGAGCCCAGGCTGCCCTCCAGCCGTGCCCTGGGGCTGTTCTTTGGGGGGAGCAGCAGGGGCAGGCTGGGGTACATCCCCGGGCAGGCAGCACGGGAGCTCCCTGCAGCTGCAGCAGCTTCGATGACAGCCGGGCAGCCTGTGCCAGCTCCTGGGCACGAGCCGGGTGCCAGGCTATGAGCTCCGAACTCGGTCTGCTCTAGAGGCAGGGCTGATCACTACGGTTTGACAGGTCATTTGTTTAATTAGTCCCTGCTATTCCCCACAGTGCCCAGACTGCCAGCTGGGAGGTGAGGACATCTCAGTAGAGACCCCTCGCCCGGCTGGGAGGAAAAGCTGAGGCCGAGCTCCCCTGGGGCAGCCGCACAGCAGGAGCCCTGGGCCGGAGCCCTGGGCCGGAGCCCTGGGCCGGAGCCCTGGGCCGGAGCCCTGGGCCGGAGCCCTGGGCCGGAGCCCTGGGCCGGAGCCTGGGGCCGGAGCCCTGGGCCGGAGCCCTGGGCCGGAGCCTGAGGGCACGGCCAGCAGGACCCGCTGCCCGCGGGCTCCGGCAGTTATGGCAGAGCCCATCCCCAGACATCACCGTCTATCACATCGGCACACTCCTGTTTCCAACTCCTGTTTCCAACTCCGTTCCGCTCCGGGAGCAGCGGGGCCAGCGAGCCCCCTCGGCTCCCCCTCGGCGGCCCCGGCCCCATTCCCGCAGAGCCGTGAGGGAGCTCAGGGCCAGGCACAGCCCGGGGAACACAAAGAGCTGTGTGTCTGTCTGCCTTACCCCTCTGCGGCAGCGTTCACCTGGGCACAGAACCGCTGGATGCATTCCCAGTTTTCCTCGGAGATACTCGGGTCAGTGGCCTCATCTTACAGGGGGAGAAAAACAGAGGAAGAAGGAAAGCCCGGCCTCAGAGCGAGCGAGCACCCAGGGCAGGAAGCAGCTCAGACCCCGCAGCTCCAGAGCTTGTTGTAGCAGAAAGGGGAGATCCAGGACGAGCAGGAAACAGCTGTTACTGAAATTTGCTTAAAAATACAGTTCCAAGCACACATTTAAAGTCAAGCACAGCCTGACAACAGCAGATGTGGCTTTTAGCAGGAGAAACTGAAAAACCATTTACAGGCAGCTCTCCCGTGACCATTGCAAAACTTGGGCTGGAACAACAGACAGTTTACACTTTTGCACAGCTAAATTAAGGGGAAAAAGTATTTTTTGGCTTTATCCACTCCCCAGTCTGTCGCTCAGTCAGCTTTGGGGGCCGAGGATGGACAGGACAGATGGGGAAAAGGACGGAGGCAGCAATAGAAAACCCACATCACTCTACAAGGGTTCCGTGGGGGCAGTGGGCCCTTCCCCACGGAGGTAAAGGTGCTCCAGTGCCCACCCAGCTTGGAGGAGGCAGCAGAGCCAGCAGCCAAGCCAGCCCCGACCCCCAGTTCCCGGCCCCACTCACTGAGCCACCGCTCCAGCTGCCCGGCGCCAGCCATGGGCTCCGTCCGCTCCGCCCAGGCAGGAAGCGGCTCCGTGGGCAGCGCATGTGAGCGTTCTGTTTGTGGGCAGCCCATGTGAGTGTTCTGTGTTTGTGGGCAGCCCATGTGAGTGTTCTCAGTGTTTGTGGGCAGCCCATGTGAGTGTTCTGTGTTTGTGGGCAGCGCATGTGAGTGTTCTGTGTTTGTGGGCAGTGCATGTGAGTGTTCTCAGTGTTTGTGGGCAGTGCATGTGAGCGTTCTCAGTGTTTGTGGGCAGTGCATGTGAGTGTTCAGTGTTTGTGAGCAGCCCATGTGAGTGTTCTGTGTTTGTGGGCAGCCCATGTGAGTGTTTGTGAGTGTTCATGGTGCCCTCGTGAACGTTCTGAGTGTCTGTGGTGATATGTGAATGTTCTGAGTGTTCACGAGCGTTCATAGTGCCCTCGTTAAGGTTCTGAGTGTTCGTGGCCTGGAAGTGTTCACTGTGGTCACGGGCTCAGCACAACACCCACCAACACCCCTCCAGCTCCTCCCCTCGCCGGCGTGCAGAGCGTTGGTGAGAATGGAATCAAAGTCACCACATTAATTTAATAATTAAAAGGGCATCAGACAAAAGAGGAAAAAACATCTCAATCTCCTGATCAGAGATATTTTTAGCAGAACCACGTGCATGACACAGTACACAAGGAGGAAACTCCCCTCTGAGCAGCTCACTCAGCTCAGGAGGACATCAGGGCAGCTAAGAGGGCAACAGCTATAATACACATCTGTTTATATATATATATAAAAATACCCCCCACTGTATTTATTGGGGAACTGTGTTTTGTAGCTGTGGGTACCCTGACTGCGAGGCCCTCTCCAAAAGAATCTATTGCTATCCAAAGTTCAGTCACTTTCTGTCCATATGGTCTGAATTTAAATACTGATTCGTGTCTTTTTCTCCCACTATGCAAACCAGGCTCCTTGCACGAGGCGACAGCAGGCTGGAGTTGGATCTGGACTTGGTTCATCTCCCAGACGAGGTGGTTTGTGCTTAGTGCAGGTTCACACCGACGTGGGACCAGCACAGACACCTGCCTGGCCTAAAGCCCAGCCCGTCTGATCAGAGATGATCATGCAGGTGCCACCAGCAGCATCACCAATGTCCCCATCAGCTGGACAGTGCTCTGTGTATCCGGCCACACACCTCCTCAGCTCCCAGAGTCACCATCATCTCGGCCACACTCGGCCCGTGCTGCAAACAGAGAGACTCACTGAGCCCTTGGAACTGGAACTCCCCGGGGAGGGGGGTCATTAGCCCCTGCTCAGAGCGACCTGAAGGATTAGCACCAGAGCTGAGCCAGGATCAGGCTTTGGAGAATTTTTGTAAAACTTGGGTTTAGAGCTCTGTGAGAGCACATTGCACACAATCTCAGAATTGTTCTTTTTACCTGCCGCCCGCTGAGCGCCAAGCGGAGGAGCTGCATCATGCTGCTGTACTTGGTCTCTCTGGTTTGCTTCTGGAGACTTCTCAGGCCTTTGTTCAACTCCTCCACAGTCAAGGCAGCTGCCTGCCTTGTCATGAGCCTTTAGGAAAGAAGGTGTCCTTACACTTTGGGGACATGACAGAGGTAGGGATTCCTACCTCTCACCCCTGCCCTGTGCCAGGGCACTCCCTCTGCTCGCCAGAAGCAGAGCTCACTCAAAAGAGCAAGTTTAAACTACAAAATTATGCCATAGACCTGGAAAACCACAGAAAAAGCAGTAATTCTGATTGTTTAAGAATACAGTTTTCAGAGATGAGGAGCCATGGCCACCACTATTCAACTCAGACTGCAGCACACTTACCCTAAGACCAGTTTTCCTATTTCATCTACTTCTGCAGAAATTGTTTGTAGCTGCTGCCGGGACACTGAGGGCCTGACCCACAAGTAAGAGTAATCACTCGACACCAGATCCTTCAGGAGGCTTATGTGACCCTGGGGAAAGAGCAGAGCTGGCAGGGCAGGGGGCTGTGCTGTGGAGGAAGCAGTCCCTCAGCTTGGAGGGTGGTGGCACAGTGCTCTGCACTACTCGTACTTTTCTCAGCAGGAGGACTCGCTCCACATATTCACTTTCCAGAACATCTGGATCCACCTGCTGATCCCCATAGACGAGCTCCACCAGCCCCTGCAGCTCCCTAACGAGCTGCTGGCGCAGCCCTTGGTTCTCAATGTGACGGGTGAGGTGAACCCTGCAACAGAGAAAAGACCTGCTTTTGGATTGCCTTGGGTTACATCAGATCCCCCCAACATTTCACTGAAATCACAGAATATTCTGAGTTGGAAGAGACTCACAAGGGTCATCAAATCCAGCTCTTAAAGAAATAACTAACTCATCTGGGGACTAAACCCATGACATTGGCATTCTTAGCTTTGACCAACTGAACTAAAACCGTGGAACTGTTAGAAAAGCAACACTAAACCACAGTCAGACACTGTTCAAAGAAGCATTCAGCTCTGGTGCCCCACAGGGAACTGATGGTGAGGACACTCTCAGCAGCACCATGTCCTAGCAGCTCGAATGTACTTGCAGAAGAACCTTCTGGAGGTGTTAACTCTTTTTAGGTCTTATTTTCTTAGGTTATAAACTCAAGACTTAAGATCCTCCCAGCTACATCCACCTTCTGCCCAGACTTTCAGTGCTGCCAACCCCAGTGTCCAAGCACAGAATGGGAGAGGCTCACTGACCACTGTGAGCAGAAACTTATGCTTCCTCTTAGCACAGCCCAACAGCTACTGTGCCAGGACCATGCTTGACCCAACAAACAAAACCTCCAGCCAAAGCCAAGTGCTAGAAATACTCACTGACATGGTGCTTACTACATTTCAAAGCTACCACTGATTTTTTACCTGTTGAATTCTGGGAGCGCTTCAAGGTCCAGGAGAGCAGAATGGGTTGTAATTCTGCCTACTTCAAACTGGGAGATCAGCTCCTCCAAAGTCCTTCCCATCTGCTTCTCTGCAACACAACCCAAAGGGAATCACAGGGCTCTGTGCTCCTGCACTGAATAACAACTGCTCTCCTCAGGCACGGGGCTGGGCTGGCAGCGTGCTGAGGAAAGGTGACACAGGACAGCCACCTGTGCAGTGCCAGCAGCAGCAGGGCGTCCCCCAGCAGGCAGGAGGGAACTGGCAGCAGGCACACACGGGATGCTGCCCTCTCCCCAGGAGCCTGCTCTGCTGGCGAGGCACAGGAAACTGGGACATTGTGCTTGGCTATATCACTGTCCTCAGCAGAACAGCTCCAAAGAGAAGTCACACTCAGCCAGAGGCTGCACTGCCCAAGGAAGATTTCATTCCAAAGCAGAGTTCTCACAACACAAGTTAATTTGAGAACCCCACACAGCAAGAACCACAAAAGGAGACATTGTCTGAACTCCTTGTGGTCTGTCAGGTTAAAGGAAAAGTGGCACAGGCGTCAGACAACACTGCAATTACTAACCACACAATGCAAGTTTTCCCAAGACTTCACAGACGGTTTCTCAGGCTTGAAGTGAGGGTTTTCCCAAGGGAGAACTCTTTAAGCACCTGACTCAATTTTAATGGCTCCAGAGCAGCAGAAAGATTTCCAGCATTACAGCTCCTTCCACAGGAGCTCTGCAGAAGGCCCGGTGGCACCTCACTGCCTGACTGGTTATGTGACACCCCTGGCCTAACCCCTTTGAACACTGACAAAGTTTTCAGCTATTACAATAACCCCAGTCCATGCCACAGAGTCAGCATGAAGTGCCCTGGTGGGCAGGGCCTGTGGTGTTACCTGTGAACCCCGAGCCGCAGTTGGTGACGATGTCCAGCAGTGCCTCTGGCAGGAAGCCGTCCCGAGCAAAGCGCTCCAGGAAGATGTCCCCCTGCCTCTTGGACAGCTTGCCACCGTCCTTGTTCAGCAGCAGTGGGAGGTGGCCAAACTGAGGGGGCTCCCAGCCAAAGGCTTTGTAGAGAAGCAGGTGCTTGGAAGTTGAAGTCAGCCACTCGGTCCCGCGCAGGACGTGGGTGATGCCCATGTAGTGGTCATCTACCACGTTTGCCAGGTGGTACGTGGGGAAGCCGTCCCCCTTGAGAATCACGGGGTCACCTTCCACCTCGGCCACCTCGTGCTTGCTCCAGCCATAGACCAGGTCCTGGAAGGGTTCCACCCCCTTCTCCAGGCGGAAGCGGATGACGCAGTCAAGGCCCTGTGACAGCTTCTGGGCCACCTCCGAGGGCGTCAGGTGCCGACACCGGTTGTCGTATCTTTGGGGGATGAGAACCAAGGTTTCCACTCAACACAGGCCAACACCATCAGCTGTTTCTACACTCCCAAAACTCTAAGCAGACGCCTGAATTTTAGCTGCAACTTCCCCACTACACATCCAGTCGAACACCTCACCTCTGGAGGGTGACACGGCTCCCCTCTCCCCGGCAGCGAGGCACGGTCCCACTGCTGCGGGACTCGGAGCAAGCGCGCAGCCCCGAGGGCCCTGCAGGGACAGGGGCGCAGGGACAGGCACGTACCGCGGCGTGTGCTGGCGGCGCAGCGCGTCCCTGCGCAGCAGCTGCAGGCGCTGCGGGCTGCAGAAGCAGCGGTAGGCAGCCCCGCTGGCCAGCAGCGCCGCGCTGGCCCGGCCGTACAGCTCCAGCCTCTGCGACTGCACGTAGGGCCCGGCGGGGCCGCCGCGCCCGGGGCTCTCGTCCGGGGCAATACCTGCAACAGCCGCACGGCAGCAGGTGAGCAGCTGGGCTGCCACAACGGCCCAAAGGCAGAGTCAAACCCACCCTCCAGATGAGTACTGATAGCCTCTACAAGATAAGGTTTCAGCAGGAGAAAAATGAAAGGCGTTTCTAAATACCTGCCCAGTCCAACATATCTTCTATTCCTTCTGCAGCTCCGGGCACCACCCGACTCTGATCTGTATCCTCCACTCTTAAAATAAAGGTCCCTTGGTGTTTTTTGGCAAAGATATAATTGTACAAAGCAGTCCTAAGGCCACCTAAATGCAGAAAACCTGTAATCGTGGGGAAATCAGAGAAGGCGGTCACAAAGAAGACCCGGGAAAAGTTCTAAATATGAGATGGAAAGGCGCTGGATGCTGCCTACGACGGCAGCGCCACCGAGGCGGGGGCTGCACCGCACGAACACAACTCCGGGGACACTGACTATGAAAATAACTCATAGATGCGTACTGCCAGGAACAGAGTGCCTGAAGAGACGCGGAAATCCCTTTAGGCTGGCACATGCCAGGAACAGCGGTGTCGCGGTACAGCAACAGAGACCCCGCGCGACCGGGAAGGCACCGGGACACGCGGGAGGAGCGAGCCCGGGAGCTCCGGCAGGGGCCAGCAGACCCCGCCAAACACGCGCCCCTCGAAAGCCCGAACTGATGTTTGCTCAGCCAAAGCCCCGCCCCGCCGCAGCGGAGGCCCGNGGGGCTGCCGAGGAGTCGGTTACCTGTGGGGCTGGGCCCGAAGCGGACCCGCGGTCTCCGCTCGGGGCCGGGGCCAGATCCCGGTGCCGATCCCGGTGCAGATCCCGGTGCCGATCCCGGTGCCGATCCCGGTGCCGGCCCCGCCGCACAGCGCAGCGCGCGCAGAGCTCGCG
>VYXF01003601.1:521614-532882 GCA_013397295.1 Polioptila caerulea
AGGGGCCGGGATCTTCCTGTCCGCTCCCCGCAGGTGCCGAGGAGCCGGGCATGGAGGCGGAGGCGCAGGAGCTGCCGCTGGGCTGCGGCGCAGGGGGCGGCTCGCCGGCGGCGGGGCGGGCTCCGGAGGGCGAGGAGCGCCGGGAGCCCCAGCCGGCGTCTGTCAGCAACGGCGGCGACGAGGACGGCGGGAGGGAGCTGGTGGAGCTGAAGGTGATCTGGAACAAGAACAAGTACGACGTGAAGTTCTGCCTGGACAGCACGGGAGCCGAGCTGAAGCAGAAGATCCACTCGCTCACAGGTGTGTGGGGACCGCCGCCGCCTCCCCCGCCGGCCCGCGCCGCCCGGCCCCTAATCGCTGTGCTTGTCCCTAGGCCTCCCGCCGGCCATGCAGAAAGTGATGTTCAAGGGACTTCTGCCGGAGGAGAAAACGTTGCGGGAAATCAAAGTAACAAACGGAGCGAAAATAATGGTTGTGGGCTCCACTATCAACGATGTGTTAGCAGTAAATACTCCCAAAGAAGCTGCTCAACAGGAGGTCAAAGCTGAGGAAAACAAAAAGGAGCCACTTTGCAGACAAAAGGTAATTAATATTTCAATAATTGCTGGCGTGGGGGAGCATTTATGTGGTTCTCCTGCAGCCACTTCTGGGTCCTGTTCCTCCTCAGATCAGGTTGGGGGTTCGTTTCTGACAGCTCAGCGTTGGGATGACTCTGGGCAGGGGAGTAGCAGAGAGCTGTTTAGTCCAGCAAGACACTGCTTGTGGTGCCAGGCACAGCCAAGCATTGTGATTAAGGAATGGAAATCTTTGATGGATGTTAGTGCAAACACAGCCCAGATTAACTCTGTCTAAAACTTAGCTAATTTTTATTGGCACAAAAGAATTTTCTATCCAAAAACTGCTTGAAACAAAGGCCAAGAGAGCAGTTCCCTCAACTGGCCCAGCCCTGACAGGGATGTGGGTGTTGAATTCTCCTCTCACATTTTGTAGCACAGTGCAGTGAGGCTGGTTTGATGGTCCTGCAGCAGGATTGCTAGCTGAGGGTATTACTAGCCCTGTACTTTCCCCGAAATAAACTTGGCTAAAATTAAGTAGTGCCTCCATGAAGGATGTTGATGGTTTTCTGTGATTTATCACTGTTCACACTCAGTGTAAATGCCATCATTTCTTAAAGGTGCTCAGCCAGGTACAAGCTGTGGGTGTGGATTTGAAAGTGACCACTGCCCTGATCCATTGTGCTTTGGTGCTGGGTTGCACTGCCAGACCTGGAGGGTTTCTGCCATTCACTGGGTGTAACACTGGCTTTTATAGACATGCATTTCTGTGTGTGTGTATTTGAGAAGGCTGTTGTCCCTGGCATTGTTTTGGAGCTCCATTCATTTTGATAATTTCTTGAGAGTATCTTAGAAAGTGCACAAATGAGTTTGAAAATAACTGTGCCCATGTGAGCATGCCTGTGAACATCCCTCGTCTCTCCGTGCCATCAGGATGTGGTCAGGGGGCAGCTGGAAGTACTGCAAAGCTTTGTAATGTTCCTGTGAATTTATTTCTCTTCTTGTGTTGTAGCAACACAGAAAAGTGTTGGATAAAGGAAAACCTGACGATGTGATGCCTTCTGTCAAAGGTGTGCAGGTGCGTGAATAATAACTCACGAAAAGAGCCTCCTCTCTGCTTTGAGACCTTTCCCCACTGGTTCAGTTGTTCTTTGCTGTCTTAGCAGAAAGCTGGAAGGATGGATGGTCCTTATGCTTATAAAGTTGAGAGCCTGTAGCTTTTCTGCCCCAGCCCTGCCCCTGACTGGCTGTGTCTCGTTGCAGGAGCGGCTGCCCACGGTGCCGCTGTCCGGCATGTACAACAAGTCAGGGGGGAAAGTCAGATTGACCTTCAAACTCGAGCAAGACCAGCTGTGGATTGGTACAAAAGGTGAGCACCTCTCAGCCTCGGGGATGAACAACTGATGATTGGGCTGTGACTGAACTGTGTGACCTAGAAAAGCTTCTCCTCTGACTAAATCATGTGTGGGGAATGATGTCAGTATTGCAGCTTCAAAAAGCTTTGTTTCCTTTTCTCTCATGCCATTCTCCCAGGTCATTGAATAGTACTTGGTACTCCACATCCGTTCCTGAAAAACTGGAGTTCAGTGGTGTCAGCAGACTAATGGTCCAGTGTGCTGTTCCTGGTTCCAAATGGGAATGACAGTGCTGGGCATTTCTGGCACAGCTCAAAGCACTCCCTAAGCAGCATGGATATGGTGCCAGCAGTACACAGGGGCCCAATGGCTTAGCCAAGACTTGGAAGGAAAACTCAGAACTGGGATAGAAACTGGGAGCATTGGCATCTCTGGCACTCTCTGTCCTTCCAGCTGAAATTATGTGGGTGTCTTGTCTCAGTAATGCACAACTGTGGTGCTGTGCAAAGGGGCTGGTTTGCAGTCGTGAGTGGTGCCAGGAGGAGCTGGGAATGACGTGGGGATAACGTGCCTTGCTGAGGATGTCTGTGTCCTGGTTTTGGCTGGGATAGAGTTAGATTTCTTCCCAGGAGCTGTTTTGGATTCAGGACGGGAGCAGTGCCGATAACAGTGGATGTTTTGGTTGTTGCTGTGCAGTGCTTCCCTCAGTCAAGGACTGTTTGGTGTCTCAGACTCTGCCTGTGAGGAGGCATGCAGGGAGATGGGAGGGAACTGGCCAGGACAGCTGACCAGAGCTGACCAAAGGAATATTTTTCCACCACAGAGCATCACGTCCAATATAAACTGGGGGCAGTTGGCTGGGAGGAACTGGTCACTGAAGGGGGACAGGCTGGACGTCGGCAGCAGTGGGGAGCAGCTGTATTGGGCATTGTTGGTTTCTCTGGAGTTTCTTTATTTATTTTTTTATTACTAAATTATTACCATTAGTAGTAGTAGTAGTATATTTTATTTTGTTTCAGTTATTAAACTGTCCTTAGCTCAAACCATGAGTTTTTTACTGTTTTTTTCCCCTGGTTCTCCTCCCCATCCCAGCGGGGCTGGGGGAGTGAGTGGCTGTGTGGTGCTTCATTGCTGGCTGGGCTAAACAGGGCTCTGGGATCCCCTACCTGCCAGAGAAGCTGTGCTCCCTCAGTGTGGCTGGGGTGGCCAATACACATAGATGAGCAAGAGGGATGAAAGTGCTTGCTCACTGTCTCAGTAAAGCAGCCTAATTGGGTGGTTATACTGCCTCCAGCTGCTACAGAGGTTCCAAAGTAAGCAGAAATCTCAAAAGTTTTTGCCCTTTCTTTGTAAGACAGACTTAACTGTGAAGATTTTTTCTGGCTTTAAAACCTCTCTTGGTGCCAGTTGCAGTGATTTCTCTCCTGGACAAAGTGATGGAGCAAGGCACAGCGGGTGTTTGTAACTCTCTAGGTTGATCAGGCAGATTTTGCTGCAGGCAGATTTTGCTGTTTCTGATCCCAGGTTCTAAATCCATGCTTAGTGTTTAGGTGGTAGATCTCTTCCATCACCCCCGGATGAGTTTTCAGGTACAGTGATTCTGAGGTGTTCTACATAGTGTTGCTTAAGCTGTGCATTTCATTCTTTGTGTAGTCATGTCTCCCGTAACCTGTTTCCCTACTTCCCCAAATTAGCAGCAGCTTGCTGCCTCTAGGGCATGGTTGTAATTGCTGGTTGTTATTGGGGAAAACTCCTTCCTACTCTGAGGAACCCATGACAGAGGCCAGCAGGTAAGGGCTGGAGTAAACACATCTGGGTGTTCACACAGCTTGTCACTTGCTGGTCCTTGCCCCCAGCCCTGCAGCCTCCCTGGGCCTCTCAGGGGGTTGTGCAGGTGTTTGTAGTGTGAAGTTTGGTTCCCCAGTTGCTCTGTGTCAGTTGAACAGAGGCATGGTTAATGGGATTTGTCTGCTGCTGGGGTACTCAGAGCAGGAATTGGTTTGGGGGATGCTAAACGAGGGCAAAGTGGGGTTTTACCTCATGAATGAAGTCACAGGTCTGAACAGGTAGTTCAGAGTGAGCTCAGTTATGAGGCAGAGAATATTTTTCCTTGTATCACTGAGTTTATCTCAGTGTGCCTTCTGTGGGTAGGTTTGAGGGGTTTGGATCACAAATTAATAGATCTATCTCAAAAACTCAGAGTTCAGTTTCTCCTTTGTAAAGTGTTTTGGGTATTCTCTGTCTTCTACCCAAAAAGATAATTTTTGGCTGGTGCTGGATGCTTGAACTGAAGGGCAGGACCTTGGAATTAAGTGTTCAGAAAGGAGTGAGGGCAGAGCTGGCAGAAAAACTCTGCCCTGGACCCTGTATTTTGTCACTCCTGTCATTGCCTCTGGCTGGCTGATGTTACTCTGCCATGTAATTGTCTTGGGGGCTTCCATTTCTCTTACTCGTTTCTTTCCCAATTTTCTCTTTTATATTCCCTTCCCTCTGCTTCTCTGCACGCTGCCTCAGGGGAAAGCCTGGCCTAAGCTTGCAGAGGTCAGCATATCTTTGCCAGCTTCCAGGCTTGCTGTGGAGAGTTCAGTGTAATCCTTGGTAGTGAGTCCTGAATATTCTCACACCTGGGCAAGATTCCATAGGATGAGCATCCCTGCTGCTCCGAGGGGAATTCCTTATGGGAAAGCATTAAGTAAAGCCTGAGATTTCCTATCACTCAATCTAGGCCCAAATCATGAGCACTGAGATCCTTCATGTGATGCAGGGGAACTGTGGGATCCAGTTTTGGGTTCCTTCACACTACTGGGGTGGAGCTGTGGGGGGTGTTGTGCTGCAGCCACCACGTCCTGGGCAGCAGGTATCCAAAATTCACCTGGAGGGGAGACTGTTGACCTGAGGAGATTTGGCATTAATGGAGGTGGTGTATGAAATGAATATGAACTACTGCTTCCCCGCATGTCAGAAATAATGCTTTGATCAATTTTAATGTAGAGAGAACAGAAAAGTTACCCATGGGGTCCATTAAAAATGTGGTGAGTGAACCTATTGAAGGCCATGAGGATTATCACATGATGGTGAGTAATGGCTCTACTTTAATCATATCCATCTAATTCCTTCATGCAGCACACACTACTGAGGCTGCAGGGCAGAGCAGGCTGGAGGTGGATGGTGGTTCCAGCCTTGGGGACATGGGCTCCTCTCACACTCTCAGTATTTTGGGTCCATATTGAATATCTGCAGCTGTGTGGAAATCCACATGGGTTTCACACAAAAATGAAGTGCTTAAGCATTATTTTGTATTTTCTGACTGTGACAGTGTTAAACCAGTAAACACACACAAACTCACAACATAGCTCATGATTTCTTAATGGTAGTGATATTTTTTGATACCTGGTTTAATTTCTAGATTCTGTAGTATTTATATGAACAACAGGCCTTGATGGAGGTTAAGGAAAAAAGGATTTAATGCTGTAATATCTTTTCACACCTGTAATTTTCTGAACAAGTCACATGGGATCTAGCAAAGTTATATTTTAGAAGAGAACTGTGCTAATGTACTGAAATTTTGCTGTTTGTTTTAATCCATGGGATTTTTTAAGCTCCTGCTTTTCAAAGTACAGTAACTAACTTCTGATGTTGAAGTAAGTTTCTTTTCTATGAGAAGTCTGTTTCCTTCTTTAGAGGGAGGAAAGGGAAATGTTTTTCCTTAAAATCATGGCCTGCAGGAGGGTGCTGCTCTAGTCTTTGTCCAAATACTTGATTTTTGATCACCTGTGTGAGAGGAGGTCCTCTTCAGCACATGTTCCAATAAACTTACCCCACAGCAAGGGCAGAGGCTCTGGCATGCCATGGTGCTCCTCTCCTGGGCATAGGAGAGAAGTTGAGAATAGGGCATTATTTCTAAATATGAAATCCAATGACTGTAAAGACATGGTCATTGTCTTGTTTAGTTCCTGTTTGACTTCTCAGCTCTGTCATTCCTTTAGAGACTCTGAGTTATGCTTCAGGTTGTCTACCAGAATAATTTCCTCATGTTCTTGAAACTGGCCAGGAGTTCTGGTTACTGTTGTGATGTTGTACCAGGGGAGAGCTCATGTTTTCCTCAGTGCTCTGCAGCTCTTGTTCTCTGCAGTGCTCCTGTAACTGCCCACCAAAGAGCTGTGGTGTGCCCAGCAGGTGGGACAGGCTGGTCTGGTTTGGCAGTGGGTGAGCTGTGCCTGTCCACTGGCACCAGCTCTTTGTTCCCATGTGTAAATGTTGTCATTTTTAATTGCAGGCATTTCAGCTGGGCCCAACAGAAGCATCTTACTACTGGGTCTATTGGGTCCCAACTCAGTATGTCGATGCAATCAAAGACACGGTGCTGGGGAAGTGGCAGTATTTTTGAAAGCACGCTCACCTCTGGCACAGGAAAATGACACAAATCTAAGGACACTGCTGGGAGAGGCCTCCAACATCCCTGGATGTGACAGTCCTGGAACTTATTATTAAAACATGCTAAACGAGGCATGGATGGAAGCCAGAGGTGATGTTCTTTCACCATTAGTTTACTTTTAACTTAAAGATTTCACCATCCCTTTTCTGCAGTCAGCTTCAACCATATTTAAAGCAAATACAATGGAAATCAATAAATCTTAATTCACAAAATATCGTGTGTAATACACTTAAATCTGCTGAGAGTTGATCTTCCAGTTTAGTTTTAAAAAGAAAATATTACAATGTATTATTAAGGATTTTTTACATGGTTTGAACAAAACCAAATATTTTCATAATCTCTCAGTTATCAGCATTAGACTTAATTTAGTTACTTGGTTGTGTCTGGACTTTGAGGAGCAGGTTTTTAAGAACAAACTGTAGCAGTGTGCAGCGTTGCTGTTTGGTGAAGCCATATCCCGCTGGCCCTCCAGGGCAGCTTCCACTCCTTGGTAGCAGAGCTAATCCTTTGTTTTAACCCAAAGATGCCCTGCCTGTTTGGGATTTTTCCTGGCCTTTTCCTGCCTCTGGCAGCTCCTGGTTGGTCTGTGCAGCGTGTTTGGAGCAGGTGAATTCTGAGGGGTGTTCTGTCATGGCAGTGACCTGTGCTGCCAGCTGTTTCCTCTCATGCCTGCTCAGTGCTTCACCTCCTGCCCCGGGCTGCTGCATCCTGGGAGCATTTTCTTGCTCGTGCATGTTGCAGTCCAGGGTCGTTTTGCAGCTGCTGCATTGACACTGAGCTGTTGGAGTGGAAGCACCGTGGTGCTGCAGGGGGACACAGTGACACGGACATGGATGCAAACACCGTGGTGCTGCCTGCTGGGAGTGGGGTGACACAGATCTCCCAGAGGGAGGGAACCACAGAGACCTTCCTGCCCTGTTAGGGGTGGGGGCAGTAAGGAGGAGAAGCTCCGATGCTCTTTTGGATTCTTAATAACAGCAGCAGTCTTTTGTGAGCTGGATTTCAAAATTTGTAGTGATCTTGAATTCAGTGAATTGTACTTCAGATTAACCATCCAGCAAGTGATGCTTTGAAATGTAAACCACCTTCCAGCTTTGCTCCTGTTCCAGTTCACCAGGAGCCCTCACACCTCGCTCTGTGAGAAGGAACGTGCTGCACCTTGGGCTGTGCTGCTCTGTGTCACCCCAGCCATCCGTGTGCCATTTCTCTCAGGTGTTCTGAACAGAGCCCTCAGCCCTGCACAGGTGCAAAGCCCGTGGTGGTGGCATTGTGCAGCCAGACTGGAGCAGCTCACACATCCCTGCTCTGTGATAGCTCTGGGGTCAGTGCTGCTCCATGCCAGTAGCTCAAACCCATGCAGAAACTGCCTTTTAGGAACACCTCATCTGAATTTGCTCCATGTCCACTCTTCCCTCTCCTTGAGGGAAGAGCCCAGTTGAAGCACAGCACGTGCAAATTCCCAAATGAGTATTTATTTTTATTTTATTTGAGAGACTGGAAAACACATTGGCTTTCTGGTAGGTGTTGGGGTCACATATTTCCCTGTAGCCTCTAGACAGCAGCTTTTAGTTTGTGTTTTCTGTTAGAACAGCCACGCAATGTGGGCTTTAAAGGTGTTTCATATCCTACATTGAAACTAGTGATGTGCTTGTTACTCCTGTAGCTTGAGGTATTTCCTCCCTGTGTATGAGGCAGCAGTGTGTCCTGCTGTGGGGCCAGGAGAGCTGTGGCAGTCCCTTGGCAGTCCCGTGGAGCACTGGGAGCAGAGAGGAGCTGGTCTGACTTCACTGGTGACAGCATCGTGGGTGAAGCACAGCCACCACACTCGTGGTTTCCTAGTTGTCAGTCCTGGTGTTAAGGCTCAAATTAACAATTTGTTACCTGGTGGAAGGTGTGGGCACCTCAGGATAAAGCAAAGTGATGACACTGGTTCTTTCTGTCACCTGGGGCCACACAGGCACTTGCCACCTTGCTGGTTCTGTGGTGATCAGCTCCCATTTGTTCCTCAATGTGCTCAGACCTCCTCAGTCTGTGCATCTGTTCATGTGAAGTTTCCTGTCCCTTCACCCCTGCTCCTGGGGTGGGCACATGCCCCTGTTCCAGCTCCTGCCCAGCTCCTGGGGCTTCTGTGCAGACGCAGTGACTGGGTGAGTAACTGACCACTGCCACTGACCACTGCCAGGGCCCCTGGGGCACAGGACAGTGTCACACCCTGTGCCAGAGGGGCACAACTGCTCTGTGCAGGGCCAGGTACAGCCCAGCAGCTCAAAAGACACTCAGCACAAACCCCTTGGTTACATGCAAACCAATTTTAAACATGAAGACACTAAACACTAAGAAAATGTGATCCTGTGTAGGTGCTTCCTTGCAGGTTGGATTTGATTGGAAAAATGAAATTCTTATTTTTTTGTTCTATGTGCAAAATTTGAATTAAAATACAGGGAAGTGACTTATAAATGCTTTAGTTGGTGTTTGTTGGCTCAATACCCCAGGCTTCCTGGGACCTCTTTGAAATGAATATTCGAGTTGAAATTAGCAGGATTGCTTTTAAGATCCTTTCTCTTTGGGAATGTGAAGTTTTGTGTATTCTGGCATGCACCAGTTTTTCCAAGGCAATTACTGACATTAAGAAACACCCTCTTTTTAGTGGGATAGTGCCACAGTTGCCCCACAGCCGTTGCCTGCCTCTCTCTTGGCTTTGGGTTTTGCTCTCCAGTCGCTGTGACCCTCCCAAGGCAGACTCAGCATAACCAGTGGTCCCAGGGAGGGGTTTGGTCCTCGGTGAGACAGTGTGTGAGTACACTTGGTATTGGAGTTGGTGATAGAGATGGCTCTGGGATCTGACCTGTGTTCTGTGGGAAGTCACAGCAGCTGCACAGAGGTATTTCAGTTCAATTGCAGTTTAACAGGGTGCTCTCAGCAGCCACTGCTTCCTGCTGCGTGTAGATGTGATTCCCCGGGAGCCCCCTGGGCTGCCACTCCGTATGAGGTTGCACTGAGAGCTTTCTGGGTTTGCTAATTGCAGATTAAAGGATTCGTGAGGCCACTGCAGGTCCCTGCAGGACACAGCTGCTGTTTGCTGTTGGCTGCTCCCAGAGCCCAGGCAGTGTCCCCTCCCTGCTGCCGTCTTGGGATTCCTCCTGCCAGTCCCTGCCTTGTTCCATGACACTGAGCATCACCTGTGTGCCATCCCTGCCCCTTCTCCATGCCCAGCACTGCAGGTTTCTCCTCTTCTACTTGTCCCAAGTTCAGTATTCTTTCCTCTGTTTGTGCATCCCAAGTGTAAGCAGTCCCAGGATCACTCCTTCGTTGGGAATGCAGGAGTGTTGTTGCTCAGCCTGGCTGCAGTTTGAACAGAGTGTCTTGCATGAAGAGCTTGTGTTACTCACATGGTTTCATACCAAATTTAAAGTAAATTATTACTTTCCATTAATGACATTGATGAGGCATGTGTAACTCCAGTCAGGATGTTCTGGTGATGGAAGAGAGTGATCTGGATTCAAAGGAGATAAGGAGCTGTCCCCACCACCACACTGTGCTGGTGCCACACCCCCTGCCCTGGCCCTGCTGGCTGCTGCCCCCTGCTCCGAGCTCTCAGGGCCAAAGGAAACAATTCCCTGCTGCTCTGCTGCCCAGGTGCCACGGCGGGGTCTGCTCTGCACCCCCTGCCCCACAGCCACGGTCCTGACCCGGCACTGCCGCCCTGCTCCCGTCCTTGCAGGGCTTCTTTCCAGACTTCCCTTCGTTTACTTTTGTTCCTTTGTAACCTGGTTCTTCCAGTGGAGCTGTGTTCACCCTCAGTTCTGTCCAGCAGCCTCTCCCCTCCTGTTACCACGAGGCTGCTGGCACCCTGTTTTGTTAGTGGATGTCCTTGTCACCGGAGGGGAGCGGGGGACCAGGAGAGTCTTGTATGAAACGTGGCCATTTTACCTTCTAGCCAAGGATTCGCCAAGGTAGCTCATGGAAGTTCACTCTGTCTTATCCATACTCAAAGCAATTAATTCTTTGGTTTTATATTAAAAAAAAAACAAAAACAACTTAGATATTTGTGTCCACTGCAGATTTATTTTAAATGGAATATGTGAGTACCATGTATTATGGTATTTTTAAATAATCTATTGCCTATTTTGGGGGGAGGGAGATGACAAATATTTAGTCTTAGATTTGCACTGCTGGATTTTTTTAAGTGTAACCTTGACTGGTTATCCTGGTGTTTTATTCTGTAAGATTAGTCTTAAGAATTAAAGTTTGATAATTAATTATTTCTGTGTTTGAGTGTTTCAATATTCTGTATGTACTGAGCTGCTTCCTCCTGCATGAACAGCTGTGAGCAAAGGGTTTGTAGTGAGTTTCTTTTCAGGAAGATGAAGAGGCCGAAATTGAGGGTGCCGCACACCTGGTGCCACATCAAAGCTGTGGGTGCCCATCTCCCAAGGTGGGGATTTGTGTTCTGCTGCCCTGCGCCGCCGTGACACGCACGGGCGGTGAATTACAGCATGGTCTCTAGCTCCGTGCCCAAAGCCGGGCTCCAATCTGCTTTCACGCCGCGACCGGCCGGGTCCGGGCGGGCTGGCCCAGCCCCGGCTGCCGTGTCCCGGTCCCGGGACAGCCCCGGGCACGGCCTCACCTTCGTCACGCGGAGCCGGCGCTGCTCGGCTTCGCCTCCGCCTTTGTTCCCCTCAGCCCCCACCAAACCCCATCTGTGGGGCAGTTCCACAGCCCCGCTGGGCTGTCGCTGTCCCAGCGTGTGCCCGCGGGCAGAGCTCCGGCACACGGGGCTGAGGGGGGCGGCAGGAGCCGGGCCCGCCAGTGCCAGCGCCGGGAGGGCTTCACGGCGCCTCAGCGGCCGGCGGAGCTGCCCCCGGCGCGGCGCCCGCGGGGGCTGCGGGGCTGCGCGCTGAGGGCGGCTCCTCCTGCCCTCAGC
>VYXF01003601.1:536830-549241 GCA_013397295.1 Polioptila caerulea
TGGGGACAGCCAGGGGCTCCTGGGGACGGCCAGGGCCTCCTGGGGACAGCAAGGGGCTCCTGGGGACAGCCAGGGGCTCCTGGGGATGGCCGGGGGCTCCTGGGGATGTCCAGGGGCTCCTGGGGATGGCCGAGGGCTCCTGGGGATGGCCAGGGCTGGGGCACTCACAAAGGAGGCGTTTTCCTTCTCAGGGAAGAAGCAGGACACCTGGTTCGTTGTGGACCCCAAGTCAGGGGAGAAGCAGACCACCCTCTCAACAGAGGCCTGGGATGGTCTGTGCCCATCCAGCCCCTTGCTCTACATCGGACGGACCCGTAAGCCAGTCCCACACCTCCATTGACCACCTGGGGCCAGGAATGGGGCGCTGCAGGTGACCTCGTGCCCCACTCCTGTCCCCAGAGTACGTCATCACCATGTATGACACCAAGTCACGGGAGCTGCGCTGGAATGCCACCTTCTCTGAGTACTCGGCCCCGCTCTGCGAGGAGTCCTACCACTACAGTGAGTGGGACTGCAGCAGCCACAGGTGGCAGTCATGGCCCCCAGCTCCCCAGTGCCCACTCGCAGCAGCACTGGGGCTGTGCGGGGGCCTGGAGTGACAGTGCCAGAGCCAGCAGGTCTCAGCTGTGCCCATTGCTGGGGAGAACAGGCCGCAGCCCATGGCCGGTGGCAGAACTGAGGGTGACCAGTGGGGACACAGCCCAGCTGCTGCATCCCTCATCCCTCCTGCTCTCTCCAGAAATGGCACACTTGGCCTCAAGCGGGGACGGGCTGGTGGTGACCCTGGACAAGGAGAGCGGGGAGGTCCTGTGGGCACAGAACTACGGCTCACCTGTGGTCGGCATCTACCTGTGGCACCAGGACAGCCTGCGCCGCCTCCCCCACCTCAACCTGGCCATGGAGACCCTGCGCTATCTGACCTTCCAGTCACAGGACATCCACGTCCTCAAGTGGAGCTACCAGTCCGTCAGGGACTTCGCCGCCACCAAGACCCAGCTGCTGTAGGTGGTTGCTGAGCGCTGGCAGCCGGTGGCATTCGTGTTCCCGTGCTCGGCCAGCCCGACCCGTGACGGACGGACGGACGGACGGGGATGCTTGTCCTTGCCCCGCAGGCCAGCGCTCTACGTGGGGAAGCACGCGGCCGGTTTCTACGCCGTGACCTCCCTGGTGCACGGCGGCGTGGCACTGGTGGTGAGTGCCCGAGTGTCCCCGCGGCCCCGCCGGGGCTGAGCCGCCGCGGGCGCCCGGCCGTGCACAGCCCCACGAGCTGCCCCATCCCCAGCCCCAGGGCATCACCCTGGCCAGGATCGACGGCCCCACCACGGACGACGTGACCATGAGGGAGTCCGGGGAGTGTGAGATCATGCCCAGCACCAACGTCAAGTACCCGCAGGGCAGCATTGCCTCACTTCACAACCAGTGGCTCCTCATAGGTGCGGACCCGTGGTGGGCACAGACTTAGCCACGTCCTGGCTCCCAGAGGGTGCCTGGTGGGGAGCAACCCAAGCTGCTGCTGTGCTTTAGGGGCAGCAGCCTGACCTGCTCTGCCCAGTGGGATGAATGGCATTAAGGATCAGTCACCCCGGGCTGCAGTGATGCTGTTCTGGGACTCCTTTCAGCCCATCCTTGTCCCCTTCCCGGGAGTGACTGCTGGGCACCCTGTGAGGGGCTGGGCAAAGACCCTTTGAAGCAGAGCTCACAGTTACCTGTGCTGGGAGTCCCATGAGAAGCAGTCTCCTTACTCCAGGAGAGCCAGGGCTGCTGGCAAGGGATGGGTGCTGAAACCAAGAGGTGAACTGTGGGTTGTTTCTGTTCCCCTCCTGCCACAGGGCACCATGAGCTGCCTCCCGTGGTCCACACCACGATGCTGCGAGCCTTCCCAGAGAACCTGAGGAGAACCACAGAAACCATCATCCCCAGGGCTCCTCCCAGCAGGACTGTGTTTGACGATGTGAGTGGTGAAGGGTGCTGGGTCTCTGAAGGGTCTGTGCTGCTTGGGGTGGGCAGTGGGTCCCCAGCATGGGCTAGGACAGGAAGGAAGTCCCAAACCCCGGTGCCCTGTACTCTGTGCCTCTTGTGTCACCCAGCCCTGGGTGTGTGTTGCAGTTCCTGGCCCCGAGCAGCCTGGAGGAGCCAGCTGTCCGCAGCGAGGGGCAGCTCCAGCCAGAGCCTCTGGAGGAGCAGGTGGAGGTGTACCCCGAGCCTGGCACCTGGGACCTGGTGGTGGCTGGCGTCGGCACGGCTCTGCTGGGCGGGGGAATCCTGGTCCTGCTGCTCACAGTGAGTGCTGGTGCTGGAGGGAGAGGGACAGTGGAGCCGATGCCCCAGCGTGGCTCCAGGCGTGGAGCTGAGTGTTCCCGTGGTTTGTATTCCAGAAACTGCAGCGGCAGCACGTGGCACAGCAGCAGCAGCTGGAGGAGCAGATACAGCTCCTGCAGCAGCAGCAGGAGATGCTGCGCCCGGGCCAAGTCTCCAGGGAGGGCATCCCTGAGGAGCCCAGGGAGCTGGAGCTGAGCCAGGGAAGTGCATCAGAGCCCTCACAGAGCTCCAGCCCCTCGGCCTGCCTGAAGGACCCGGCTAATGGGACGGTCAGCCCAGAGCCAGCTGCCCCAGGGGCTGCTGAAGGTGGGTGCAGGGGGAATGGGCAGGCTGTGGGGGCTTCTGCCCAGAGATTCCAGCACCCAGAGCAGGTGCGGGGATGTCTGCAGCTGAGAAGGCTGCAGCCCACCTGGCATGGGAGAAGGTGCTAGATCTGCTGTTGGATAAGCATGGGCTACATAAGAGTAGGGCCCAAGAAATGGCCATATGAATAGAGAAACAGGTGTCCTCCATACAGAACAAAAGTTTGGAGGCTGGAAGACAGCTCTCTTCTCTCCCTTATAGATGCCGTACCAGACCTGGTTGTAGTTGGGAAAGTTTCTTTTAACCCCAAAGATGTGCTGGGCCATGGAGCTGGAGGAACCTTTGTCTTCAGGTGGGTGACACCGAATGCCTGCCCCTACACTGCTCCCATTTTCCCTGGGAGCCACAGGGATAGCGACAAGGCAGCTCTTGCCCAGGGTGGTGGCCACTGGTTCAGGGACTTTTGAGAACAACTCGCCACCTTCACCTTCTTCCTGTCCTCATCCCACCCATCCTGGAGCTGGGCTCGTGGCCCTCATTAACCAGGCACTGGGTACACAGGGCAGGTCCCCCTTGCACCCCCTCCCTGCCTGCCTGCACCTGCTCTGTCCCCTCACACGGTTCCTAGGCTCTGGCTGAGCCCCTTCTCCAGCACTGAACACACTAAACAGTGAGGGATGTCATTTTCCTACAAAACAGACCCTCCAGTTCCCAGCTTCCACTGGGGGAGATTTCCTGTCGCTGATGTTTCACGGCTTTGGGGGTCCCGGCAGAGTGATCTGTGCTGGGGGCCCTGTGGGTGAGCTCCAGCATTACCAGAGCATGGCAGGGCTGTGCCACACACGGGGCCTCTGTGCAGGGGGCAGTTCGAGGGCCGGAACGTGGCCGTGAAGCGTCTCCTGCCCGAGTGTGTCCACCTGCTTGACCGTGAGGTGCAGCTGCTCCGGGAGTCGGACGAGCACCCGCACGTCGTGCGCTACTTCTGCACGGAGAGGGACCGGCAGTTCCACTACATCGCCATCGAGCTGTGCTCTGCCACGCTGCAGGAGGTGAGCCCGGGCTCGGGGCTGCTGCTGCGGCCCACTGGCAGCCCTGGGAACACGGGCCTTGGGCACAGACAGCCTCTGGAGGGGCTCTTCTCCATCACCCGCCGTCACACTGGGGTGAGGTGTCTCTATCCAGCTTGCCTTTGCCCTGTAAAATCAGGCTTAGTTCCTCTCCTGTGTGGTTCCAGTATGTGGAGAGCCCCAGCTTTGACCGCCGTGGGCTGGACCCGGTGTCCGTGCTGCGTCAGACCATGGCCGGGCTGGCACACCTGCACTCCCTCAGCATCGGTAAGGGCCGGCAGCCCCGGCTCCAGCCTCTCCTCGGCAGGTGCTGCGGGCTTTGGGCAGCGTCTCTTGGGGTTTGGGCAGTAGCTGTGGGGGGCAGCAGCACGTGGGGCTGTGGCAGAGCCCTGTTTGCTCCAGCCCTGCCAGGTGACCCCACTCTCTCGCTCGCAGTGCACCGTGACCTGAAGCCCTGTAACATCCTCATCTCTGTCCCGAACCGCCACGGGCAGATCCGCGCCGTCATCTCCGACTTCGGCCTCTGCAAGAAGCTCCAGGGGGGACGACAGAGCTTCAGCCTCCGCTCTGGGATCCCTGGCACTGAGGGCTGGATTGCACCCGAGGTGCTGCAGGAGGCCCCGAAGGAGAACCCTGTCAGTGAGCCGTGGCCACCCCGCCCCGGGTGCTCCTTGGGCCCATTGTGTCCCCCGTGCTGCAGTGGCCTCAGGTCACACTGCTGGGGTGCTCAGTTAAGATGAGAGCTCCATGAGCCAGAGCCAGCCCAGACACAGGCACTGTGCTCCTTGCCAGGGCTGTCCCCATGCCCCTGCCCTTGGGGGACAGTGCCCAACTGTGTTCTGCACAGGTGTCTCATTAGGCTCCAGTCCTCAGAGATTCGGGGCGGGGACCTTGGAGGGGCTGTGGGTTGTTGCCAAGGTCACACTACTCTTTTCAGAATTGGAAATCTCACTCCCCCTGGAAGCAGCTGCTGTACTGATCCTGGGCAGGATAGTGCTGGGGCTCAGGCTGGTCTATATTTTCCTGCTGGTGGGACACCAGCAGCCCCTGTGTGTCCATTGGGCTGTGGAGTCCTGAATTGTGGCTGTGCCTCTGGAAACTCCTTCTCTGTTAGGGACCTGGGCTGCTGGGGCTTCCTGACTGCAGGTAGCAGAGCAGGAGCCCCGTGCACTGCATTTTCCAGCAGCTCTGCAGCCAACGACCAATCATGCACATAAAAGGATGGAAAAGTGGCAGTAAAGGTTTCCTTGCCCTCTGCCTGAGGGCCCCACGTGCCCCCGTGTTTTGCAGACCAGCGCTGTGGACATCTTCTCAGCTGGTTGTGTCTTCTACTACGTGATGTCGGGGGGACAGCACCCCTTTGGGGACAGCCTGCGGCGCCAGGCCAACATCCTGGCGGGCTCCTACCAGCTGAGCTGCCTGCAGGAGGAGGCTCATGGTGAGACCCTGCCCCAGAGGCACGGCTCTGGGCTGAGGGGCAGCTCCCTGTCCCGGCACAGGGGCGAGTTCTCTGCTGTTTTGTTTCACCCCCAGACAAACTGGTTGCGAGGGAGCTGATTGTGGCCATGATCAGCTCCGAGCCCCAGCGCCGGCCCTCGGCCTCTGTGGTCCTTGTGCATCCCTTTTTCTGGAGTCAGGAGAAGCAGCTGCAATTCTTCCAGGTGAGCCTGTGCTGTCCCACCAGCAGGTGTGCACTGGAAAATGTGCTGGAAACTGCTGTGTTTAGGTCAACATGCTCGTTGTCAGCTGCTCTTAGGAGGGGTGAGGGGTTCCTGGGTCTCTGTCCCACCTCGTGCAGAGCCAGGGCAGTGCCATACCCACCCTGTCCCTGTTCTTGGGCACTAAGGATGTCAGTGACCGTGTGGAGAAGGAGCCAGCCGAGGGGCCCATCGTCTCAGCCCTGGAAGCAGGGGGACGGGCCGTGGTGAGGACCAACTGGAGGATGCACATCTCCCTCCCACTGCAGATGGGTGAGCATGGAGGGGCCAGGCTCACCACTGGGTCCAGTGAAGCAGGTGGGGACTGGGGCTCCAAGGGCCGGTGCTTTCACTGGCCAGCAGGCACCTGCTTGTGCCCAGGAGCTGAAAAGCAGGGCAGGTAAAGGTGGCAGCCCCTGGCCCCGGCTGTGTCCCACCTCACTCCATGTCTCTCCTGCTGTCCCCAGACCTGAGGAAGTTCCGCACCTACAGGGGTGGGTCAGTGCGTGACCTCCTGCGGGCCATGAGGAACAAGGTACGGCCACCCCTGTGCCCCTGGCACAGCCACCTCCGCTGTCCCCTCCTCTCTCACCTCACCCTCTCTCCTGCAGAAGCACCACTACCACGAGCTGCCGGCCGACGTCCAGGTGGCCCTGGGCTCTGTCCCCGAGGGCTTCGTGCAGTACTTCACCTCCCGCTTCCCCCGGCTGCTGCTGCACACGCACGGGGCCATGCGGGTCTGCGCCCACGAGCGCATCTTCCGCTCCTACTACTGCCAGGGCCTGAGGGGCGGCGGCGCCTGAGCGGCCACGGGTCACCGCGGGCCACTCCCACCCCGGCCCCCGCTCGGTGTCCTGCCAGGGCCGGGGGGCAGCAGGCGGGGCACCACGGGCACAGGGCAGCACCCTGCTCTCACCTGGGCTTTCCTGAGGGACCCTCTGGGCAGCCACCTTGGCAAACACTCACAGTCACACTCAGGTGTGAAGGCATTTGGGTCGGAAAAGAAAGGATCTCAGGTGGAGACAGTGCTTGGAGAAGAAAGAGGAGAACACGTTGTGTTTTACCAGGGACAGCCACAGCCATGCCCTCAAGCTGGCATTGGTCCCGGGGGGACATTCACCAGGGACAGAAGCTTTGTCCCGTGTGTTCTCTCCTGTGTCAGGGGCCTGGGGATGCAGCTCCTTGAGCTGTGCCCAGGACCTGACTGGAGCTGCCCTGTCAGCCCCAGCAAGGGCTGTGCTCAGCCAGGCTGTGAGGGCACAGCCCCACAATGAAGGTGTGAATCAACCTCAGCTGGGCTCAGAACAAGGGTTTCTCCCTTAGGGGTCTGTACCTCTGCCAGGCCTGAGCCCCTGGTCAGGTGGCACAGCAGTGCAGGAACTGTTGGCTCTGGGCACAAAGGAGGGAATTCCTTTGCTCTGGGCTCCTTCCCTCAAAGACAGGCCTATGCCTGCAGCTCCCCCAGCCTCTCCTGCTGCCCAGGGCTGGTGGCCCCTGTGTGCTCTGGTCCATGGCATCCCCATGGGCATGTGTTCCTGCAAGCCAGCCTCCAGCACCAGCTGAGCCCACGGGCACAGAGAGCCCCACAGCAAAGTTCATCTCTGGAATAGCAATAATTTTGTACAGTCTGATTCCTGCATGTGCTGGGGTGTGGGATTTTGTTACACAGGTAAATAGGGTTTGTACCACGTTTCTTTTCAGAATATATTTTTACAAAATATTATAAAAATTTAAAAATAATAACTTAAAAGCTTGTCTTGCTTAAAAACAAACTGGCCTGAGAGCACCTCTAGTTGCTGGCAGTGTTGGGAGAACAGTACAGGCAGGTCACGGGGCTCCTGCAAGACTCTGCTGCCTGAGAGCTGATTCTTTAGCCATAATTAGTCATGGAGCCAAGGAAGAGGCAAGCCCAGCCCAGGGCTGGCAGTAAGGGTAAGAGGATGCCTCATTCAGTGGGGAAGCCAGAGAGGTGCTGCCCCCTCTCTCAGCAAGGCAAAGGAAAGTGAAACAGCCTGGAGCTGTGTAAAACAATTTTTATTCAAGTTATGCAATATACAAAAGTTGAGGTTTCATGGAGTTTCAGTATTAAAGGGCTGATTGAGCAATCTCACCCCGGGCTTGTTCAATACGTTACCTGAGCTTCTCCCAGAGGAAACAAAGCCCAGAGCATGGGCACAGCCATGTACAGACACCTCACGTGACAGCTCTGCTCTCCCTCTGCTCTGCTCTCTCAAGGGCAGCAGGCTCAGGCTCCTCAAACGAGGGCTGGTTTGGAGCTGGGCTTTTGGCTTTGGGAAATTAGAAAAACAGACTAGGTAGGCAATTAAAAATAGACTTTGTTAGGAGCGGGAAGCAAGAAACCTTTGGGCACCAGTCAGAGTGAACAACACCATCCTCACAGCAGCAGGGGCTTCCTTGTGGCAACGAGCCCACACCCAGGAGTGGGAACCCAGCTGGGCCATGGGAGGGAAGCTGCCGGACTCTCCCTCCACAGCTGGGCAGTTTGGCACAGGTGTCGAGTCCAGCAAGAACAAGGGCTAGGTGGAAGATTTCATGCGGCCGGAGCCCGACTTGGAGCTGAGCAGCTTCTCCACCATGGTGCGGGCGTAGCGCAGGCGGCTGGCCAGCTCCCGGCAGCAGCCGTGCTCCTCGATCAGGCTCAGCTTGTACGTGCGGAAGTCCCGTTTCTCATCTATGTACGTGACAGCAGCCATGAGAGGGCACAGGATGACCTTGGTGTGGTCCTGGGGGCACAGAACACACGGTCACTGAGCGCTGTGCTCCTTGGGGCAGCGTTTCCTCTGGCTGAGCCAGCCCGGCAGCACCCGCAGCGTGTGACAAGGCCCTGCTGTAAGTTCCTGCAGAGCGCAGCAAAGGGCAGCAGCTGGCTGCAGCAGCCAACCTGCTGCTCCAGAGCACGGCCCCTCAGGAGCAAGGAGAGTCTGGGAGCCTCAGGTACTGGCGCAGGCAGCTCCCAGTGCTGGGCTCCCTGGGCACAGCCTTGGCTCAGCTCATCCCCTCCCGCCACCGTCCAAGCAGCCCCACGTGCAGCCAGAGCCACGGCCCTGCAAGGAGCCTCACCTGGAAGAAGTTGATCTGCACAGTGCCGTTGCTGAGGTGCAGGATGATGGCACTGCGGGTCCGGAACCAGGTGCACAGGTAGGGCAGTCGGGCCAGCTCGTCCCCTTCCCGGGGCGTGATGTTCGCCCCCGCCTTCAGCAGGTGCTCACTCATGTAATTCCGGAAGTACTTCAGTAGTGTTATCTGCACAAGGGATGGGCTGTGAGGGGCTGAGGGGGGGCACAGGGACTGCCATCACAGTCCCAGACACACCTTGTGTCTTTCAGAGCTTGAGGTGTCACTGCAAAAACTTGTGGGAATCCGCAAAGATAACTCTGACTGTGACACATCAGACTCACTTTGCTGAACACTTTGGTATGTACAAGTCACATGGGCACTTAAATTTCAGTGAAACTGCTCATAAATGAGCCTCAGAGAGCAGTTAGAGCTGCTAGTGTCTGTCCTTGGGACCACGTGTCATGAGCTAGAGGAAGCCTGCTGAGTGCCAGTGACCTCCAAAAATGTTTCCCCACACTGCCATCAAATCCTGGGGCTGGCAGGAGTCTCACCACCCCCAGCCAGGACTCCAGTCCTCAGGACTGACCTTCTTGTTGAGGGCAGAGGGGTAGGACCTCACGGTGAAGTAGGACTCGGTGTTGTTCTGCTCAATGTACTGCAGGTTGTCCCCATCGTTGTACATGATGAGACGAGTGGAGTCATTGAAGAGAACCCCAACGCTGTTGTCACAGAGCTGGTAACCTGCCATGAGGCATAAAGGGTCCCCATGAGGCCTCCAAGCTCAGGGCAGTGGCAAGTACCAAGGCAGATGGTTTTTCACCCAGGGATTCCCTAACAGCCACCCCTGCCAGATCTCCTCTTTGGGGAGGGCTGGGTGGCACTTTTCCACCTCTGGATTTGTCATCACCCTTATTGCATCAGCTGCTGCAGAAACAGCCTCTGCTGCCACCATGGGTCCCTGTGCAGACTGGGGAGAGCTTGGTCACCTCATGCACAGGTACCACTGTCCACCTTAAAGTGGCCAGGGCTGATGGTCAGTAACCACTGCTCTGCATTCCTGGGGTATTTGGTAAGATTCCTGGTCTTGGACACACACACTGGAATATGGTGATTAAAAACCCAGACCTAGGAAATGCCCCAGTCCAGGCTTCTCCCAGCCCCCTCAGACACCAGCAAAGCCTGAAGCGTTACCACCCTTGGTATTTACCGAGTCCATATTTATCTGAGTAGTCCACCCATTTGCTAACCCAGAAGATGGGAATGCAGGCTGGGTCCTCAGCTTCTTCTGCAGGAAGAAAGCAGCTTGTTAGGAGACATTTCCCACAGCCTGTGCACCCCACGAGGCCCGTGGGCTCCCCGGGCTCACCTTGCCTCACTGCTGCTCTCTCGGAGGGCTTGGCTGCATTGACTGCAGTCAGCTGCTGCAACATGTCAGCCAAGTGGCAACTGACAGCATCTCCCACCTCCCGCAGCCCCGCCACTTCCTCCTTGTCCGGCAAGGGCTCCTGTGCAGGGCTGTCCAGTCCTGGGCCAGAGAGAGGAGAGTGTGAGGTGTGACCAGGGAGGGGTTTCCAAAGGAACCAGACTTGCACCCCACCCCAGGTACAGACAACACCCGACTCAGAACAGATCAGGTTGGAAGGGACCACGGTGGGATATGCTGAAGCACTGCTCTGCACCAGCAGGGTAATTCCAGAGCACAGGACATGTCCAGAGGAGTCTGGAATATCCCCAGTGAGGGAGACTCCACACACCCTCTCTAGGCAATCTGTTCAGTGCTCAGGCAGTGCACAGGAAAGAAGCTCTGGTGGAACTTCCCAGGCATCAGTTTGAGCCCACCACAGAAGCGAACACAGTGCTCCGTCCTGGGCAGAGCAAGGGATGATGTGAGGAGGCACAGTGAAGGCTGTGGATGCTGCTGGAGGCCAGGCAGGCTCTGTGCAGCCCAGGCAGGCTCTGTGCAGCCCAGGCAGGCTCTGTGCAGCCCAGGCTCACCCGGGCACCCAGCCCTACCTTTATTGAGCGCCGTCAGGGGCTTGCGCCCGCCCAGCTCCACGGCGCTGGGAGCCAGGGAGAAGCGGGGAGCCATGGTGAGGCAGCTGGTGGGCAGGCGGCTGGGCAGGTACCCCGAGGTGAAGAACTCGTCGTTCAGCAGCTCGTCAATGGTCGGGCGCGTGGCAGGGTCAGACCTCAGCATCTTCTGGATGAGGCTCGCGGCCACGGGGTTGATGTGCTGAGGGGCAGGTGGGGATTGGAGATGGGTCAGGGGACAACGTGCACTAGTGACAAACGGACAGGGTTTACAACCCAGGGAAGCTCTGCTTGCTGCACCAGGCAAGCAGGACACAAGCCTGGGGAAGCAGAATTGGGCAGCCCAGAGAACTGGCTCCTAACAGCACCCAACGCCTGAGATCAACTGGCTTGAGCAACACCAACTCCTCAGCAGTGGGATGAGCTGGGGCCTGGCCCAGAGCTCATGGACTTGCCCATGTCCATTCACCCCCATATGCCAACAGCCCAGCTCAGATTTTTGCTGGATTGGGGGGCAGGGAGCTGCTGGCTCCCCACAAGGTTCATGCCACCCCAGCCTGAAGCAGCCCCTCCCAGCACCGACAGCCCCTGCCCTGCTGTGTGAGAGCCCACAGAGTGCCAGACACAGAGGCTGCAGCAGGAGGTTGGCCAAGCACCACTGTGAGCCAAACAGATCCTCCATGGGAGGCAGCATACCTTGGGAATGGTGTACTCATTCTTCTTGATCCGGATGTATGTATCCTTTAGACAAGAAGTCTCAAAAGGCGGTTTCCCCACCAGAAGAGTGTACCTGGGCATTCCCAGACAAAAGGGTGTCAGTTTTGCAAGAGACTGAGGTGGTGCGTAGAAGCAACCATGTCCTAAGCACACCCAGGGGCTTTCCTGGCAGAGGGAACACACTTAGCATTAGACACTCTGACAGCTATGTGCACTGTGCCTGGATCCTGTCCCCTGGAGAGGGAAGCTGGGATCTAGCACCCTGCAGGGAAAGTTTCATTTAGGGAAGGTCAGGAGCTGCCTGGCAGCAGGACTCAGCACTGTGGGGACAGTGACTGGAAGCTTTGGATCACACTGAAGCCCAGAGAGGTCAAGGAGACCAGAACCACAGGGATTGTCCCCATGGCCTCTGAAAGCAATTTGACTCACATGATGCAGCCAATGGACCAGATGTCCACCTCGAAGCTGTGCCCCTTCTTGCCCAGCACCTCTGGGGCGATGTAGTTGGGTGTCCCACACAGGGTTTTCTTGCGCTCCCCATCGTACTCTACCTTGGTGGCCAGGCCAAAGTCACCTGGAGGGACAGGGAGATGGGATATGACCAAGATGCCCCGGCTGGCTGGTCCCTGGGCTGGGGTCCCTGCCACTTACCGATCTTCACCTCCATGTCGTCGCTGAGGAAGAGGTTGCCCAGCTTGAGGTCGCGGTGGATGACGCGGTGGCTGTGCAGGTACTGGCAGCCCAGGATGGTCTGGCGCAGGTAGTACCGCACCTCGGGCTCGCTCAGCGCCTTCCGCCGCTTGTGCAGCTCCAGCAGCGACTGTGGGGGACGGTCGGTCAGTACCGGGGCGGGGGGTGCGGGACGGGGACGAGGTCAGTACGGCGGGGCAGGGGACAGTCAGTACCCGGGGGACACCGACACCCGCCCCCGGCCCCTCACCCTGCGGCGGCAGAGCTCCAGCACGACGTAGACAAAGTCGTCGTCCTCGAAGAAGCCCTGGAAGCCGACGACGTGGCGGTGGGAGAGGCTGCGGTGGATGGCGATCTCCATGGACATCTTCTCCTTCTGGTGCGGCTTCACCAGCAGCGACTTGGGCACCACCTTGCCCGCGAACACCTCCCGGCTCTCGGCCTCGGCCAGCTCGTAGTACCGCGCGAAGCCGCCCTTGCCCAGGAACCGCCCGCGCACGAAGCTGCGC
>VYXF01003601.1:579974-599311 GCA_013397295.1 Polioptila caerulea
GCCAGCCCCGCGCGGACCCTGCCCAGAGCTGAGCCTGCCCAGAACCCCCCCGACACGCTCCAGCCTTACCTGAGGTGTAAGGTTTTTCAGAACAAGCCAATTTGTTATTCTCCCTGAGCTGCTCTCACCCCAGCTTGAACCTAAAGGAGGGAGAACAGGAGTTGGTGCCTGCCACACTGGCACCGAGCACTGGGGTGGAGCAGCTGACACCAGCATTCACTGATAATAAATTCTCATGCAGCACTAACCTTCTCCAGACTCCAAAACCCCAGAAGGTTACTGTGGGGTGCTACAGCACTACTCTATTTATTTACTTTGGGAAGCATTTTGCTCATGTAAGCAGGGGCACAAGCAGCCACATTGCTGTCAGATAATCAGAAGCAAAAATACAAACATCCTTGCTCTGATTCCTGCTGCAAGCTCAGAAGAGTTTTGAAGCCTGTCTGACAGCTCCCTGGGCCATCATGATCTAATTCATTACAGCATGAGCCTCTCTGAGAACAATGTTTAACCACACAGCTGCACTGATGTCCAGCTTGGAAAGCACCGGGAGAGGAGGCTCCCCTGAGGACTCAGCGAGCACTTGTGCCACCCGTGTCACACTCCAGAGCTGTCCTGCTCCCAGCTCTCCCCAGCACAAAGCCCCAAGGGCCAGGGACAGAGACAGGGCAGCCAGCACGGGACACTTGGTAACAAACCACAAAGCCCAGACAGGCACATCCTTACCAGGGGTGTATCTGGCATCAGAATTTCCCCATCCTCCACCCAGGCGAAGGGAATTGTCCCAAGTGGACAGGGGGGGTTTCTGGCCTGTCAGCCCTGGGGGTGGGCGGGACGGAGCAGTGATGCTTTTAGGTGGCAAAGGGACCTTCCACAGCTCATGAGCCAGAGAGGTGTTAGTGACTGATCCAGGAGACCACGTTGATTTGGAATCACTGTTTCTGGCTACTAAAAGACACAAAAGACAACCACAATCACTGTTGCTGCAACCATCAGCTTCCTGCAAAGAAAAGCTGCTAAATTAGGGTAAAATCAAAGTAGCTGCTTTGAAACCAGTGAAGTTACCATGCTGATGAGACCTCAGCAATGCTTTTATTATCACCTAATAATCCCCCTGGGGCATGTGAAGGGGGAGGGACCAGAACAACACAAGCAGACATCACCTGAAGTGCTTTGTGCTGTACTGCTGAGGGAAACATTGTAGTTGGAGGCACGAATGGATGACCAGGCACTAGTTGAAGGCAGCGTGGTGTTCAAAGATGAGGATGACCCTGCAACAGAGACAAGAGTCAGACACAGCACAGGTGCAGGAGGATGACCAGGCTTGGCTCGTGCTCAGCAGGTCAGCACACAGAGGGCAGGGACACAGCCCCGGGTCCCCATCCCCAGCCAGCCCAGGGTGGCAGCAGGAGCCCCCGGGGGCACAGACCCTGCACTCCTGCACGGCCCTGCCCCTGCCAGGGCTCTGCTGCTCCCACAGCCCTGGCTGCAGAGCACAGCCCACACCCCTGGGACAGCTCCTGCACTGCACCAGCAGCAGGGCTGGGCAGGGGATGAGCCTCCAGCCCCGACAGAACAACACAGGGACAGCCCAGGAGGGAGCAGGCAGCAAACACAGCCCAAATCCACAAGGGATAACCAGGAGGGCAGCCAGGAGCAAACACATCCCAGAGCCACAATACAAGGGATAACCAGGAGGGGAGCCAGGAGGAAACACAGGGGAATAACCAGGAGGGGAGCAAGGAGGAGACACAGGGGAATAACCAGGAGAGAAGCAAGGAGGAGACACAGGGGATAAACCAGGAGAGGAGCCAGGAGCAAACACAGGGGATAAACCAGGAGGAGAGCCAGGAGGAAAGACAGGGGAATAACCAGAAGGGGAGCCAGGAGGAAACACATCTCAAATCCACAACACAAGGGATAAACATGAGGGCAGCCAGGAGCAAACACAGAAGATAAACCAGGAGAGAAGCAAGGAGGAAACACAGGGGATAAACCAGGAGAGAAGCAAGGAGGAAACACAAGGGATGACCAGGAGAGAAGCAAGGAGGAAACACAGGGGATGACCAGGAGAGGAGTCAGAAGCAAACACAGGGGATGAAGCAGGAGGGGAGCCAGGAGCCAACACCTCCACAGCAGCAGAGTGTGTGTGGCTGAGGGAAGGCTGGGGGCCCAGGCAGGCTGAGCATACCACTGTTCCTGTCCCTGAGGTGGTCAACTTCCCGCACAGTATTAATTGAGAGATTGTTTATGACACTGCCAGGAGTGACGTAAGGGTCAGTTTCGGGGTCGATGTTTGGATAACCTTTCCATGGCTCACCAGGGCGAAACTCTAGGAATACAGATGCAGGAAAGCAGCTTATTTTCACTGTATTTTTAACAAGGAAACAGCTGTCTAAACAATACATCTCCTAATGACTGGAACTCCTAAAACCCTTTAAGCATTTAATGTACTTGATTGAGCCTTCATTTCGGGTTTCTCTGGCAGATACACTTCCCTCTGCACCATCCCAGCCCCGTTCTCCACCCCCACCTGCAGGAACACCCCTGGAGCCCCCCCAGGGCTGTACCTGGGGGCCAGTTAACACTGCTAGAGCCATTAGGCGATTTGGCACGGGGCCAGCCGTCCCCAATGGAGCCGGGAGGACTGGCTGGAGAATTACTGCTGTTCATGAAGTCATAAGGGACAAACGGAGAATCTTCCAGCCTAAAACCACTTGAAATAGCACCTGATTGAAAAAAAGAGAAACAGCAGTCAAATATTTGTCACAGCCGGTTTTTATATCCCTATATAAATATATGTATCTATATAAAATCGTGGCCTTGTAAATCATTCATGAAATACAGAGCAGCACTCTGTCCCCTTGTGAGGCCAGGTTATACTGGAGATCATACAGGAGTGTATAGCCCAAAATTAAATGTGTCTGAGTGAGTAATTAAGGAGAAAACTGTAAGAATAATCTCCCATGAAATCCCTTCACTGTAACAGTGCATATATTCAGAGTAACAGGTATTCAACTGAAGTAAAGTATTAATTCCAGAGGGTAGGAGCATTCTGAGGGACCCCAACTGACCAATGGGGTTGTGTGGTGGAGAGCTCATGAAAGAAACAGCTGCAATTGCTGTTTGCTACTGCAGAGCTCTTTGATTCTATTCCTCCTCTTGGGAGGCAAAAAAATTAATTTAAAAAATCCCTGGAGACAGAGCAAGGAATGGTTTAAAAATTATCAGACAGCAAAGCTACAGACAGAGCAAGGAATGGTTTAAAAATTATCAGACAGCAAAGTTCTGAGGGAACCAGGGATTCCATGAGATACAGAAATTCCTAGCTCTGGTGAGAAAACATCACCTACAGGTAAAGCAACACCACCACTGCCTGTGGCAACTGTGGCAGGGACTCAGCAGGGCAGGGCCACTCCAGGCACCAGAGCAGCAAAGCAGCTGATGCACCTAAAAATACCCTGACAATCTGAGCCTGAACAGTAACAGGAGACTGGGGACATTTACAACTATCTTTAGACACAGATTCTTGGGCTATAGACTCGAATTTTAACTGGATGAGATTTCAAGCAACTGAAACAGTTGAAATGTCATATGAATCTTGATTACTGGAATGAAACATGAAGCAACCAAGTTCACCTCCTCTAAAACTAAGGACAGCAATGGTGCCAGGTCTAGCCCTTCTCAGCTCTGCCCAATTTTAGAATGCAAACATAGACATTCACAACCAAAACCTGTCAGTAAAAATGTCAGCCATGCCCAGAATGTGGTAAATCCCCCAAAATCACCTTAGGACAGCAGGGTGGTGGGAGAGAAAACTTGAAAACCAAGCTTTTGGCTTAAAAATATATGAAGCATTCCACTGGAGATTAAGGTAAAGCTAGCAGCAACAGTCACACTTGCAGAAAAGTCTGGTTAAAAAATGAGTTCTGTAGAATGTTTCTACTAATCTCATCACAAGATCATTCTGTGAGCACAGTCAGCAAAGCTGTGGCTGCTGTGGCACACAAGCAGCAAGCTGGCACAGACAACACAAAGCCAACTGTGACACAGGAGTGACAAGCAGAGCCCAAACCCTGCAGGCCTGCAGTGACAGCCAGAGGCTCCCAGTGGCACCAGTGCTGCCCAGGCCATGCTGCACATACCATGTTTGCTGGAGTTCTGATCCAAGGATGTGTTCAGAGAAATGCTGTCCACTGTAGTCCATTTCCTCAGCCGAGACTGTGGCTCTTTAATACTGCTCATATCCAGGTTTACATTCAAGTTTGAGTTCATTCCTGAAAGCACACACAGCTCGTGAGACACGGACAGAACCTCTCCCTCTGCTCGCCCTGCTGGCCCAGGAAGCACTGAGGAGCACGCTGCCATGGTTATGTCATGCTTCCAAGTCTCTGCTTCTGAGGAACATTCTAGCACTTAAACCAGGGAACTCTCTGCACACACAAGCTAAGCTGAGCAATGCAAAGCACTCCCAGGTTCCCAGCTCATGTCCTCATGCAAAAATGTCAGTGGAAGAAGACACCAGGAAGTTAAGAGAAACTAAAATGTAAATACCTAAAAATGGGGCAAACAGAACTAGCCTTGACCTGCTGTAGCTGTGGTCTGTACTTCCAGATGTTTCTCTGCCAGAGAATCAAAACAATGCCCACCCAAATCAACTCAAACACCTGGGAGAAGCAGCTCCAGCTCTTCTGGGCTTGGATAACGTGCCCACAGTTTTGACCTTGGCATGCCCACTCCCTTTCCAGGTCTGTATGAATCCTGAACTCACACAACCCCACCTGGCTACTTTTCCAGCCCTTCAGATCTGTTTACTTCTTTTCTGAAAACAAACCACAACCAGGGTTTAACTTGAGGCCAGAGACATACAGGGAACTTCTCAAATGTCTCCTAGAAGCACCTTCCTTCAGCACTGGAAACAAAGGCCTCCTCTTGCTCCTAAGTGGACATTCCATAAAGAAACTGGTTTATTTTTGGAGAGGGTTTTGTTTGCTTTTCTTAAAGGCATGAGCAAGAGTTGTTGCTAAAAAAGCCTCCCCTTGAAAAGCCTCATGAAAAGTGCTTGAAACAGGATGGGATTTTAACAAACACAACAACTATCAATAGCTCAAACAGATAAAAAGGGGAAGTCCCACTGATCCTGTGTCTGACACCTCCCTCTGCATGTTGCTGTTGTCAGAGCAGTAACTCTGCACCACAGTAACCTCCCTTTGGAGAAGCTGCAGAGACCAGACCTCTGAGAGAAGGGTTAGGAGACCCCAGGCTGGCAGAGGGGCACATCTGTGGCCAGGCCAATGGCAGCCCCCAGCAGGCACAGCTCTGTCACTCTGTGTGGGAGAGGTGTGGGCTGAGAGATGGACACCAGCCCCTGGACATAATCCATAACTGAAACACTCTGCCCAGAAGTCATTTTTCATACTGTGGGGGACTTTATACTAGCTATATCAGTTATAGTATTAGTTATAGTATCCTCAGTTATTAGTTATACTCACTATTTGCCAGATAAAGGCTGTCCTTATTAACAGAAATATTTAATTCTATAATGAATTGGGATGTGACTGCACAACTGGTCAGGGAGACAAAAGGATGCTCTGGCCCCCAGTCTCTAGTTTGGGTGAGTATCTAGTGAATCCTGAGAAATCCCTTCCCCAGAATGGAAACAGGAGCTCCTGGCTTTCCTTGCTGGGTCTCCTGACACTGAGGAACACGGAGAGAAAACAAACCTGCAGGATTTCCAGGAGACAGCTGGGCAAAGAGAGCTCCTCTCACAGCACTACACCACCACACTGTGCACTGGGAGGTGACACAGCTTTGCTCTGCACCCAGTTCTTCACTACAGGGGGAAGAAATTCCAGCAACATGCTTTTGCCTTGATGTGAGGACAGAGAGTGGCTCTGGGTGCTTGCACCACTACATTGGGACCCCAAAGAGTTCCTGTGCACCCTGTGGCAGACTCCTGAGGGATCTCAAGGCATCCTCACACATCCTGCAGGCTCAAGAGACGTGGCCATGATGCATGTGAGAAAGCAGCCATGGAGCAGCAACTCCAGCTCAAGGAATGAAACACAAAGGAGCCTGATCTGGGCAGGACACAATCCCTCGGCACAGTCTGGCCAGAAAGTGAAATATTCCCTTCTTTAGAACTAACACAGTGTCTCCAACAGCTCAAAAACTTCCTCTGTATGCCTTGCCCTTCGAATGAAAGCAGAACTGGACACGGATGCCAATCATGACCAGCAGCCCTGAAGCAGCAGCCTGCACCTGAGGCTGGCACAAGCCTGCAAGCACAGGGACCTCAGCTGCACGTCCAGGAAACCTCCCTGCAGAGGCCAGTGAGAATGCAGAGGCAGTCAGCCCAACAGAAATGGCCCAGTTAGAATAAAAGGGAAGAAAAGCAAAAATGAAGGGGAGGAAAGAAATGGGGGTAAGAACAGAGGTAAATGGTAAACAGTTGTAGTAAAACAGCATTAAAAAGGGACCTAAAGTAAGAAGAAAGTATACAAGCCTGGAATTTCTGAAGTAGAAATTGGACAGAAGCCTGAAAATGTAGGGAGAAAGAAACAGGAGATGTTTGTATTTATAAATGTTCAGACATTTTGCCTAATGAGACAACAATTCTTTAAAAATGCAAAGCCAAAAGCTTTCTTTCCTGGACAAAACCACTAACAGGCAAAATGACAGTTTGTTCTACCTTTGCAATTCCAGAGCCATTGAAAGCATTTTTGAAATCCCAAGAAATGTGTCTACATCAATGGATTCTTTGCATGGATTCTACTTCTTAAAATCCTTTAGCCCCAGGAATCAGGACTTTGTATCACCCTGGGGATCCAGGGGACAAAAGGAGCTCTAAAAGGAGCCTGTCATTCCTCAGGACTGTAAAGTGTTCTGCACTGAGACAGGGACACTTCACTGGGAATGAGTGTACTTGGGGAAAAGTTATTGGTGAACAAGGGTAACCCCGCACAGAATCACAACTGAAATGGAAGCACTGCCAGGGTTGCAGACACTCTCCAGGAGGAGGTGAGGGGAAAGGCAGGGCTGTGTGTCCCACCAGCACTGGCTGACTGCAGGGCACCCACCTATAGGGAAGCTGCTGAATGCATTGATTGGTGAGGGCCCTTTCTGCAGCTCAGGAGTAGCGTGGGGCATGACATTCTCAAGGAAGGATTTCATGGAGGGCTGATGGAGTGACTGCTGTTGAGAGGGTGGAGTTTGCTGCTTCATTAACAGGTTTGGATCAAGCTGACGGGACTGTTGCATCATCTGTTGCTGCATACTAAGAGATCGACCCTTAAAAAAAACAGAGCAGTTACAATATCAATGAGCAGAGGCTTTTCCACGTTTTGAGAGAGTGCAATGCACCTTTGTACCCCGTGCACCCTGCACAGCCAAACCCCAGCACTGCGCCCCTCCTCTAGAGCCCGTCAAACTCCGTCCACCCCGCACACTCCAGGAAGAGTCACAGCAAGAAATGCAGCTCAGGATGAGAAGCAGCTCTCAGGAGAGCCTGAGAGGTGAAAGTGGGGAGGTTTCTGTACCTGCTGCTCCTGCTGCTGCCGACCCCCAGAAGGCATGCTGCTCCTCTGAGGCTGTGCCTTCTGCTGCTGAGCCAGCAGCCGCTGCGGGACAGGGCCAGGGGTGAGGGGCAGGGCAGGGACACCAGGCTCCAGCCCCTCTCCCACACACCACAGCCAGCAACCAGCTGGGCTGGCTTACCTGTAACTGGGAGATCTGAGAAAGCTGGTTTAACTGGGACAGTTGATTCAACATGGCTACCTGTTGTGGGCCAAAAAGTGGGCTCAGGCCACCGCTGTTTGGTGCATACTTCAGTAATGATACTGGAACCTGCAACACACACCAGGGCCACAGGTGACTCACAGGTTTGCTTAGCCCAGAATATGCAGCATACTATAACCTCTGGTCAACAGATGCCTGCTTACATCAAGCCAAAGAAGTTCCCAAATGTTTACAGAATAAATATCAGCAACACCAACAAACGAGGAACAATTTTCTGAAGCAGTATTTAGTTGGTCCATACACAGAATATTTTCTGTGTCACTTACCTGAGGGGATAGTAATGGAGGAGGCACTTGAGCACGTGGATTAGGCTGAGATGAATTAAGAGGTTGTGCTGGAGGCTGCTGCATGCTCCTGGGCTGTGCTGCTATATTCCCAACACCAAACACACTGGGATTGCCATTCTGGGGAAAGGATGGGCAGTCAGTGCCAAGAAACCTTTTCTGCCGTTTCTCCCACCCCACACATTTCTATTACAAGTTAAACACGGATCAATCACACAAGCAGCTACAATGTTATATAAAAAGGCATTAAATGCTGTCAAGTAACACGCCAAGGATACGCACACAGCCTTACCTGTCTAACAGAATTCAAGCTTTGCATACCCAGCCCTGCTAGGGAGCCCAGGGCTTGGTTAGGTAGTGCATTATTTGAAGGGGGAAGCTTCATGTTTTGATTGGACATAAACTGCATGTTTTGGGACTCGTCTGCTACAATGCCATCCTGATGGGACAGACAAACCGAGGCGCAACAACCAGCCAGCAAGCAAGCAGAAGGGAGAAACCATGGCAGGAGCAGAAGGGAAGAGTCACAGGACAGTCCAGCACCAGCAGGAAACAGGCAGAAAACAAAAGAGATCAGGTTAGTCATTGGCACCGCGGAGGGCTGCAGAAAGTGCTCGGTGCTGTGCACCAGAGAGTGAAAAAGAACAGATCTATCCTGGGGGTTAACCAGGCAGCCCCCAGTGCCCCCTGCACCTGCAGAGGGCTGAGGAGCTCACAGGCCCCACGGGCAGGCAGAGCCCCTGGGAGCCCCCAGCTGACCTTATCGAAGTAAGGACCGCGATCCATGGAAGACTCTTTGGGAATTTGGGGACGAGAACCGGGGCCTTTGCCAACCACACGAGTGTAATCTCCCACGCCCAGGCCGTGCTTGTCCATCTCCATCCGCTTGTCCTGCAGCAACCCTGGGGGCACAGAGAGGGCCCTGAGCTCCCCGGGCTCCTGCAGCCCCCAGCACGCAGCGCCGTGCGCGGGCAGGGCGGGGCTGGCGCTGCCCTCGGGCAGGACACCCCCAGACAAACACCCGGCCCTGCCTGGGAAGGGAAAGGAAACCCCACGGCTACAGACAGCTGAGATGTGGAATCAGCACCAGCAGATTTTGCAAGGCTTCACACAAATATTGCTCTCAGCTTTCTCTTAAAACCAAGAGTGTGTAATTGTTTAAACTCGCAATAATTTAAATATCAGGCTTGCCATTAATACTGAAACCTAAAACTCAAAGAACAATTCCCTTACCCAAAAGACTATGAGCCCCAAAGTGAAAACACCTAATTTTGAAGTGGAATAAGGAGAAACTACACTAGAAACTACACTAAAAACTACAATGCTGCAATTAGTTTTAGTTCAACATTCTATCAACATAGTATACTGTTATTAATGTATTAAGAATTAGACTATCTTTTATTTGCTAAAGAAATCCTAACAGTGAATGGAATCAAATAAACTATAACTGCTCCCAAGTAATTTTACACCCAGGTTTGAACGTTTCTAAAATAATCATCCAGCACTAATTTAGTTCTGAGAACTGAGCACGTGTTTCCAAGAATGAACCCAACAGCCAGTGTGGGATCTGGAACGTTTCTGTTTACACTCAGTGGAGGTGCCCAGAGGGCAATCAAGATATTTATACTACAAGAAACAAACCCACCACGCCCTGAAAACATTCTCTCTCATGTCAGTTTAACATATATAAATATGAATAAGCTAAGTTTGACACATGGCCAATATTCCTATAGCAACCAGGTGATTCTGTGTGCAGCATTACTCACACACATAAATACTTTTCTCTACAAGGACATTCCTTTTCTTTAGGGAAATACATACTCAACTATATATAGCTCTAAATACACTACATATAATTTTACAAATGTAATTTACAGAAGGATGTAAAGCAAAAGAGAGTATGGAAGGAAAAGCAATAAAGCTCAGCTCTGTTCTACCATTCTTACCTCCAGACATGTCCATCTTATTGCTCTGTATGGTTTCTTCTGGTGATTCTCTCTGAAGTAATAAAAGAAATAATAATTATTTAATAATAGTATTTTTAAGATAAAACAGATTCCTGCACACTATTACTATTCAGAACTGCAAGAAAGAAAAATCAAGACAATCAGATGTTATTTTAAAGCATTTCCTCCCTTCAGTTGCTATCCAGTCAAGAACAGGTTCCCCCACCAGAACTGCAATGTAAATGCAGTAAAGCATCAGGCTATGGAATGAATACCTGGTAGTGGCTATAAAACCACTTTTTATCAATAAAGAAGTCTTCTTGTAATGAAAATGCACAGAAAAGGGATGGGTGACAGGGGAGACAAACACAACAAAAAGAAAACCACGATGAAAGTGAATGCTTGGCAAATGAGCATTTCAATGTCTGTGCACTGTAACAAGGCAGCAAAGCCAGACAGAGACAAATACTTACTGAAAAACTGAGATTTGTGAATTGCTTAATGAATGGATTGATCCATGTTTCATCTTGCTTATTTCCACCTTTCATTATTCCCTTAAAAACAGAAAGGAATTCCTGTGACACTCAGATCCTACTTTAATTATATCACAACGTGTTAAGAATGAAAATTAAAGTGTAATGTGTAAGTGCAGTAATCCCTCCTGACTTAGCTTTCAGAAATGACAGCAAGCCTTGCCCCGAGCTGCTCCTCACCTTTGTGGGCATTTTTTTCATGTAGGGTGGCCAGTTTAACGATGGGTTAGCTTCTTGTGAGGAACTGCTGTTCCACATTCCAATCTCGACATCCTCCTCCTCCTCCCAGCTGGTCTGACGACTGCCAGCCAGTGGCATATCATCTCCACACCAACTATCTTGCATAGATTTAGGCCCTGGTGGTGAAAAAAGCCCGGCAGTGAAGGTCTCAGCAGCAGCTTCACCCAACAGCTCGATGCCTACCGCGAGGGAAAATCCCCTGAAAAAAAGGAAGCTGGCCCAGGGGAATTTCACCCTTCCCAAGCAGGCTGAGAGCACTCACCAGGTTTATTTGGAGGCTGCTGCCCAAGAGAAGCGTTTCCCCAGCCAGAGGTGCCTCCTGCATCGCTGACAGGCTCTCCCCAGCTCGTACCAGTGTCCATGGGCTTTCCCCACGCCGAAGTCCCGTTATCCACAGTGGTGGCTGGAGCAGAAGGCTCTCCCCAACCTTTGCAAAGCAGGGGGAGTTATTGGCATCGTTCTGAGCAGGATCTTACAGCTACCTAAAGAGACTCAAGCCTTTTGCCTTTTCTATGCCCTTAACACACAGTAAAAAGCTCGTGAGCACGCATTTCCATTTTGTGCAAGGGTCATTGTTGCAGCTGCAAGCTGCTCCGTTAATAAAAGTAATCACAAAAACACAGATTTTCTATCTATAGAATTACACTCTGATAATACAAATTTTTAAGATATTAAGCTAAGAGCTGCTCATTACATGTAAGTGACCCCATCTGGCAGTTGAAAAAGAGACACTGCACAAAATACTTCCTATATCCCATTAAGTTCCTGTCCAAAATTGTTATTCACTGCTCACGAAGCTACAAGACCAGAAAGTCTGATATCAAATCCTTATAAACCCATCACTCTTCAATCTGTCTGCAGAAGCTAAACATGCTTCTTTTTTTTGAAGGCTCATTGGCAAAATTAAATTTTAGCTGGCTTAGAATCATTTAGGAAAATATTTCAATACCCAGACACTGTTTTAAGTATTTTCCCACTCTCCAGAACTCAAGCAGAGCTGTTTAGCCCTTATTACTGCAGTTATTTAAAACTAGAGCAGATCTTCCAATCTGTACAGAAACATCAGTGCTCTGTGACAATGCTGTTCAGTTCTTTAATAAATAGAAACTGAACTTCATTTTGCCCTTTCCACTTTGAAACTAGAATATTGCTCTAAGAAGTAAGACTAAAAAAAGTGCTTTATAATCAGTAGAAAACACAGATTTGGGAAAAAGCCAGGCTTACCAGAACCCGAACTGCTCTCCTTGCTAGACATGGCACTTGAAGACAGTAGCTGCGGATGTACCTGTGCTTGCTGGTCTGAACTGCTGCTACTGTTAGGGACATTTTTATTCCACATATTCACATTTTTGTAGTTGTACTTGCTTGGATCACCCCAAGCAGAAGTTCCATCATCAATCTCCATCTTGCGGCGGATGGATTCGGGGGACGGCTCCTCCCAGCCCGTGGGCTCTTCCTCCTTTGCTGGGGCTGGCATTGGCCCCCCCAGCCAGCCCGACCCCGGGGGCTTGTTCGTGGCAGACGGGGCTCCCCAAGAGCCAACATCTTGTTTGTTCCACTCGGGAGAGCTGATTGGCTTCGAGGAGTCCCCCCAGACTGGAGGCTGACTGGATTTCGGAGGGTCTCCCCAGCCCTGGTTCTGATTAGACTTTGCAGGCTCATCCCATCCTGAAGAGTTGTTTGGGGTTGCATTATTGCCTCCCCAAGTAACAGAATTTGATTTACCTGGCTCGTTCCAACCAGACACAGATCTGTCGCTGTTGCTGCCTCCGGAACTGGATTTCTTTGCCTCACCCCAGTGGTTACTTCTAGAGTTTTCACCCCAGCTATCACCAGCAGACACTGCCCAACCCTGGCTGGCCTTCTGTCCATCTCCCCATCCCTGCTTCATCTTCGGTGTGTCATTCCAGGATGACTTTTCTTCTTTGCCACTTCCCCACGATTGATTGCTCTTGACCATTACTGTAGCAGCAGAATCTTCTTCCCACCCCCCTTGGCTGTTTGACCCTTTGGAGTCTCCCCACCTTGTAGCAGACTTTGGATCTCCCCACCCCGATACAGATGAGGTATCGTTATTATTAGGGCTAGGTCTATCCACACACCCCCCTGAGCTGGAAGTCTGTGTCACAGAGCCCCCCCAGGCCTCTGTCCCATTGTCAGTTTTTCTTTCACCCCTCGGGGATGTTTCGGTATCCCAGGCAGTGTTCTGTTTGATTGGAGTCTGTCCCCAACCAGAGTTGGAGAGGACACGTGGATCTAAGTCAGTTCTGTTCACTATGCTTTGGAGTAACGTGTGCTGGTCAACTTTCCTCCTCTCTCGGTTCTGGCCTTCCGTAGCTGCTCTGTCCTCATGGCACCCGGCGCTCTCTGAGCTGCCCTCGCTGTCCCCCGTACCTGTTTTGGCCCATGTGCTGCTCTGCTCAGCCATCTGGGAGGCAGCAGAACCCTGGCTGTTGAGATCATCCTCCTCAGTAGACTTCCATCCGTTTGTAAACTTCCTGCTGTTTCCATTCACGCCTTCATTGGAATGCTGATTGCTGGGCACTTTGCTCCATTCCCCGTTGGAAATGTTGGTGCCAGTGCTCTGTGCAGGGCTGCCCCATCCTCTTCTGCTCCCGCCAGCACTGGCACCGTTCCCGTTTGCCCACGGCATGTTCTGGGAGCTGACTGTCCCTGCCTCCCACACCCCTCCGCCTTTATTCCCGTTGATTTGAAAGTTAGTGCTGCCAGGCCCGCTGCCGCCCGGCTGCATTAGAGTTGCATTCACAGTGTCACCATTAGCTTGGCTGTTGGGGCCTGGACATTTGTCTCCAGAGTAACTAGAACCATAGGCACCCCAGGTAGTACCGTAAGAGCCGCCACTTTTGGCCTCACCGTTGCTCAGGTGAGAGATGGAAGTGCCGTTTGCCACTGGAGAGGCCTGAATCTGAGAATGATTCATTGTGCTCACGCGCCAGGCCCCGGGCCCTGCCGTGTTGGGCAGTTCGCTCATCTGCACCGAACCAGCAGAGTTTGGTAAACTAGAGGTCATAAAGTTAGTAGTGTTATTTGGTCCATTCATTTCAGTGTTAAGGTTTTGAGGTTGCCCACTGAATGAAACATTCCTTGTACCATTTACTTCAGAATCGCAACTTTCCTGAAGGCTTCCCCAGGAACCGTGGGCTGAGCCACCCACTTTGGAGTTAATACTCTGGCTGTTGGCCATCTGACCTATGGTACTGCACTGAATGCTTGTGCCAGGACTCCCACTCCCCACGGACCCTTTCAGGGCATGTCCACTGTTCTCCAACACGGACCAGGCACCATGGTTGCCATTTGAATTCAAAGTGCTTGGATTTAACCCTCCATTTGATGAAGAGTTTATGGTGCCCCAAGCATTCATTCTATTGTTGCTACTTTCAGATTTGCTGTCAGGAGCATCCACAGAAACTTGACATGTGCTTATTAGGGACCCATGGGACAACCCCCACGGCCCATTAATACTTCCATTGCCCACATTATTGCTGTTGCTACCAACCACAAACTTATTCTGAGCCCCAAGTCCGATGCCATTGCGGATGCCATCGCCCTCTCCGCCTGTGCTCCCTGAAGCCATGATAACGAGGTTCCGCTCCGACCCGGAGCTGGAGGCAGAGTCAGTGTCCATACATTCTGAAGTCAGCTCTGGGTCACTGCCAGTGATTGATGGCCATGCTTCTTTGTCAGAGCCGTCTACAATAACTTTATCCCAGTTTGTGCTGGAGTCGCTGTTTGAAGAGACTGGTCCCCAGTGAGAATTTTCATAATGGGATCCTAGACCACTGTGGTTCAGATCTAAAATGAAGAAGGAAAGCCCAAGAGTATTATTGTGAGTTTAGTATTATTACTTCATTAAGCAGAAGAGGGGGGGGAAGTATAAAGATATTAAGCCAGGAATTATTTTGCTTATTGTTTTGCTTCTGTTAAAACTGCAGTTGTGGAAGGTGACAGAGAAAGCTCTAAGTACAGCAGCCCAAAGGCTGTCACTCACAACCCAGAACACCCCCCAGCAAGCAGAGCTGCTCTCAAAAATCTCAGAAAACTTTACACTCCTAAAGGTCTTTTTCTTCCAGTGAAACATTTTTAAAAGAATACTCTGTATTGCCATATAGGAAGTATTTTCTAAAACACATATGCATACTAAGGACCACAATACTAAATAAAACCTGAAACACAGCGAAAGGCAGAAATTCCAAGAGGACATGGCCCTGGCCCAGCAGTACCAACTGCTGGGTGGCAGCAGCCAGAGAACACACACCTTCCCACCCCTGGTACAGACGTGGTACCAGAGTCTTCAGGACAAGTCATTCAAGGCATTTTCTTTTATACAACAACAGCCTGGCACAAAAAGCACAAGACCCATCTGAAGTTCTGCTTTCAGAACGCACTGACGCACTAATTAATTTTTAATCAATATCAATATCCCTCATCCTGCAGTGAATCAGAATTGAGCCCAAGACCCTGGCTCCCAGAGTTGGAGCAGCACAGAGCAGGGATCACCCACTCTCCTCAGCACCTGGCACTCGGCTGAGCTTCACCTGGTGAACCAGTGTGAGAAACAGGGATGGGGCTCAGCAGTTTGGAACAGGAGGAGTGGGAATAACCCCTGGCAGGCAGACAGAGAGCTGTGACAGTGCCTGGCAGCTCCACAGTCCTGGAGAGCCACCACCACCCCTGGGAGAAGCGGGACGCAGCTGAGCACAGCCCAGAGCCTGCCCATTCGTGTGGCAGAACAAGAACACTGTCCAACAAGGCTTCCACCCTCCCCTGGTATTCAAAAAAAGGACATTTAACCTGCACTAAGGGACTGATCAAAGAGCTGTGTGCGCTCTTGGGAGCGAGAGAACCAACGGCACAGAACAAGATCCCCATCACACCAACAGCATCCCTTGAAAAACCAACACAAAGGCACACAGATGGCAAACAGCCTGAATTCAGCACAGAGAGGTACAGGTTAGGACTACAAGTCAGAGGGAAATGGTAAAACAAACTCTATCTTGCTCAGCAGCAGAATACATAAAGAAAACTTGTATTTATTAAAATTCTGCTCCCCTAATTTAGCTGCCACGCAGTTTGTGCAGAGCCAATCCACCAGCAGCATGCAGTGATTAACTTCCACTCAGCTGATTTTCTCCCATTACATACAAAACTACTCAGACCAACAGTCTTTCTCCTGGACATAAATGTGTTAGTGGGGTCTGGTACGAGCCACTGCTCTGGAACATTCCCACCTGAATCTCCCCAGCTCATGAACTTCAGAGACCAAGGACACACTGAACAAGCAAATATTAGCTCTGACTTTTTGTATCTGGCAGAGACCACAGAACACCCTCAAAACTGAAAAATGACATGTGACAACACACTGCATTTGGTGCACAGCACAAGGAGCCAGAACAGCCTACTCTTGCTTTTCTTCCCAAAACTATTTAAAGTTGCAACTGAACTTTTGCTGCTTAAATCCTTGACAAAAAAAAAAAAAAACATTTACACAAACCCAAGTTTCTTAAAATTCTGTAATCTGCTAAGATTGCTTTCAGTAATTTTCAATTTAATGCTTTCTAGCTATGAGTTATACTGCAGGAAACATTTGCAAAAAACCATATGTATTTAAAAAAGCAGTTTGTCATCACATGGGCTAAAATAAACAGGATTGAGAAGTGTAAATTAAGAAATACCTGAATCTTGCACCCTCTGCCTCCTTTTCCAGCTCCAGCACACCTGGCACCCCCAGACTGTCAATACTATACCTTGCCAATCACTGCACCTTTGGGCCTTATGAACAAATGCATTTTTGTAAACAAAGTCCTGAGCTTTTAGCAAGCAATCAAGACATGATTTCCTCCACAGTGTGACACGTCTCTGATAGGAAGCACAAGCTTGCACAGATTAATCAAACCAGCTCAGAGGCAAGTCAGCATGGAAGCATAAACGTAAAAAAAACGCCCAATATTTTAATGCTAAGGTGACAAAAACTCTTAGTATGAATTCTGACTTAATTAGAAAATTAAAAATGTTAAACCAAATTAGTATGCAATGGCACAGAGAAAGTACACTGCAATCATTCACACATCCATGCCAATGAAAAGCATAAGCCAAAGAATAAAAATAATAATTAAAAAAATCAGACAAAATTGTGTGGAACACGTAACTACCACAAACACGTAGTGCAAAAGCAGGTGAGATGGAAGTAGCTAACCTGACTGGTTAGGGGAGTGGCTCACCAAGTCCCGAATGGGAGGCATGCCTACAAGAAAAAAGCAAGAAAATCACAGAAGTGTTACTTCAGCAAATGAGAGAACAGTCCCCAAAGCACTCACTGTGCAAACCCAGTCCTTACACCCTTTCTTCAGGACAGGTTTCTCTCAGAGCCAGCTCAGTCTCACTGTCTGCTCTGAATCACAATCCCCACATGGGGAGCAGGGACACAACAACAAACTCAGCCTGGGGATGTGAGAATCAGCAACTCTGCTGCTTTTATGACACATTTCCATTACGACCTACTTGTTACACATTTGGCATTTAATGGACCAATTTAACATGTCCTTAGAAGTTTGATTTATACCAAAAAGAGGAAGACTTTACAGTCAGTGAAACCAAAACCAGCTCATTTTGGACTCATTTGTAGTGACTGGGAAGTGGAGTGGTCAGCCCTGAAACTTGGGCAAGTTCCTCTCCCCTCTCTGAACAGCACTTTGGCTGCACCTCCAAGTCAGTACTCAGCTGCCTGACTGACCAACAGCAACCTCTGAGTATGGCCCGATGCTGATTTAACCTAAGCATGTGCATAACAACCCATCATTTGCCCTCCTTCACAGCCTCCTCCTCCCCTGTGCCACACAGGCACTGCACACAATCAAACTTCCAATTTCAAACTCACAAATTTTACAGCTGGAGACCGTAACTGTTACACCGAAGGCAACGTTCCCCAAACAAATCCAACCTTCATCACTACCAACTGCAAATCCCAACTGCTCCCTTCCTGCCCGACTCCTCCAGGAGCTGAGAACCACCCCCAGGTCACAGCAGGGACCTTCTGTGCCCAAGGGCTCTGCCTGGGACACAACTTTGTGGCTCTGCTGTGAGATGCACCAGAATAAAGGCAGAGGGGAGGAATCCAAACTGGAGCCCTGCCCGGAGCCCGGTGGGGCTCTCTTGTTCTGCTCTGGCCACAGCTGAAAGCAATTACTGCTGGAAATACTCCAGTTCATGATATAAATCACTCCATGGTGGAACAACCACCTGGCTATGCCAAGTGCTCCAGAGCAGAGGTGAGCAAACACCAGGGCAGGGATCAACCCTCCCTTTCATGTGAAGTGTGCACACGGGGCACATCAGCGAAGGCAACAACTCAGCTGGGTATCAAAGTGTCCTGATAAAGAGCTGCTTAGGGAGAGTTCCTAAAATAACCATCTGGGCACTGGCCTGGATCTGTTTCAGGAGCACTACAAGACACGAGCTTCGTTTCTGTGTCTTTACTAAAACAATATGCCAAATATCCTAAAAACAGCAGGAGAAACCCCTTCTTCAGCTTTACTTCTAGACAGAGCATGTTGATGCTCAAACAGGAGACAACTGTTCACACAAAACACAGGTAAAGAGATGGGGTTTAGACCACTGATATGATTTAAAAATTCTCCAACACCAATGACTTAAAATCTTAGTGTGCCCAGGGCAATTAAAGACTGTAAATTCAGCAGTACCTGCCTGCATTCAAAATTTGCTTTCACAAAGCACCTACCAAACCATTCCAAGCACTGCTGGAAGCAGGGAGAGATCCTTTCAGGAATTACACACAAACCCACAGCCATGCCCAATTCCAGCAATTCTGACTTCAGCACCTGCAGCCACACTTTTTCTTTTAGCCCTAAAATACAGATCAACCCCAGTAGCCATTGATTTAACCCCGTGTCCATGGATATCCTGTCTGTGCAAGCGACCTACAGCTCTGCTCAAATTTCATGAGATTTTTGATTCCAGAGGTAACAAGGAGAGCACCTGGAGTTGCTGGTGGAGGCTGAAAGAGGAAGCAGGGAGAGTGAGTGAAACTGAGACAGGCAAATGACAGCAGCATGTCCTTTCAGATACAGAGGTGTCAGGAGACATTAGGCCCTGCTGGATGGGGGCTGCTCCACCTCACCAGCAACGTGCCAGACCAGAGCTTGGAACTGGGACAGAAATCCAGCACTGAAAATTAATTTGCCTTTCCATTATCATCTTGTCTGTGTTTGGGAAAGAACATGACAACACTTCCAAACCAGACATTATTCCTGGTTATTGTAGGGAAAGAGACCTTCCAGGCACACACAAGGCACGGAGAAAGGAGACCTGAGTGCCCCTGGGAGCCTCAGATGGCAATGCTGAACTCTGCTGGGATACATGGAATGTCAGGGACAGGGCTGTGGCACAGGGACAGGGCTGTGACAGAGGGACAGGGCTGTGACAGAGGGACAGGGCTGTGACAGAGGGACAGGGCTGTGACAGGGACAGGGCTGTGACAGAGGGACAGGGGTGTGACACAG
>VYXF01003601.1:606380-619905 GCA_013397295.1 Polioptila caerulea
GGGAGCCCTCCCGACCCGAGAGCGGCCGGGGGATCCTCCCCGATCTGAGCGCTAGCAGGAGAGTTTTTCCGACCAGGACAAAAGCGAAAGCCCCGGCAAACCCCAGCAGGGTCTGTGTAGTCGGGCCGTTCCGCTCCGCGCAGAGGAACGAGCGCAAGAAGTTTCCAAGGTGGGAAATATGAGTCAAAGATTGCGATTCCACGCCCAGCTATTTTTAGAGCACTTTCCGTTCCAGTGGGCAATTCCGTTTGCTCTGCTCCGCAATGAAAGCGGCACTCTCCGCGCTGCTGCCCCGAGCCCCGGCAATTCCCGAGCCCCGGCAATTCCCGAGCCCCGGCACTGCCGGCTCCGGGCACTCCTCAGCCCGACACATCCCCCGAGAGCGAAGGGCATCGCAGCCCCCACGGAGCTCCCACCCTGGGCACCAGGCACAGCCCAGCCCTTCCTGCGGCACCGCCGCGCTGCCCGCACAGCTCTGCTCTGGAGGAAATTCGGGATAAATGGACTGACTTGTCTGTCTCTAACGGCGCTGACTTTAAACATACCTCGCCATGCTGGAAGGAACAGCACAACTGAACATTCCACAGTGTTTTCAACAAGTAGAGGCACAAATTACACTTATTTTTTCCTAGAATACCCGTACAAGAGCACTGGGAAGGCACATGATGTGCCAGCTGCTGCACAAACAGATAAACTTTCCACTTAGCAACTAACTCATACACTCGGCTCCAACCCTCCCAACCTCCTCTTCCCTCCTTTAATAAAACCAGCTGGATCAAACCAGGCAGGTCAGGATCCCTGAGATACACAGGAATGCCACACGTGCATTTTTAACTGCAATACTCTGGTATTAAAACGCTGCTGGTACCACAAACGTTGTTACCATCTTTTTCATTACTTTCATTCCCAATCCTGAACAGGAAAACCCCCAGCTCCATGAACTTCCTGGGAAGGTTCTTGTCATTTTACACAAACACTGTGAGCTGCTTCAGCTGGTACAATGGCAATTTCTTCCTTAGCTAAAACAACAGTTTGGAGCTGTCCAAACTACACCTAAAACCAAGAAATACCCTCCCTTCCCACCCCCAGCACTTAACCAGCTTCTTTTCTGAAAGAGGCACATAATTCTGAATTATTTAGAGATCCTATACTCTTGTATTTTATCTTCAGCTCATGCACAGGATAAATTATTTAAGACATTAACGTGATGGAAACTTGGAAACTAATGAAACATTAATTTGCATCCCGAACACAAGGAGGCAAAACTGGTGAAACAAGGCAAGAGCCATGTGCAACACAGGCTTCGGATTTTGTTCCTATAGAAACTGTAGCAAAAAGTTGTGTATCTACATCTCATGAGGTCTTTTCTTCCACAGCACTGCCAGTTTATGTTTCTCTGACAACTCTAAATTCCTGCTGAACTTTATGAAATACTCTTTAAATAATAACATATTTAAGCTGGAATGTAACACTTCCATCAGTGAATGTTAAGCCTCAAAGCAGAAAATAAAAAATAATTTAAAAATTTAATTACTCTGTCCTTCAGAAGAAAGACATTTTCATTCCATGTGAAGATTCCCACCGGGCAGCCTCCCAAGCAGAATTCCTGCCCTCCTGGTTTATGCTATTTTTAGCCTTTTGCTTGTGCAGCCTCGGCCCTGATGTGATGCCACAGGTCAAATGGGCACTCCAAGTGCTCATTATTGCACAGCAGAGTATTCTATAATCTTCCTTCTTCACTGTCTTTTCAGACATGTTTTATCACTTCAGAATAAACCCAGACATTTTCATAATTCTTTAAATCTGGTCTGTTATCCTAGAAGCCTTATGACAGGAGTGTACAGAAGAAAACCAACCCTTAGCCTGTATTCAAACACAATTCCATGCACTGCTTGAAAAAGGGCATGCTAAAAAACAAATGAAGAATATTTATTAATCATAATGGTGTTCCAGCAATTTTATTAATCATTCTGTGCTGTGCCCAGAGACACAAGCCTGGAACTCCCTATGGATTTCAGTGCCACAGGGTGGGATCAGCCTGGTGCAGCTCAGAGGATGGTGGGACACTCAGCAGCAGCTTCCAGTGGTTCCAGGAATGCTGCAGACCCTCCTGCCCTCCCTCTGCCCCCAGCAATCCCTTTTCCAAAACCAACCCATCAGCCTGCCCAGGCAGGAGAACTTCCCACTCACAGCAGCACGGCTGCCCTGGCTCACACCCCAAAAATCCACTGCCCTCGTTTTTCCCATTTAAAAACACCCCCTGCACTCAGAAATGCCAGCCCAGCTGTGACTGAACGGGTGCTGCAGGGCACCAGGGCCGTGCCCCCAGGCCAACCTGCCTCCTGCACGCCCAGCACGCCCCATCCCAGCTGGGATGCTCCTCGGGCACCCACTGGGCACGGGCACTGGTGCTTCCCTGCCTCCTCCCCAGCACAGAGTGCCCCCTGCCAGACCCCTGCCTTCAAGCTCCATCAGCCTTCAAACAGCCTGTGATTTTTCAAATCAGCCTCACTTGATTTTTCCAGCAGGAATTACATCTCTGCTAAGCAGGGCTCTGAAGCTTCTGAGTGTGTGCCACTGTCCCAGTAAGTGCTAAATTAAACCAGTGTTCCCAGAAAACAGGCTTTCAGCAATTGCTGTGCACTTCCCAACTAACAGGTGGGGAGCTACAATTCAAGAGAAAGTGAAAAGAATATTTTTTCCCCTTTTTAGAAGCTGGTTGGGATGGAGATCCATACAAACCCCTCAAACTCAGAAAACTGCAGTGCTCCCACCTGCCATGAATATTGAAATTACAGCTTTTGGGCACTGGCATCCTGATCATTTTGCAGGGTGAGCCCTCCATTTGCAGGAGTTAAAACTGGACACATTAATTGCTTGTCCATCACACGTTCCCAATTCCAGCTGCACTTAGAATATTTGAAAATTAAGTTTCAAACAGATCCATCCTATACAGTTATTCTGAAGTGTGGGTGCACTTTTCAAATGAAGCAAAAAAGGGGAAGGAAAAAGGCAGGCAAGGAAAGGAACTTCAGGTATTAATTATGTCTACACCTGGTGCTCTGTAAGTAAACAAGTGTGGAAAACAGGAAGATCAGCAACTCCAGCCCCTGGATAAACCCTTTGCTGTTACTCTTCTAGACTTCTGTGGTCACTTTGAAAAAGTGCAGCTGAAGTCTCAAGGGCCCCATCTGTCACTTTTGGGAGGAGATTTCAGGTGACACATTTGATTCAACATGTTTAAAACCCCAGAAATAATACACAGAGTAGAACTAACTGTAAAGTAACTTACCTTTGATTTTTTGTTCAATGGCCTAGAACAAGAAAAAAGAAGTGTCAGTGATTTGTGCAGATAAGAGAGAAACCACATGTACACGTGCCACTTCATAAAGCAACATTAGCTTTTGACTTTCCTCTTTTTAAACGGTTTCAAGTTATTTAATTATCTACTTCAGAAGCCTCTCTCTAACCAACCCAGGCCTATTATTCCTTATGTTTAAAAAGCTGTTTAAATGTTACAGAAGACAAAATTAATTTGAAAGATAACTACATGAAACAGACCAAATTAAACTTGCAAATTAAGATGTTTTAAGTGAGTTAAAAACTGTGCCTGGAAGCAAAGAGCTGCCACCACTTTTATTGCAGAACAGGGCAGGGAAGGGGGAGTGACCTGGAAATGGGAAAGAATAAGAGAGCAAATGCCAAAGCTTCAAGTCTTTCATTTGCAGCATTCAATGGGTCACACCTGTGATATGGCCAAGAAGAGAGATTTATTTGAGTAAAAGTTTATCACAGGATAAAATAGGAGAGAAATACTGTTTTTTTGCTGTTTCTGATGACCTAGAGCACCTGAAGAGACCCTGGAGAGCGAGGGGCACAGCTGGCTGCTTCCTGGGCTAAGGTGCCCAAGAGAACACAATGAACGTGTTTAGGGTGGGCTCCTCCAGACTCCCCCAGGGCCTGGGAGGCTTTGCTGGAGAGGCTGTGGCTGTCACACAAACCAGTCTGCACAGCAGCAGGCAGTGGAATCAGGGAACTGCAGGCTCACTCTGCCCCCACCCAAATGGACATCATCATTTACCAGCTCCTCTCAGGCTCAGGGTCAATATTTAGAATCAATGGCCATGATGAGGATCTTGTCAGTAAACAGGGATTCTGAAGCATTTACAAGTGTTTCTGTGGTGTTTCCATCCCTAAACATCTTTGCTGTCGATATTTTCTTTTTTTATGAAAATTTTTATTCCCCACTACAAATTCTCTCATGGCATGTTTCCATACTGAAGGATAAGAAGATGTATTAAACTAAGGATGCAGCTGAAACCCACTGCTTTAAAATGGTACTTTTATTCTACTAGTAAATGTACCAACACCAAGGTGCTTCAAACCTGAGGCTGCCTCAACTGACAATCAGGAAAAAGAAGGGTCATCTCAGAAGAAAATTTAGTTTTGTAAGAAACTACACAGAGCCAATTATAATGTTCAATATGTCAGTTACCTCTAAATAACTAACAGTACATTTAAACTTGAAACATTAAATTAAAAAGGAAACAGTTGTTTTTTTAGCAGTGATAAAACAAGTTACCCCCAAGCACAGAGGTTTTTTCTCAGTGCTCCACATACCTTTTTTTGAGCAGCTTCCTTCTTCTTCTTGTCTTCTTTTCTCTTTTTCCTTTCTTCCATCAACTGTTCTTCCTCTTCTTGCACTAAATCCCTGAACCACACAGTTTGTAATTAACTCTCCCAAAATACAATCTGTACACACTTAGATTCATTTTAGAACAATTATTTCACAGTGACACAAAAGGAACTGGGGAATTTTTCTTCTAATTGGATCCTATTTCTACAGGGACTGTCACTGTCAGTGCAAGCCACCAGTGACAGGACCCCAAGTGCAGACATCAAGCTACATGTAAGGAGCTCTTCCAAAGCTTACAATGAAGGTTTGGGCTTGACTTTGGTTCAGAAGCCAGCACATTCAGATGTTATTTAATCTCTCCCTGACCTGGTGTGACCGAGCCTGGCACATCCCAGCCTGGAGTGGGGCTAAGCCCCTGTGCCTCTGCCCCAGCTCCCTCCTCCCAAACCACCTCTGGCACCAGCAGGGCACTTCAGAGCTCCCCAGCCAAGAAACAAAACCGGAACTTGCCAAAAGTGAAACCAAAACTTGGAACCTTGGCTAATGTCACCTGACACACAGCAGTTCTGCCCACACCAAGGCTGAGCAGGAACAGCATTCCACAGCTTATGCTGCTGAAAAACTGACTTCAGAAGCTTTTTGGAGAAAAAGAACTAACAGTGTCAATATGGGGCAGTGACTACTTGGTTTGCATCTGCCTGCAAACACTGAGCTGGCTCCTTTTTAACCCCAAACCACCCATAAACCTCCAGTTTTAAATAAGACAGCTTGATGTCTGCCAGAAGCAATGCAAATTGAATGTATTAAACCACAAGATAGTCCACAGGCACTAAAATTTTCATTACTTTTTTACATATATAAACAAACAGTTAATTCTACTTTTAACTCAGCTGAAGTCCCTTTCAAAGCCAGTGCAGGCATCAGCTTCCACTGACTGAATCCTGGCTTTTAAGACTCCCCAATAACAGAAAGCAAGCAGTAGTCACTTCTTTTAAGAAAGAATGGCTTCTGGTGTGCCAAGGAATGCAAAATAATTACCCAAAAGTGTAATTTCAGAGACTCCCCTGTGCACTGCCAGAGGAATCACAAGCCATCAAACACAACGTGGCTCCTTTGCATTTTCTCACAGCTTCATCAGCTGGCTGCAAGACCCACCCAGGACCCTCTCACTGCAAAAGCAACCTTGCATTCACAATTAGGTCTCACAATGATTTCATGGACAACTAAGAGGTCAGACTCTTAGCTACAGAAACAATTCCAGCTGGCCAGCTTCACTGAGAGCAATCCCTTGCTCCTGTGCAAATGTGAGGCAGTGATTAACCTGCAGTGACACCCGTGCACTGCCAAGTGACACTCGAGTCAGATTTGCCCCTCTCTGTCACACCCTGAGCATTTGGAACCACAGGGATGTTGGTGACACTGACCCTCAGCCTGGGTTAATCTGGGACACCCAAATTTTGACAGGCAGATTGAACTGGAGAACAATAGCAGGTCTGGAACCAGGGCAGAGGAAACAGCTCCTGTGGCTGCCAGCTCCTTCCTGACACAACACCCAGCCCTGCAGAGCAGAACCACGGGTCTGCTCCTTGGCACCCAGAACTGGGCTGGGGCTACAGCTGAGTTACAGCATCTCCACTCACCCAAGCACAGCTCCAGGAGTTGGGACAGCCACCAGCACCCGTTTTGTGTAAGGAATTTTGGTCTGTCACATGCCAAAACTGCATCAAGAATCATTCTGCTCTTAGAAGAAGGCTGTAGCACGTTCAAGAGCAGGCAGAATGCAAAACAGTATTTTCACAGGAGAAAAAACCCAAAACCTCATCAATCCTGCTACAGTTAAATCAACACAATTACATTTCATTTTGGGAATACAGATACTAACAACTAACATACCAATGTCTCTGGAATATTCTACCACAGCATCGCTGCATTTTTGTCACACAGGAACAACAAAACCCCTAAATTCTGACACTGTGTTCATTCAATTTTTTATCTTTTTAAGACAGATTTTAGATTACAAAGCAAGCCTAGGAGATATAACCCCCCCCTATGACTAGGATCAGAACTCTAGGCATTCCCCAGATAAAAACCACCCAGCTATTATAAGTTTTTAAGAGTATTAATTACCACTATAACATCTCAGTGACTAGAGAGCAAAACTAACACAACTGGCACAACCAAGCAGCAACAGCAAAGCCCTTCCTTGAAAACCCTTTCTTTACATAGCTTTAAATATAACTTTCAAGTTATATTTATGTTTTTATATTATATTTATGTCTTTTGCATTTGTGTAGAAATGTTGAGGTTGTGTTTGTACATTACAAGTATTTGAGGGTGTGACAATAGGAGTGGTCACAGGTGGCTTTGCAGCTGCAGGTTGGGGATTTTGTGGGTTACAAAATGGTGCTGGTGGAAATGCCTGGGCATTGCCTACTGCAGGGCTATGGGTGCTGTTATCCTGTGGGATGGTAGGAAATAAAGGCTTTTGGACATGTTGCAGGGAGGGGCAGGGTCATTCTTGTGCATCATTGTTTCGTTGCAACAATAAATTCAGCAGAAATTTTCCTGTAAACGTGTTTTGGTAGGTAATTTGCTTGAGGGGGGGTTTTGGTTGGGATGAGCATAAAACTTGGGGTGAGTCAGGGACTGGACACCAGCACAAAGCCAGAACATCAACAAATTCCATGGCTGGGCTTTCCCCTGCCCCTGGGAGACTCAAACCACCCAACCCTGCGTGGCCAAGTGGTTGTGAATGTGAATAGATGAACACATATTGTGTATGATTCACATACAATGTGAAAATATGGACAGGTCTGTGGGATTGCCCCTGCCACACACCCAGCTTCCAGCAAAACACGAGCACAGGAAACCTCCTCCTCCTCCTCCTCCTCCTCCTGGGTACCAGGATTCGCTCACTCAAGGTTAAATGGCCTCAGCAGAAATGCAAACCATATTTTCCAATTTAGATCAAGTGAAAATAAAACACCCTGGCAATGGGAAATCCACATCGGAGACAGAACAAAGGCCTCTGGCTTCAACAGCTTAACTTGAAAGGTGCTTTATTTCCAAGTGAGGCAAAATGAAAATGGATCTGGATCTCAGGAGAGACTGCACATTTGATGGCTCTGAAGATGGGCAAGGAGAAGCTGCTGTTATCTGCATAAATCTAAGCAGACCGAGGGGCAGATAAATATTTACTGTTATTTATTTAACAGTAAATTTTTGTTCCAATTGTGTACCCCAGCACAGTTCTTCTTTATATACAGGAAGAAAAAACCAACAAACTACTAAAATGGTTTCCTCAATTAAGCTACTAAAAAAACAAAACAAACAAAACCAACTTTTTAGTCTTTTAAGACAGGTTATCAAGACGGTACAAGGCATTTCATTTTCGTGTGGCCTGATTTGTTATTTGGCTTCTGAAGTGGAAAAAGCTGTCATGCTCAAATTGCAAACATTTCAGGTAATATTTGTATCAAAACATGCTTCACTTATTACTTCACTTCTTGGAAAAAAGAGTGCTATTAATCTTTAATTTCTAAAGCTCCAGCTTAGCCTTGTAAAATACCTGGGCTGAAGCAAACATTCTTAACCTTTATTCTTATGTTGCAGAAGAGCAAAATCAAGTTCTCCCATATTTCCCCTGGCAGGCAGGCTGAGGATGCAGTAATTAATGTTTGTGCAGCTTTGCTATCTTTGCTGTTACAATATATCAAAGGGAACATGTTTTGCCACAATAAAATCAAAATTCTATCACCACACTGAGGAAATGAGGGGTACAAGAATCGAGAGCCCCATCACTGGAGGGATGGACAGAGGTATGGAGCAAACACACAAGTAGGAATTAGAAGTGATTATACACAGCAGCTTCTGAAATCAATGTAAAATTTCCAGTGATGGACTTCTTTTTTTTTAAATTAATAAATAAATAAACCCTTGCTACCATTTGCTCTTCTTCTAGTTATAAATTAACTTGAAGTGCTACAGGTGGAACACTGCCAGGCAGCTCCAGGTAAGTACCAGGGATTGAAAGATCTTTAGCAATTCTGCAAGGACAGCACCACGTGTTCAACCTACAGCTGATCTTCTACTCAGACTTTCAAATGTTGCTGAGGCTGAAAAATCTTCTGTGTTCTGACCTACAAGTTCCCTCATCTTTCAATTTTTTGAAATTACACAATTACACAAAATTGCCGCTCAAAGTGATTTCTCAGGTTGTGCAAATACCAACAGCCAGCTTTCCTACTCACCAGCACTCCACAAGAATCAATTACAAAATGCATATTTTGATTAGGATGGGATCCTACCACTCCTTTATCAACGCCACCCACACACAGCTCACTGCTCCCGAGGAGCCCCTGGAGTTTATGGGGCAGACAGCAGCACTCTGGAGTGAACAAACCATCCCCAACAAACCCTACCAGTGCCTGGGATGGAACTGCTCTGGCACCTGGAGCCACCCAGTGCGTTCCTGGGAGCACTGAGAGCCCCAGGCAGTGAGAACAAAACAAACCCACTCATTTCCAGGCGTGTGAGTGTGTGTGTTCCCTCCAGCTATTCACAGAGAGGAGAGGTGCTGCCAAGCTAAAAACTGGGAAAAAAACACTTCAGTGAATAATTAATTGGGAAATGTGTATCAGCTACTTTCTTTTTTGCTTCTAAACACCTCGGTCTTTAAATTACCACGCTGCAAGTGAAGCGACAGAATTCCACCTACCATGTCTGCCACTGCCAGTTACCTGCAATCCACTCAGCTCTCCCACCTCCCTGACACACAAGCTGCCCATCAGAACGATGCTCCCAAACACAAGGACTGCAAGAGGGCCACCATTCTGCAATATCTGTGCTACTTCTGCCCTCGAGTTTCATCCAAGATGTTTGCTGCTACACGGGCACACAAAAGACAGATCTCCTTCCCAAGAAGTTTATCATCCAGCTGCACAGGACTCCAGCAGCAGCCATAAACAATCCCTATCTTCCTGCAGCAAAGCAGGAACCAAGGAAGGCAGATTAAACTGCTCCTCCACAAGGAACTGCTCAAGGCCAGCATGGACCCTGCCCCGCTGCAGGAGCCACTGCTGCAGGGGCAGCGCTGCAGGGGCAGCACTGCATGCACTGGGGCAGCACTGCCTGCACTGGGGCAGCACTGCCTGCACTGGGGCAGCACTGCCTGCACTGGGGCAGCACTGCCTGCACTGGGGCAGCACTGCATGCTCAGGGGCAGCTGCAATAGCACTGCCTGCACAGGGACAGTACTGCCTGCACTGGAGCAGCACTGCATGCACAGGGGCAGCTGCAATAGCACTGCATGCACAGGGGCAGCTGCAATAGCACTGCCTGCACAGGGGCAGCACTGCATGCTCAGGGGCAGCACTGCATGCTCAGGGGCAGCACTGCCTACACAGGGGCAGCACTGCATGCTCAGGGGCAGCACTGCATGCACAGGGGCAGCACTGCATGCTCAGGGGCAGCACTGCATGCTCAGGAGCAGCTGCCAGCCTCAAACACCAAAGGCACCTCGTGGGCACCACCTGGCAACCCTGCACAGCCTCAAAAGGTGTCTCTGGAGGTGGAAGGGATGTGTAATTTTACCCAAGTAGCTGTAAAGGTCCTGAGAGCATGAACAGAATGTTTTCTCTGCAATAAACTCTTCCCATGTCACTGCAGATATCTCTCCATAAGTTTATCAGGAAAAGGACCCACCCCCAGAAACTCAACAGAAAATCAAATGCTTGCACATCAACAGAAACAACTACATTTCTCCCTGGTTTTATATGTCTATCACTGGGCCAGCTCTGTGTTTTCCCTGCAGCAGATAAGAAAAATGTCACAGAAATATAGTGGTTTACTATTACATGAAAGAGTAAAAATCAATTGTACAGTAATAACTTTACAGGGTACATGGATGAAATCTAGAGGTGAGAAGTTTGCTCTCCCCAAACATGGCCAGTCTGCAACCAAGGAGGGCAGAAGCAGAGGTGAATGGAAGCAATGGAGACTCTTCCCTATGGTTTGCATGCTTGTGAAGCAACAGTCAGACCCCTGGGTTGGGGAAAATGATTGCCAACATATTTCAGATATTTACCTTCTCTCAGTTCCACATAAATGAGGCAGGAAAGCCCTGTTTACCAAACAGAATTGAAAAGTTATTGCTTAAATCAGAAGAACTAAATGGTGATTTTAAGCAGTCCTGATTTTAACCAAATTTAACTCTTAGGTTTCCCCAGTCAACAGCAGACAGCTCTTGCTGTGGCTGAGCAGGGGACATTTCATTTGTAACACGATGCCACAACAGAGTGCAATGGATTTATTTGGATCACTGGCACAAGTCATGCACTGAGCTTATTTTTGAGACCAGGAATATTTGCACAGCACCAGGCATGTATGAATTTTAAAGAGAACACAGACCAAATGAGAACTCTTTTCCAAAAGGCCAGACCAGCCAAATGCTAATCCTGAGTGCAAAACAGGAATCACTCCAACTGGATAAGCAAGCTGCACTGAAGGCTGTAATACTTATCCTATCACAAACCCACAGTCTAGGCCAATATTCCCAGTAAGATTAAAAGGAGTATTAGCTACCCATTCATTTGTAAGCATAAACTCCAGAAGTGACTTCAGAACACACACAAAGCAAAGCCAACGTCCCGTGGAGTTCACAGTCTACATCCACACCATGAAATCTGAGATTAACATAAACTCCAGCACAGGTCTATGTACCTTCCCAGGAAAGGATATTTGCTCTTTTACAGTTCCACTAGGTCACTGCAAATTTAATAAGACTGTAAATAATGATATTGGGGGAAGAACGAGGGCTATCTGCTGAGCTCTACCCCAGTAAAACAATTAATCAGGTCTACCCAGCGCAGGCATGCCAGGGTTTATCAGCTGTGTGCTCACACACTGAGAGCTCCCTGGCTAAACATAAACCAGCTGGGGCATTAATGTGAACTTCAAACCACTTCTGAATCCTCTACATGAATAAAACACACTCCTCTGTGTCAGAGACACACGGGGACCTGTTCCACAGCAGAATTGACTCTCCAAGCACTGAATTTTGGAAGTTCTGTAGTTTCCTTTCACTTCCTCTCACTCCTGGCACTGCCTGCCAGCATGACAAGATTTCTGCTAAGGTCATAAAAATGTGAAGTTGTCCTGACTTACTACGAGTGGCACCAAGTACTGCTCTGGACTTGGCACTCTGAACAACCCAGCTCTGAAATCACTTCTGGCATCCCAAATGAGGGAGCCCCTGAACGCTGATGGGTGAGCAGCAACGTGCCAAAGGGTTCCCCTGCACCTCAACTATTCCCTGTATGTCAACAACAACGTGGCAAAAACCATCCACGCTTTAGTGTATTACCATAAAACAAAACAAAACAAAAGGCAGGCACTCGTTGAGAGCAGGGGAAGCAAAGCAGTTTTCACAGTGCAGTCACAGCTCAGCCTGGAAGTCGGAGGCTGCTGGGGCCCAGGGAAGAAGGGAAAAAGCAGGGTACCAAACGTGGGGTTCTATCAGCTCTGCTCAGGGTTTGGGCACACCTCAAATGGCCCCAGTGGAAACCCCTTCAACACATCCCTGGCAAAAGGCCTTTAAAGGTCTAACTGAAAAAGAACCCAAAAAGGAAGTAGGACAGCAGTCGAAAACAAAGAATGCAACCAACAGAGCAGATAGTCCTGAGAAAGTCACCTGACCAAAAACAAACGGTGCAGAAGAAACAACTGCTTAAATGCACAAGTGAGAGCCAGGATGGCACAGAATTCTGGGTTCAACATGACTCTGAACTGCCGAGTGAAGGCGTTCACCCCGAGCCCATTCTGTTCAGGGCTCACTCTGAAATCCACGTTAACAGGGAATTCAGCAGCTTGCTCTCCATGGCACAAGGCAGGGCCAGCACTTATAAACAGAGTTTATTCGAGTCCTTGCCACAACTGTCCTGTCTTGCCCCCAAACAATATTTGGCTGAAGGGTATAAAAAAAAACCCAAACCCTTCATGCATTTTTTAGTTATTGTTAGGTACTACAGCTTAGTGCAGAAAAGTTATTTTTCTCTTCAAAAACCTCTCCTATTAAAGAAACTGTATTAAACATCTGAAGTTGTTACACCAAAAAAACCCAGTTAAAAAGGTGTTTAGTCTACAGAATTAACTAAACTTGCAGACATTTCTCCATGCAATAGAGAACGTTTTTAAATTCAGAGGGCTTTTTTATCCTTACAATTAACAAGAGATTAAAGCTCCCGATAAAGCCCACAACTATTCCTAGCCCTAGGCCACCTTTCCATCTAAACTGTGGGAGGGAATTTAAATGAGTCTTACCTGCTTAGTTTTCTTTCGACTTCTTTGGTAGCTTTAGCTTCCAATTCTCTGGAACAGAAAGCGGTATTGGTTTCCATGTCAACAGCAATGCAGCACGAAAATAAAACTGGTGCGGGTCAGGATGCACAGGGAGCTCCAGTGGGGTCGGTCAGGAGGGAGGGGGGAGAGCACGGATCACCCAGGGACCCGGCGGGTGGACCCAGGGACGGCCAGGGGAGCGGCCAGGGGAGCGGCCAGGACCTGCCTCTGCCACCGCCGTGTGCCCCAGCATCAGCTGTGTGCCCCAGCATCATCCCTGCACCCCAACATCAATCAGCTCTGTGCCTCAGCATCATCTGTGTGCCCCAGCATCATCCCTGCACCCCAACATCAATCAGCTCTGTGTGCCCCAGCATCAGCTCAGTGCCCCAACATCATCCCTGCACCCCAACATCAATCAGCTCTGTGCCCCAGCATCATCCCTGCACCCCAACATCAGCTCTGTGTGCCCCAGCACCTTCCTGCCCTCCAACATCAGCTCTGTGCCCCAGAACCACCCCTGCCCCCCAACATCAGCTCTGTGTGCCCCAG
>VYXF01003601.1:621244-636942 GCA_013397295.1 Polioptila caerulea
GTGCTCTGCACAGCCGGGAGTTGGACTGGATGGCCCCTGCCGGGCCCTTCCAGCTCAGTTCTGTGATCAAGGTTGGAAGAGACCTTAAAGATAATCCAATCTAACCTTCCACCAGCACTGCCATCACAAGCCCTAAACCCCAAATCTACATCACCCAGTGCCGGATCAGACGCCTCTCAAACACTCCCAGTGATGGGGACGCCACCACCTCCCTGGGCAGCCCCTTCCAAAGCCTGACCACTTGAAGAGTGAAAAAAAATTTCCAGTATCCCATCTGAAGCTCTCTCTGTGTCTGTTAAGGCCATGTCCTCTTGTCCTCCCTCTGCAGCCTGGAAGAAGAGATGAACCCCACCTCAGTGCACCCTCCTGGCTGGGGAGGTCCCACACCCCGATGTAATCTTTAGTTATCCCAGTCGCACACAGGAACTGCAGGTGCTGGACAAGGCACAGATGGACACAACATCCATTTCCACGCGTGGTTCCCTGTGTGGGGCAGCTCTCCCAGGGTGCTGCTGCTGTGCCAGCTCTATGCCAAGCCTGGGGCATCAATAACAGGCAGATAAAAGGAGTTAATGTCTAAATAACCACATAGACATTTCTCTTAACCTTCCACTGACTCTGCTGGGTTGAGGGAGGAAATAGAAAAGTCCCCAGCCCTGGCAAACTTGAGGACAGGTTGATGTATGTGAACATGGAGCTTAGTCCAAAGCACACAGAGATATTTCAAATACAGCAAATGAAGAGGGAGGAGCACATGAGCCACACTCTGTTACTGGACTGGGCTTCAGTAATACTATCACAGAAATTAGAAGAATCAAACCAGTCAAAGGACTGAACAGATTAGAATTGAGAGCAGTGATGTCAGGAACAAGTGAAACTGAGAGTGGACAAGAATGCCCAGTAAGTGGCTCTGCATCTGACAAGCACTCCCAACCAAGGTTTTGTTGGCACGGGGGGGCTCTCGCTCTCCCTGCCTCCAGCTCACATTGGCACCAGCATTTTCCAGCCCAGTTTCAGCTGGCCTTTTCCATTCTGACCAACACTGGTGAGGAAAGGGATGCTGTTTGATTCCTCTGTGAGACAAACGGATGCCCTGGGCACAAGAGCCATTGTCCCTGGAAATCTGCTGCAGCATCCACTGTCCTTCTGCCAGCATGAACAAAGTACGGTGTTATTCAGCTGAGGAAGGTCCTACAGTATTAGAGGCAAGGCTTACAACGATGCAGAGCAGCCAGTGAGTGCATTTTTGTCCTTGAGCTCAGTAATGCAGAGTGCATCGCTGTGAGCTGAACAGGCGCAGCCGCAGTGACAGTTTGAAATCAGTTTCTTGGTATCTTGTAATAACTCGTAAGTTAATTTGGTCTTGTTTATTTTTCTTCATAAGAAAAAGTTTGGACTGTCATGTAATTGTGTGTAACTGAAAGCCATTATTTCCTGAAGTGTGACTCAGCTCTCTCTCACTGTTCCATTCACAGCAGCCCTGTTTCATGTCTCTTTGGAGGCACTACACGTGGTGTAGGAGGGCTGCTGTTAAGTCTGTCCTCAGTTGGGAAGGCTGATGAATTCATTATGTACTCCTGTTATGTCAGTTTGTTAACTGTATTGTGCCACTGTCAATAAAATTCATAGTCAAGATCTGCAGCTTCCTTTATTATTTTAGATTGTTCTCTAATGTTATTTATGCACATGCTCCTAGCAACTAGACCACTGCAGGAGTGGCTTTCTTCCTGCTGCAGCTGGCTGTACACGGTCAGCAAAGCCTCTGCAGGAACCAGCCCTCCATCACTTACCCCTCACCTCCTCCTTGCATCAGCCTCATGCTCTTACCTCTCACCCTCACAAGTAACTCTTGGCTGAGCTGAGTTCTGACTCCTGTGAAACTGGTGAGGTCCTGGGTGGGCTGGGGAAATTCAGGGATCCTCAGACAGGAAGGATGTTTTCTTCTGGAAGAACCAGCGGATTGAGCTTCACCCACTCCAAAGCCCATCAGCCAAGGCAGTGGTGCTGGGTGCTGCCAGCACTCGGATGTTAACGTGGTTTTACCCGGAATATGTGATGAGCATGGAGTTGTTTGGGAGCTGAGGTTCTGGAGGACCTTTTCTCCTGCTTTCTACAGCTCTTTGGTTTGTTCTTTGTCCCTTGGTGCTCTCTGAAGCTTGGACCTCTGGACTTCTTTGCTAAGGCCCCAGATTCTGATTCTGCCAGCAAGGGGACACCAAACCACCTCTGCGCTTCAAATGATGTTCGTAACCACCTGGCGTGGGAGCTGCTCTCAGCTTGAAGGGTAGATAAACCTTAACCCCATCTGTGAAATGTCAGTGCTTCTCTTCCTGACAGGATCCCTGTTCCCAGGGATCCGCCCCCGTACCCTGGATGGGAAGGAGCACCCTGGGCAGTGTGTGCAGGGAGGAACCAGCTCATCCACCTGTGATGCTCCCTCCTCACCCTGGCACTGCTGTCCTCCCCTGATGTGGGTTTGAACAGCTCTGCAGCACCCTGATCACTCGTGGCATTAGAAATTAGAAATAATGGAAGCAACTCTTCAAGGGCAAACAACCCGCCCGTGTTCAGGCAGCTGCCAAATTATCAAAGACCCTCTTACACTTTCACCACTCAGCAAACATGCCCTCCTGGGCAGTGATCCCCAAATATCCTCTCCCAGCAACAGCAGCCACCACCTGCACCCTGCCAGCCTGGCACACACACACACGTCCTCCCATCGTCACATCCCCGTTCACTTTCTAATTAGGATTTTCATATCACCAGAGCAAGAGAACAAATGGCAGGAGGCAGAGCGATGCACTGCCTGAAAACAGTTAAAGAGGAGCTGGCGCCATTTCAGCCTTCCCAGCCCCTCCGCCCTTCCCCTTCAGCTGCAGTTTGCTCTCAAGGCAAAGGAAGCCGACATGTTAGAAAATACTTTCTGCTTCATGTCTGGGGAAAACAGAGCCGGGGCTGTCTCGGGAGAAGCTCGGGCCCGGGGATGTGGAGAATTTGCCGTCAATAACTCGCAGCCGCTCGCTCCATTCAGCCTCGTCACACGGAGCGGAGCCGCTGTCACCGGCAAAACAGATTGTTTTCCAAATTGCTCTTGACTCAAATAATCTAAATGAGCTGATTTGACAGACAAGGGAAAACAGTCTCCTCGTCAATGTGGTGGCTCTGTGTTCCTCTGCAAGGAGGCTCCTTTCTTTTTCATTTTAGACGCTTTATTTGAGGATTTAAAAATAGCCCAGGCGATGGTAAGAGGCGGCAATATAAAGGTACTGAGCAGGCAGCACTTACTGATAAAACAATCCCTGCCCCAGAGCCTGTCAGTGCAGTCAGCTGGGCTGTGAGTAGAGAGGGACATCTGGGGCTGTGAGTATCCATAATTAGGAGAAAAACCCACAAATGACACAACTGGAAGTTGGTAGCAGAAAGCATTGGGCTTGCCTTCCAATCGGCCCTGAAAGCAGCTGGAAACAGACCTGGAAAGTGAGGAACACCACCCCGTGCTGAGGCTGGGCTTACACAGTCAGTTTGGTTCCAGGGGCTGCAGCAGCAAACAGCCTCGGATCTGTGCTGGGGAGAACATTCCCTGCCTTTCCTCCGGGCCCCAGCGCCTTGGCAGCACTCTCAGAGCGATCAGAGCAGGGCAGAGCAGGCACTTGGGGTTATTAAATGAGGATTTAATCCTACCCTTTAAATCAGCAAAAAAAAAAAAAATTATCAAAGACAAAGGATTTCCCTGTGTTTTAAGGCCAGTCCAACTCGCATTCCCTGATCTGTGTTTGGGAAGGCTGCCAACTGCGAAATGGAATCGCTGAGCCTGGATTTCACTCTGCATCCAGCCAATTACGGCAGCCTCGCGTCCCCGCGCTTGGAAGCTGTGCAGTACAAGGGGCTGACAAGATCCAATCTTTATTTATTTACCAGGGCTGCATTGCACTTCCAAAGGGAATCACAGCGGTGGGCTTGCTGCAGCCCTGCCCAGGCCCCCTGCCCCACGCTGCTCAGGAGTCAGGGAATATGGCCCAGTCCAAATCCCTCCTGGGGGCTGGGGGGGGTGTCCCCCAGCTCCGAAGGTTCCCCTCGAGATGCCGCCACAGCAGTGGGTCCAGCCACCCTGGGCATCACCCACCTGTGGGCGGCTCAGCTGATTTGCCCAAATGCAGCCTGCTGGCTCTGCACATGCTCTTCCACAACTATGGCTCTTCCTAGCTTGTTTCTAGGCTTTTCCTAACCAAAAATGCAGTTCCAAAAAAAAGTGGAGCATTTTTTTTGAGCCCCCACAGTGCTACAAACCACCAGCAAAGAGATGTGCGAAGGGAAAAGAGCTTCCCCTCCCGTTTCTGCCCTCCAGTCTCAGTTAATTGCGATGGCCTCATGCAAACGCTGATGTTCACAGAGGAAACAGCTTCCCCTGCCTTCAGCCCAGCTACACCCAGCGCAGAGCTCACCCGTCCTCCAGGATTAATCTCGGCCGGTGAATTGGTGAGAGAGATGTGAGCGACTTCGCCAGAGAAAATGCCAGAGCCCCGGGAGAGGAACGGGAGTACCTGGAGCCCGGGCGGGGCTGGGACTGCAGCGGGGCTGCCCTCACCTGCCCCCGGGCTGCCCTCACCTTCCCCCGGGGCTGCCCTCACCTTCCCCCCGGGGCTGCCCTCACCTGTCCCGGGGCTGCCCTCACCTTCCCCCCGGGGCTACCCTCACCTTCCCCCCGGGGCTGCCCTCACCTTCCCCCCGGGGCTGCACACCCTGCTCCTGTGCTCTGTCCTGCACCCTGTCTAACAGCACCGAGCCCTTCCTAATCAATGCTCGTCAATCATCTCACTCACACCTGCCTTGATGAGCACAGATTAACAGATTTCACCCGTTTCCTTCGCATTCTCACTGAAATGGCACCAACAATCCCTGCTCTGCTGCAGACCGGTTCTTTTTGTGCCAGCAATGTGCTCCGGTTTAGGCTTCAGAGAGCAATTGGTCTGCTGAGTTTCCTGCTTATGGAGAATAAAACGGGGCCAGGACACACTTTATTGAGCAGCACCACAGACCACAGCAAGAGCTCTGGCACTTTTTACCTCCTGGGACTGTCTCCAGGTGGGGAAGTGTCCTCATGCACAGTCATGTCAGTGCTGCCAGGGTGGCTCTTGCCGCTGCCGTGGTGTTTCTGTGGGACCCCGAGCCCCCCTGCTCCCGACTCTCCCGGTGGCACCGTGGTGCTGAGGTGGTTACATCTCACCAGAACGATGCAGTGAATCACTTAGGAGGGTGTCTGAGCTTTAGAAAGGCGAAAGGTCCTTCCAGAGAGACCCTCGAGCCCAGCTCCCCGTGCCTGCTCCTGCTGCAGCCCTGCCTGGCACGGTCAGGCTCCGAGTGATGTGGGCCAAGGCTGAAGGAGTTCCAGGCCCTCCCCGTAGCAGCAGGGTAGGACAAACTGCTGGAAAAACTCCCCTCAGCTGCTGCCCAGCTCCTGCTGCCTTCCCAGTTGCCTTTTCAGAGGACAGGTTCTCCTGGAGACATTTTTGCTCTGGGCAAGGCTGACACGCCGCTGCTGCTTCTGCCTTTAACAAAGTATTCACTGTTCTCTCGTTATCCTCTCGTTTCCGTCCTGCCTCACTCCACGCCCTGAGCGCTGCGGGGATGCTCTGGGGAGCACCAGGACCTCAGCAATGACTTCACAGCCCCTTTTGAGTCCCCTCCTGGCTGTCTCCCTGTGCCCTCCACAGGGACCGGAGTGCCTGGAAACCAGAGTCCCCACAAACCCTCAATAATTCACCTGTGGATGCACACACATACTTTTGCATCCCTCCCAGCACAGATGTGTAACATCATCCCCTCCCGAAGCCTTGAACTCCCCGGAAGCAGGGGCGGATGCTGCAGTGATGGATTGCCGCAGGCTGGCTCTGCCCTGCCTCTGGCAGAGCTGGCACTCACAGAGGGGAACAGGCAGCCAGCTCGGGCAGGACCCCAGCTCTGGGCAGAGCTCATTCCAAGCACTTTTTTCCTCTGCCCGGGGCTGGAATCTTAACTACCATCAGTTCAGCAGATCTGGCTGCCCCTAAGCCTCGAGGACAGGGCGGTGCTGAAAACGGCACATCTGACCGTGCGAGGAAATGTCAGCCATGCCTGGGGAGGGGGAGAGGAGGAAAACTGCCCCCCTTTGGCGCTGCCCGTCCGGTGTGCGGCCGCCGGGACAGCCCCATCCTGCTGCCCTCTGCCCGGCGCTGCGGTCACACCAGAGCCGCCGAGCGACGGCTGCGGGCAGGAGGAGGGCGAGGAAACGCGGTGTTCTCACCCCGACTGAATCCCACGGATTTCTGAGCAGCTACTGCACGCATAAAACAAAGGCTGCTTTGAAATGGATGCCTGGCCTGGCCGGCTGCCAGCGCCGGGCGGGAGACAAAGGCTGCGAGCACAAATGCAGCGCTGGAAGCGGCGAGCCAAGGATGCTGTGCGGCAGGGAGAGCGCGTCGCCATGGAGACACGGCGGCCAAAGCGGGAGGAGAGGACCCGCACTGGGATGGACTGGGAGCCACCGGAGCCGCGGGAGCCGTGGGAGACACGGAGCTGAGACAGAGGCACTGCAGGGGCAAGTGCCCCGAACCCTGCAGAGAGGCTGGACCAGGCGCTGGGACCTGGCCTGACAAGTGGCATGAATGGCATCTGTCATGCAGACAGTGAAAATGAAGGGGGATCCACACGGGAATTCTCTTTCCCCCTCATTTCATCGATGCAAAAGCTGTGGAGGGAGGGAAATACTGCTTTAATGGGTTCATGCAGGGTGTACAAACCCCTGAGCCAGCCTGGGCAATGACACAGACAGAGCAAACCATTGCACACATCCCTGAGATCTCAGATCACCTGCAGAAGGATGGAGCAGCCTCTGTGCAGAGTTATGTCATGGAAGGCTGGTGGTGAGGAACGCGATTTGTGTGCCTGACCGTGGTGCAGGGTCATTTATCACTCAGAGAGCAGGAACTGCTCCTGGGTCCTGTCCAGAGGGCTGGTGAGCCGGCGTGGCTGGCTCTCATGTCCTGCCAGGACACAGACTGAGGCAGGGAACGCCTGGGGTTCCCACTGTGGGCTGGAAAACCACTTTGCCCTCACCTTCTGCCTGCCCACAGCCCACATCAGGCAGGAGCTCACGCCATGGGGTCTGACATGATGTGGGGCCACCAGGGCCACCAGCCCCTGTGACAGCAGCACCCTGGGCAGTGGGTGAGCCCTGCCCGTCACCACACCCCTGGGGAGCACCCTCCTTGGAAGGGAACAGGACGATCTGTCCCAAATGCTTTCCATAAAGCCCGAAGCCCTCGGGGCTCTGCAGGGCACCAGAGGGAGCGGGAAGGAAACCATCATTTTTTTAAGCCGTGGGAGACACTCAGGTGCTGCCACAGCGAGGGCTGTGCAAACAGCCAGGAAGACAGATTAGACCCAGCAGAGCTCGCTGCCAGCACACGACAAATAATCAACGAAGGGTAAGAACCCCTGGGGAGGCACTTTTCTAATAAATGACTTTTTGGTCTGTAGCTTTAACAACTCATCCCATCCATCCCATTCTGAATTAGGGAAAAGGAACCCATAACCTGTCCTGGCAGTTCTGCAGAGCGTCAGGGAGGCAGAACTACAGCTGTGAGGAAGGGGATGGGGACATTTTCTGCACTTGCAGATTGACCACCAGAATTCCTTTTGGGCTTTACCACTGATAAAAATCACCAGAGAGTTTCCTATTTTCAATACTGAATTGCCAATGCTCCCACAACCAGCCTCATGCTCTGATCCTGCCCCACAGGCTCTGCAGCACTGGGAGGAACAGGAACAAAAAGCAGCAAAGTGTCTGCACAGCAGAGCAGCACTGAAATCCTCCTGACAGGCTGACACCTAACATCGTCAGGTGGGTGCTTTTCCAGGAAAGTTAAGCCCATGCTTCCTCTGCAAAGTGCTGGAGGTGCCAGCCCATTCCAGGGGGTGTCTGTGACTGCTCTGGCTCTGACAGCCACGGAGCCCTGTCCCCCCCAAATCAATCACCAAACCCCTGCTCCGGCCCCCTCAGCAGCAGCCTGTGATCTGCCATCCCTGGGTCTCACTTGTTCTTGTAAGCAACTAAAACTTAATTTATCTTATTTTAATTAAAGCTAAAAAATCTCAGTAGCCTTTGATTTCTCTCTTTGTTTTGTGAGGGGAGGTGGGGGGAAGCCAGAAGGATAAAGGGACAGGCAGGAGAGTAAAGGCTTTGAGACAAACATGCACCAGCTCTGTTGGCTTTTGTTTTATGTGTAGCCCTTTTCTTAAAAGAAATAATTACGTTTCAAAAATCTCCTTTCCCTGTTCTGAGCACTGCCTCTTTCCACATTAATGCTATTTGCATGCGCCATCTCCTCCCACCCTTCAATAATTTAAACCTTCATTTTTTATTCACTCAGTTGTCACATTCATTTACATACCGTATATCTATATTTAACACTGACTTTGCTCCCCTGATTTGGTTTGGTTTTGTTTTGTTTTTAACAGGAAATAGATTTCCCTTCTAATTTAACCCCGTCTGGGGCAGGGCTGTCTGGGGGGATCAGCGCTGGGGGTTGGAGGGGTGCTGGGGTCTCCTTTGGGGGGTGCAGCGGTGCTGGCAGGGGCTCGGCAGCCCCACGGCCGAGCCCTCACCCCCATCAGCCCCAGGAGCTCCCAGCGTGGCCTCCTCCCACGCCCTGCTCTGCACATCCTCCTCCACATCCCAGCCCGGTTCCCTGCCACGGGGCCAGGGCAGCGCGGGGCCAGGGCTGGCTCCAGGCTTCCCTGCAGCCCTTGCCGGGATTTGCCAGCTCTGCCTTCGCCGACCGTGCGAGGCAAAGGGCGAGGCTGCCGTGAGCACCGGGGGTGGCTGTGGGGTGCAGCAGGGTGGGGCCGCAGCCCCCCGGGGCAGAGCGCTGCGTCCTGTGCACGGGGCTCCTTCAGCCTCCTCTGCCCTAAATCTGCCCGGAGAACCGGGGGAAATCTTCAAGTGAAGGTTCAGCTGACGGCAGAGCCTCTCCACACGGCAGCATCTGGCAGCTCCTTGCGTTGGAGGCTGTGCCAGAGCCGGGTCAGCCCCTGCTCACCCCTGGGAGCAGGTTCTGCACGGGATGGGCAGCAGGGGACACAAACCTGCTGCTGCAGGAGACCGGGAACCGAGAACAAACACCTGCCAGAGCGTGCTGGGGATCACCTGGGCCAGCCAGGGGCTGTTCAAACCATCCTGCAGTGCCAGGCTGGACAAACTCCCCCCGGTGCCTGCTCTGCCCCAGCGGTGCAGCATCGTGGGAGTGAGGGGTTACCTACGTTCCACATGGGGAGGCTTAAGGACCATGGAAAACAAATGGTATTAAAGGCAACTTAAAGGAGAGAAGGTGAGTGAGAAAGGGGTAAATCACAGAGCCAGCCACTGAGGAGAGGCTCAGATCCCCCACCCTGATCTCAGACAAATGAGCCCTCTGGACCCGATTTTTCAAGNAGAGAAGGTGAGTGAGAAAGGGGTAAATCACAGAGCCAGCCACTGAGGAGAGGCTCAGATCCCACACCCTCTTTTTCCACATTGCTAGAAAAACAAGTGAACTGATCTCAGACAAATGAGCCCTCTGGACCCGATTTTTCAAGTAAACGAGCTCCTCTTGCCGCACTTTCCCCGCATAGAGACTCCCAGCACCTACTCTCTGCCACAGGTTCTGAAGAGCAGAGCCCCGCCACCCACCCGAGTGCGCTGAGGAGGGGCAGCCATGGCCTCGGGTGGCCGGGAGGGCGAGCAGAGAGCCTGGAGCCCTGGCCCCGCACCAGGACCTGCAGCAGCCTCAGACACCCAGACGGAGCCGCCGTGCTCCTCCCTGACCCAGGGGAGGGGTTTGCCCGGAGCCGTGGAGCTGTGCCAGGGATGCTCCAGGGCCCCGTGCCGACTGATGGTTTAAAAGCCCGCAGGGTTTGGTGGCAGCTGCCTCCTGGTGAGCACCGATGGCTCTTCTGGCAGCCCTGGCTCATTCCCAGCACGTTCTGCCTCTCCCAACCCTCCAGCATCAACCTCCACCTGGACTTTGCCAGGTTCAAAATAAACCCTCGTTTCAGGAGGAAATTGCTTTCCGTGCTCCCAGAAACACGTTTGCAGTCCCGGATTGAAGATTTCCCAGGGATTTTAGTGTGTGATTGGAATTGTCCCTCACACCTGCCCTTCCCCAGGCAGGACGCGGCTCCGGCGCGAGCAGCGCTCCCACCACCACGCTTAAATTAACAGGGAAGTTTTGGTAAATTGAAGACTAATTTTCTCTTGGGAACCGATCATTAAATTACAGAATACTAATGAAAATTTACAGCATCTGGAGAGAGGGTGGAGGGAGGGGCAGAGCGAGCAGTTTGTTGTTATTTTTCCTTTTTTTTCTCTGGCTGTAGCCAGAAGCGGGAGCTGCCACGTCCCAGCCATGGAGCTGAGAGGAGACGGAGACATCCGCGGGGGTTTGGAGGGTGGGATGAGACCCCTCCATCCTCCCGTGCCCGCTCGGCTCCTGGGTCCTGCCCGGGCGCTGGCGGGGGCTCGGGCAGTGCGGGGGTCAGCGCCGTGCCCCCCACCCCTGCCCAGGGCCGGTGGCAGCAGCGCCCATCGCCCTGGCAGCGCTGGCGGAGCCGCCGGCACCAGGCAGGGAGCAGCCGCCGCGCTTGGCCGTGTTTTTCCAGTCGAACTCGATTTCTTCAGAGCGATGAGGCTCGATGGCTCCGGGAGTGCAGAGGCAGGAGCCGCCTTTTGGGGAGGGGGCACTGGGGAGAGTTGTGTCTGGGGGGAAATGCAGATTTTTTATTGCTTTGACCATGCATAATTTAAATATTCAAACTACTCTGGAATTCATTGAATAATACATGAATTTCACAGGCAGCGTTTTTGTAAATCTTGAAAGTCATTAATGGTTTTTTTTTTTTTTTTCACTCCTTTCAACACCTTGGCTAACCTTACATTTACTTATTTTTAAACTCTAAAAAATCCAGATCAGTCTCATCCCAAATCACCTTGGGAATGTCACCTGCGCTGGGTGATTCCGTGGTGTTAATGGGGGACATGTGCTGATGTCAGTTTGCTCTCGGCTGTGATCTCGGGTGTTTTATGGCAGCGTTTGGGTCAGCCCGGCAGGGTGAGAGACCTCTGAGCTCCCTTCCATGAGCATTTCCCGGCCTTATGAAGCTCTCTGGGGAGCAAGCAAGAGGCTGGGAGAGAAGCAGGGACCCGTGCAACCTCTCCCTAGTTAGCTCATTCCTCATTATCCTTCCCTACCCTTTTAATTTCTCTCTTAAACTCAACCAGCTATTGCTGTTCAAACCGAAATAATTAATTGGAACAAAATTGCCACTGTAGGAGAAAAGAATGATTAAGCCCATCCAGCGGACAATGGGGCAATCACAGCCTAAGCAGCTAATTACAGGGATGCGGGATAATAACAGAGCCCTGGGCAAGCTGTGGGGCTGCATGAGTCGCAGGAGGGTCTGGGCTCGGCTTAGCTCCGGGTTTAGTGCCTGACTCCTGGAGCAAAGACACAAAGGCAAGAGTGGAGGATCATTCGGGAGGGAACAGCCCCACGCACGCTGCACACGCGTGGGCACACGAGGGGTGTCCGAGTGTCCGTGCCCCGGCGGTCACTCCCGAGATCACCGCAGCCCCGGGCGGTGGGGTGAGCCCGCGGCCACCACCGAGGCTTGTGCCCGGGGGATAAGGACAAAAACGAGCGCTCTGGGAGGGTCTCTGCTGTCTCCCACGGGACCAAGATCCAGACCGGTGCCGGGCCAGGGCAATGGGAGGAAACGCTGTGCTGGGACTGACCCGGGCTCAGGGCTGAGGAGCAGAGCCCTGACAGAGGGGAAGGGGAACACCTGCAGCATCACACGGGGAATGGGGTACACGCCTGAGCCCTGGCTGTGGGGACACACAAGCCCTGTGCCCTTCCCAAACCCCAGGGTTTTACAGCTCTGCGTTGGGCCCAGCACAGGGGCTGGAGCAGGGTCACCTCCCCCCACACCCGCGGACATGTGGGGCCACGGCGAGGCCAACACACCAGCTCACGGGCGAAGTGAGTGCCACCAACCTTCTCCAGATTGCCACGGCAGCAGGAAAACCGCGGGGCAATCCCTTCTGGGCAGGTGCCGTGCCTTGCCAGACTCCCAGGGGAGCCCAGGGACCGCTGTGGCTCCCTCCCTGCCCTCCCTGCACACATTAAAGCAACATTTAGCCCCCAGTCAGGGGCCTGGGACTTTCCTTAATAAAGACATTTTTCATCTCCCCAGCCTCAGTGAGAGCGAGTTCAAAGCGGTGTGAAATTGGAAATTGGAAGCGGTCACGGTGCGCGCACGGCGCTTCCCCAGGTACGGCACAGGGAGCTCCTGCTGCCCTCAGCACGCACACCCCGGACAGCTCCGAGTCTCTGCAGCAATGGCTCATTCCCTGAGGGAGTTTGGACTGTGGCTGGAGCTGCTAACAGCCCAAAGGGCTGCTGGATGTGCTCAGTGGGGTTCTGATGCCCGGGGCAGCCAGGACTGCCCCTCAGCCCACGCTCTGCTCTTCCTGCCGCAGGGATAACTTGGTGATGGGGAAATTGCAGCTCGAGGTCTCTGGGCATCAGTGGGAGGACAGGGCAGCTCCCACCACCAGTGGTTTGTGTGACTGCCAGGCCCAAGTGGCAGAGAAGACACAAACCATCAAAATCCCAGTCCTGGCAAGGAGGGGGGAAATGGCCAGAGTGAACCCGGTGTGCATGCAACCACAGAGCAATTGTTTGGGAGAGTGAGCAGCTGCCTTACTGTTCCCAGTCTTCTGGCACCGCAGGGTGGGAGACCTCGTCTTGGCACTTAAAGAGTGACGGCTCTTCTCTGACCTTGGTGGAGACAAAAGAGAGAGGGTTCAGCTCCAGGGCCAGCGGAGCAGCGCCCTGGGGCCGGGGCAGGGCCGAGGCACGGGATCATCTCCCCACGGGAAACCCGGCAGAGCTGAGCTGTGCAGGCAGCACCACGAGCTGAGCTGTGCCAGGCCCTGGGGACGCTGGGCTGGGGACCACCGGCCCAGGCCCTGCTGCTGTGGCACAGGGAGGGCACAGCTCAGCGCTGCCGGGGCGGCTGAAGCCCTGACCCTGAGTAAATTTGCCCAGCAAGTTGAGGAGGTTTCTGCCCAAAAAATGTTTTTCTGTGAATATTTTCACACTGTGGCTAAGCTGCAAATGCTGTGTTCTGTCTCCACCCTGCAGACTGATAGCAGTTACCAGGATATCACCTGGGATGGGGTCCAGCCCACCTGGGCCCCTGCAGGTTCTGTACCCCGGGTACAGCAGGACCACACTCAGCACAGCACAGACTCTGCACTGTGAGCTTGTAAAAGAAAATGAGCTACAGGAACAACTTTGTGGATCCACTCCTCAGAAGTTCAGTGAAAACAGGCGGGTCTCTGTGATTTAAGTGTAATCCACCCCTGCAGTGCTAAACACGAGGCCATGTGGTGCTGGGTGGCATCTTGTGGCCCCTCTGGCATTGCCCATGCCCCCGGGCCAGCTGCCCAGCCAGAGGCAGCTGCCTGCAGCCCTGTGGTTCCCTGGCATGCAAAATGCAATGTCAGGAATTGTATCTCGCCCTGAATGCTCTGGAAGGGAGGGACTGAGACCGATTGCAGATTTTGCTGCCTGCTCCCCATTCCAGCCACCTCCACCCAAGAACAAACAGCCACAGCACAGCCTAATTAATCACATTGCTCAGGAAAATATATTGGCATAATTAATAACACAAGGCATCTCTATTGGCCTCTGTGGCGCAGCAAATTATGAGGCAGAAACACTTGGATGTGTTGACCTGGATTTCAAACACAATCCATCAAAGCATCCCTGCCCAGTCGGTTATAGGGAGACATGAATGACACAAAAAAGAAAATTTAACAAAAGCAAGATGGACAGCACTGGTGCCCAATTAATCACTCCCAGTGTTGTGGGGATGGGACCCCCAGTTTTGCCCTTTTCTCTGCATGGTGTTGGTATGCTATGGGCCTGGAAGGGGATCTTCTTCAGAGAGGTCCCCAGACACATTCCAGAGATCCCCAGAGAAATTCCATTGACTTTCTATTTCATTACTGTTGTCAGCTGGTGAGAGACTGATGTGTGCTCAGTGGGAACCCTTCGAGGGGCAGGATCAGGTGAGGGATGAGGCTGCAGCTGGCTATTAACTGAAACTGGATTTAGCATCCCATTAGGGAGATGGTGTTTGGCAGCCGCAAGGAAAAGGTTTGCTGAAAGAGACAAAAATATCTTCAATAGAAAAAGGGATTCCTCTGGTCGAAACAAAACAAAACTAATGAGTTTGTTTTACCCAGCTGTGAGGGCAAAGAGGAGCTCAAGGAACTGGGCCCCAAGGCTGTTCCTGGGCTTCGGGGCTTCCATGGGAGCTTCACCTACCAAATTAGTTTAATCATGTCTGTTATTAGTCATCTTTGTTGAGTCCTCATTTGGAGGCCATTTAAAGGGGATTAGAGGAAATCTCTGCTCTTTATTCCCCTACAATAGTGATTAACTCTCTGGACTCATGCAGCATTTTCATATTGATGGAAAGAAGCAAAATGAACTCATAATCACAAAATCCAAAGCCTCCACCATGGAGCAGAGCTCAGAGCCAGTGCTAGGGCAGGAATTGCTGGGATGACACCTGGGGTGCTCATCTGTACTCAGGGGAGCTGCCAGTGCAGGGCTGAGGATGAGGGGCTCGGAGGAGTAGCAGGGCAGCTCAGCGCTCCGAATGCTGCTGGGTGAGAGCTGGCAGGGAGGGGAACCACCAGGTTCCTGGAAAAAATTTAATTCAGGACGGACCTGACTGCAGGTACTCCAAAATCATCAAACTCCCTGAAATACACAGAGGAAAGCCTTTGGGTGGAGATGCAATTGGTGCTGTTCCAACAAGTGGGAAGTCTTGCAGAGGAATCCTCTCCCTGAGGAGCGACTCGGCTCCCCAGAGGCCCCCGCCGGCACGCAGGGCACTGAATAAACATTTCCTAATCCAAACCAATTCAAAACCACCTGTTGGGCTGTGCCAGCAGCTGGCAGCTCCCCGCGGCGCTCCGAGCCTCTGCTCAGTGCCAGCACCACCCATTCGTGCCTCGCAAAGCCAGCCCGGCTCTGCCTGAGCCTGGGCGAGCCCGGAGCGCCGACAGCCCTGACCTGAGCCTGCCGCATCCCTCCTGCCCCCTCCCGCTACCCAAACAAACACCGCTGACACGAGCAGCCTTCCGACATTATTTACAGAACCCCGTCCGCCCTCGTGCCCCTCGCCGGGCGCTCCCAGGACCCGCCGGCCGCGGCTGAGCTGTGCCGGCACCTCCCTCCCGGCACAGCGGAGATCCCTTCCCCCGGCACAGAGGAACGAGCAGCGCTGCCGCCGCCCGGGGCACGGAGGGCACCCTCGTTCCGAGAGCTCATCAGTCTTTCAGGGAGCACTTGGGTGAATTCCAAAGGTTACTCACCCGTCAGCGCGAAGGGATCCCGGCGGGAGCGCTCCTCCTGCGCGCGCCGCAGCCTTGGTGGGGAGGAGAGAGGAGAAATAAAAGCTCTGGGAGCGCGGCGCGCTCGCACCCCCTGCCCCTGCGCCCCGGCCACGGGCACATGGCGCTGCCCTCGGCCCGAGCCGCCGGCCGGACAGAGCCCCCGGCCTCGCCCCTGGGCCCGGGGCCGGACACTGACCTGGCCTGGGCT